>JAHCZF010000042.1:0-34320 GCA_024174645.1 Lemna minuta
ATTTATTTTGACTTTTGACCGTGTGTTTTCACGATTTACCTTGAAAATCCTTTTTTTCTTGGGTTATTAAATCCTTGAAACTCCAAACTGAACTCGTGAAATAGTAAAAATCAAGGAAAATTTTAAAATAACTAATTTAACCATTTTTTCACTTTTAATTTGAAATGATGCATAATCAAACTGTCTAAAAATAGTCAATGCATGAAAATAATTAAGATTTATATCCTCAACACCTTTTCATGTTTTCAAGGTAAAAATTTAATTTCAAGAGTTTTCAAGATAATATGTGAATTATGTAATAAATGAAATTATAAATGCCTCAATCATGTCTTATCAATATGTATTTACATACTTGTATCTATGTATATATGTAGCTCCATGTATATATATATATATATGCAATTATCTAAGCACATATGTTTATATGTACAAATATGCATTTTGATGTATGAATATGTATATATGACTGTATATATATATATTGAAAATAAATTTCAAACTATATCTATGTCTTTATGCGTATATATATTTGCCTATTATAGGTCTATATACGTGTCTATGTTTATCAATAATTTCATATATGTATATACATATTTACAAATAGATACTTAAATAAAACTAAATATATCTAAATGTATAGGCATCTTCGTAGATATGTAAATGTATCCCCCTTAATAATTTTATATATTTACATGTATACATTCATAGGTATAAAAATAATTGCACATATGTATATACATATTTAGATATATATACTTAAATATAATGTTGTATATCTAAATGTATTGACATCTCTATATGTACATAAATACATCCCTCCGTATACATTTATATATTTACATGTATACGTTCATAGGTATAAAAATAATTTCACATATGTATATACATATTTAGATATATCTACTTAAATATAATGTTGTATATCTAAATGTATTGACATCCCTCCATGTACATTTATGGGTAAACATCTTATAGTGGCATGACCTTTCATTTTAGGTCCAGATTGTGGCACGACCTTTTTCTATGTCCAGTTTGTGGCACCACGTCAGCATTCCTGCTGAGGTGGATGGTTTTATTATTCCGTCCCCCATGTGGCTGCCACGTTTTGTCCACGTCTTCATTCTCTCTCTCTTCACTCTCTCTCTCTCTTTGTTCTCTCTCTCTTTATTCTCTCTCTCCCTCTCTTTCTGTCTTCTCTTTCTTCTCTCCCCCTCAGAGACGGTCTCTCTCGCGACGGAGAGCAAGGTCTCTATCTCTCCCTCTCTTTCTCTCTTCTCTTTCTTCTCTTCCCCTAAGCGACGGTCTCTCTCTCTCCCTCTCTTTCTCTCTTCTCTTTCTTCTCTTCCCCTTAGGATGGGGAGATTTTTCTTTCCTCTCCTCTCTTCTTCTCCTCTCTCCCTCTTTCTTCTCCTCTCTTCATCGCGAGAGGGAGAAATCGCTTCTCCCTCTCTCACGATCTTTCTCTCTTCTTCTCTTCTTTCTCTCACTCTCTCCTTCTCTTCCTCGCTTTCTTCCTCGCCCGCGTCTCTCTCTCTCTCTCTCTCTCTCTCTCCGGAAATTTCCATCGCGAGGAGAGATTTCTTCTTCTCTCTTCTCTCTCTTTTTCGGAAATTATTTCCTTCTTTCTTCCTCTCTTCCTTCTCTTGCTCTCTGATAACATACAATTTCATGCATTAATATCATGCATTTTATGCATTTATTCTTTGAAATATAATCATAAATGCATGTTAGCATGATTTAAATGATTAAATTGATAATTTCTATGTTTTAAAGGATATTCTTTATTTTTCATAATTTAGTAGCATTTTATGAGCATTTAATGATTTTGATTTATCAAGAATATAATTTTCTTTAATTATAAAATGAAATTTCTCTTTATTTCTCTTTATTTCTCTCTCTCTCTCCTTTCCTTTCTCCACTTCTATTTTTCTTATTTTCCTCTTCTCCCGTTTTCTCCTCTCTTCTTCCTCCCTACCTCTTCTTATCTCCTTCTCACCCTCGCGCGTGCGTACGTAAGGGGTAGATTTCTTCTCCCCTTCTCTCTCTCGCGACGGAGAATTTCCGTCGAGAGGAGAACTTCTCACCTTCTCTCCCTCCGGATTTCGCTCCTCTCCTCTCTTTCCTCTTTCTCTCCTTTCCCGTTTCTCTCTCTTCCCCTCGCTCTCTCTCTCGCGACGGAAATCCCGTCGCGAGGAGAGGCGGGAGGAAAAGCCTCCCCCCTCTTCTTTCTTTCCTCTCCCTTTCTCTTCATCTCTTCCCCTCGCTCTCTCTCTCGCGACGGAAATTCCGTCGCGAGGAGAGGCGAAAAAATAAAAAAATAAATAAATAAATAAATCTCTCTCTCTCTCTCTCTCTCTCGCGATCCTTCTCTCTTTTCGGAAACTTCCGTCGCCACGGAAATTTCCTTCTCTTCCTCTTTCTCTTCCTTCTCTTCTTTTTCTCTCTTCCGCGATCTTCCTCCTCTCCTCTCTCGCGACGGAAATAATTTCCGTCGCGCGAGAGGAGTTCTCTCTCTCTCCCCCCATTTCACTCTCTTCCTCTTTCTCTTTCCTTCTCTTCTTTCTCTCTCATAATCTCTCTCTTCTTTCTCTCCTCCTTCACTCTCTCTCTCACTGTCTTCCCTCTCTCCCACGTTCTTTCTCTCTTTCCGGAAGGTATTCCTCTCTCTTTTGCCTCTCTTTCCTCTCTCCCAGTTTTCTCTCTCCGCACTCTCTTTTTCTCTCTTCTTTCTCCTCTCCTTCCTTCTCTCTTCTCCTTTCTCTCCCTCTCATTCTTTCTTCTCTCTCTCTCCCCTCTCTCCTGCGACGAAAATTTTCCGGTCGCGAGGAGAGGCGGGAGGAGTTTCTTCTTCCTCACCTTGATTCGCCGCGACAACTCCTTCCGCCGTCGAGAGAGAGAAATGAGAGGAGAGAGAATAGAGTGGAGAAGAGAGAGGAGAGAGAGTGAAAACGTTTAAACTTTTTTTTTGTCTACAACTTTTCAAAGTGTCCAGATATGAGTCCACGTGGGCAGCCGGCTAAGAGTGGAACGATGTGGCACCCACGTCAGCAGTTTGATAGTTATGAATTTTCTCTCGCCGATAACCGTCTGGTCCCCAAACGGCAGAACCTCGAGGTCCTTCTTCAGGGAGCAAGCCTCCAGCACGCTCTCGTACCTGCTCCGGTCCATCTCCTTTTAAAAGCAAGGCGCTTTCTAGTTTTCTGGTGTGAACATGGAGTTTCAGTCTTTCAGGTCCACGTGCGGCCCTTCACTGGGGAGTCCGCCTCTAACCTTTTTACCGGCAAGTATTGTCGGAGGGAGGGTTAAACGATGGTTTCCGCCATTGTGTCTCATGCCGCTCCAATCTTCGGCGACCGGATTCTTGCCTGATCCCTTGTTCTCCGTACGGTTTTTCTCGGTTCTGCATAGATGAAAATACAGGTCCTCCCCATTCCAGCGTAGAGTGATGCTCTAGGACTGGAGGAGCGACGGGATCTCCGAAGCAGAGGGCCGATCTGCAATGGGGAACTGTTGCAGTCTTGAAGACCCTCAGCCTGTCCTGAAGAAGGGGAGCTCTGCGGGAAGAATCGGCAATAATGACGACGGAGGAAATACTGCATCCAACAATGGCGAACCGTGTTCGTATACAGACGATCGGTTTTCGCCTTTCTTGCGAATGCTTCGCTTTTTCTCATTTCTTTACGAAGAGATACGTCGTAATCGTGCAAATCTCACGTTCTTTGTGCTCTTCCATCTTTTCCATTTTGTGAATCGAAATAGTAACTGCATTTTCACCGAATTTAAATACGAGTCATTGATGCCGATCGACCTCTTTACCGAGAACTGTTATCACGATAGCAGAATCTACTACTAAAGCGGCTGATTCTTCATTCGATTGTCAACCATTGAAGGATTTTGCTTCGCTCTATTTGTTCCGCAGGGAGCTTGCATGCGACGAAACCCAAAGACATAGAGGAATTCCGGCAGAAGACGGGGAACGGAGACGTCCACGTGTTCACCTACGAAGAAATGAGAGCGGCCACCAGAAACTTCAAACCGGCGACAGGGAGTGGCTGGTACTCGTATCGTACTTGCTTTTAAACCCGAGGTGGCATGAGCCGGCTGCCCACGTGGAATCTCCGCATTGTCCACGTCAGTAGCGGGACTCTTTTCTGGAAAAAAAAAGTTCAGACTCATATCTGGATACTTTGAAAAGTTCGGACTCATATCTCACAAAAAAAAAGTTCGGACTCATATCTGGTACATTTGATAGAGTTCAGACTTTTTAATGATATTAACCCTTCTTTTTTTAGTATATGACTCAGCGAAGTTTGACCGGTGGGGAGCGGGTTGACTGGCGCGATTGGAGGAGAGAGAAACCAGATCAACGGTCAGAAATGATCCAAATTAAAAGCCTAATATCCGACGATCTGGATGGAGTTAAGGGCTGAAATTTCGTGGGCATGATCGTCATTTCATGCTCCACGAATCTGCTGAGGCTGATTTAAGTTTTGAGATGAAAAACTTAGGGTTATGAATGTTTTTGTTGTATGCTTCTAGCATTGGCTAGCCAAAAGGAAAGAAAGCAACGATGTATCATTCATCATGTGTTGAACTTCATTCTCAGTGAGTTTCTTCCCTCTTCTATTCATTCTTCATGTTGAATGCAAGACGCCAAATCCGGGCGAGATATACGGCTCATGAAGGTATGTTTTGATTAGGGACCATCACTAGATAGTATTTTCATCACGAATCTTTAGATTAGGATCGTTTTCTATCCATTTCTTCTATTTTCCTCATCTGTTCATCCACATTTCCACATTTACAAACCCTAAAAATCACTTTTCCATCCTCGATCAAGGGTTTCCAATCTTCGAAAGGAGTTTGGAAGCAATTGTTCGGTTCATTTCTTCTCCACGCACATTTTCTTCCTTTCATCGACCATTTCCGATTTCTAAATCTAAAATACCAAAAAAATAGTTTCTGATTTCAATCTCTTAACCTTCCTCTCTGTGGATTCGACCTCAACTTGCCACTATTCTAATTTAAATATCAGATTTTGAAGAGTTGAGTATAAATTTTGTTTGATACGTAAAATCGCGCATTCGACGACCTCGTTTTTACACTTATCACTCTCCCCTTCTCCCTCTCTCCCACGTTCTTCTCCCTCTCTATTTATTCTGCATATTTAGATTATTCTGCATACTAAATGGAAAATTGTAACGGCTTCTCGATACGATACTGAGAGTTTATTTCATCCTTCAATTCCTACTCCAACCGCGTGGAATGCAGACTTCGAAGAAATTCACAAAACGCGTTGCACGCCCACACAATTGACTTCTCCACTTTGCACGCGTTGACGAAGACGCCATAGATTCGACGGTTGAGTTGACAATAAATTCCTAATGACTTGTCTTTTCCGCATTTGATATCCGACATTTTCCCAGTTTCTCGGCCGAGAAGACAATGGATCCAATAGATATCAAAGGGAAAGCGAAGAACAGAACGAGGATCAGGAGATTTCTCTTACTGTCTTCCTTCTTCAGAGGATCTCCGCAGAGAATTCAGTCGGGCAAGTTTCTTCCCCCAGGCGGGGTCTTCGGTTCTGGAATAACAAGAAGACGCCAAATAATTGTACGGAAGTCCTAGTTCCTCTAGAGGAGAGCTTTCTACGGGGAGAACTTTAGTGAGAACCGTCGGAACGCGACGGAGAAAAAAAAGCCTTCGAACGATAAGGAGAAACCTGACGTCGGGACTATGGTAGGGCAACCGCAACTGCACGATATCTATTTATCGTCCCAGACCGAGAAGCCTTGTTTTGTGGATTATTTAGACTTCTGACTCTCTGCTTACCTCTCCATGAATCTGCCAACAAAGATGAATACCCTTGAGAATTCAACCCCAGCCAATCACAGTAGCGACAATAAAGACTCCTTCATGAAGATTTTCATATGCAAGAAGAATTACTCGAAATGGAAAGAAAACCATTGTTTAAGTAGATTTTAAAGGTCTACTCAATCGTGGTAGGGTTCGCCAGTTTCCAACGGTACCAGGTGCCGCTGCCGGAAACGGTGCCGAAACGCGGCATCGACAATAAACGGCACCCGACACCTAAAAAACGGCAACGGCACCAGCACCAGGTGCTGGTGCCATTTTTCTGGCATCGGCAATAGTTGCCAATGTCGGACGTGCGGCATCGGCTACGTTGCCGTTTTTCGGCTGTGAAGCCGAAAAACTGTAACAGTGCCAGATGTCGTTAGAGTTTAAAATAAACTCTAATATAGATATAGATTAACATATGGGCTATATTATCGGCTATAAACGGCACCGGCTATACGTGGCACCTATTCCGGCCATACGCGGCGCTCGGCTACGTTCCCGTTTTTCCATAACACACGGAAAAACGACAATGGCAATGGGTGCCGTTGCCGAGTGCCAAAAAAACGGTGCCGATGCCGCCCTCATGGTGCCGATGCCGCCACGAGATGACGATAGGCAAACCCTACATCGTGGACAATAGGATGACGTTAGTAGGAGTGGACTAGTTTTCCTGAGTTTGACTAAGCACGAGCAATCTGCGATTCACTCCCAAGGTTTCTAAATTCAGCAAAGAAATAGTTGTCTGAATTCAGTTAAAGCCTTTGCAGTATCTTGATGGCCGTCTGCCCTATAGACTTGTACATCTGAGCGGGGAGTAATTTCTTGCACGAAAAAGCCAAGTCGCGGGTTTCTCAAAGAACCAAGAATCTACTACGGTGACGTAAGTACAGGAAGGTGCAATTTTTTGCTTTAGAAATCGGATGTATGAGTAAATATTTTGAATAAAGGAGCAATTTTGTGCATTTGTCTGGGATTAGTGGAATAATTTTCACGGAGGAAGATGGTGATAGATGGAGACGCGTCATAAGAGCATTTTATACTTCTCAGCTGGCCTGCCTTTCCGAGGATAAAGCAGCTGACAAACCTAGGACAATAACCTGAGAGAGAGACACGCAGGCGAGGAAGAAAGTGAGGAAGAGAAGGAGAGAGTGAGAGAAAGAAGAGAAGAAGAGAGAAAAATAAATCTCTCCTTGCGACGTAAATTTCCGGAGAGAGAGAGAGAGATGCGCGGGCGACAAGCGAGCGGCGGGAGAGGGATTCTTCTCAACTTATCTTCTCCTCTCAAACCTCTCCCTCTCCGTTTCAAGCTGGTACGGTTACGTCTCGAGTGTGGGCCGCATCCGATCTAGAAGGAGGTCGGCTAATCGTCTTCCTTAGAAACTGGGAGGAGGGGGGGCAGGCGAGAGACTCGGCGCGGTGATCTGCAGCCAACATCGAAGAAAAAAACTTGTTTGAGCGAGAGACCGTCACTGAGGAGGAGAGAAGAAAGAGAAGAGAGAGAGAGGGAGAGAGAGAGAATAAACAGAGAGAGAATGAAGAGAGAGAGAGAGAGTGAAGAGAGAGAAAATGAAGACGTGGACAAAACGTGGCAGCCACGTGGGGGAGTGAATAAGAAAATTGTCCACCTCAGCGGGAATGCTGACGTGGTGCCACAAACTGTACATATAAAAAGGTCATGCCACAATCTGGACCTAAAATGAAAGGTCGTGCCACTATAAGATGTTTACCCTACATTTATATATTTACATGTACAAGTAAATATAGAAATATATATTTATCTAAAAAATTTAATGTGCATATATGTATGTGTATATAAATTTACATATACATATATATACATATATGTGTGTATGTATGTATATGTCTACATCTCTCTCTCTCTCTCTCTCTCTCTCTCTCTCTCTCTCATATATATATATCTACATAAAGGCATCGTTGTCATAGATGAATGTATATATTATTTATTTAAATGTATATTAAACAACATATGAAAATATGTCTTCACTTATATGAATATATATAATATGTATGTACACATTTATATTATATACACTTATATGGTTAGAAAAGTGTATATTCGGGTTAGATAAAAAATGTGGGCTATAAAACTGATCAATGTTAAAAAAGAAATCTTTGCTGGAGAAGAGAAATTACTGTTAGACACGAAATTGAGGTTGGAAAATAAATTCAGAAAAGAGAAGAAATTAGGTGAATAAAAGATGTTAGGGTTAGAAAGTAAATACCGGTTAAAAAATAAGTTAGAATTTCCAAATAATTATTGCTTGAAAAGAAATTTGGGTAAGATAAGAAATTAGGTTTAAAAGATATTTAGCTTAGAAAAAGAAACTATGGTTTGAAATTTAAATAGGGTTAGGAAAAGACATAAATGTTAGAAAAGATTAAATTTAAATTTGCAGTTTATTATTAAATATATAATTTTAAAAATTAATTTTCTGAACCGTGGGTCCCCCGCTAAAAAAATCTCCCTCCACCGAAATTTCAAAACCCCACTTCCTTCCCGGGGAAATCTTGCCTATAAATACCATTGCACTCTTGCAATCTTCAAATCATTGCTCTTTACCAGAGAACCCAAATCTTCCAACCATGCCCTCTGTCCGGGAAGAACCACTCCTGGCCCCAAATCCCGATCGATTCTGCATGTTTCCGATCAAGTACCCTCAGATCTGGGAGTTCTACAAGCGCGCGTAGGCCTCCTTCTGGACCGCCGAAGAAGTCGACCTCTCCCACGACCTCGTCCATTTCCAAACCCTAACCGCCGACGAGCGCCACTTCATCACCCGTGTCCCTCGCCTTCTTTGCCGCCTCCGATGGCATAGTCCTCGAGAATCTCGCCTCGAGATTCATGTCAGAGGTTCAGGTCGCCGAAGCTCGCGCATTCTACGGATTCCAGATCGCGATCGAGAATATCCACTCCGAAATGTACAGCCTCCTCCTCGAAACCTGCATAAAGGATCCATTCCAGAAGGATTCGCTCTTCCGCGCCATCGACACGATCCCCTGTGTGATGCAGAAAGCAGATTGGGCCCTTCGGTGGATCAACTCCTCCGATTCTTTCGCTGAAAGAATCGTCGCGTTTGCTTGCGTGGAAGGTATTTTTTTCTCCGGAAGCTTCTGCGCTATTTTCTGGCTCAAGAAAAGAGGGTTAATGCCGGGTTTAACGTTCTCCAATGAGCTTATTTCCAGAGACGAAGGTCTACACTGTGATTTTGCTTGCTTATTATATTCTCTTTTAAACTCCAAGCTATTTCAAGCTATTTCCAAACGACGGAGTACGTGGCACGTTCTGGAGACAGTGGTTACTGATGAACTTAAGATGAAACGATGAGGGCAAGGAGAATACGAATCCACGGAATCCACGGAATCCTTGCGGATGTGTCAAGGAGGTCGGTTTTAGGGTTCGCCTAACGTCGTCCGGACCGTCATCCGGTACCGGTATCTGACGACTGTTCCGTGCACTGATTATTCCAGTATTTTGAAACGTCAATCCAGCTCTGATGACGGTATCGGATTAATGTGGGGACCGGGTACGGTTCGATGGATCCGGTACCGATCCGGTACCGGGATGACGGTGTCGGTATCGGTATCGGGTATACTCGGTACCGGATAACGGTACGGCGAAGCCAGGCCCCGACGACGGTGATGCTGATTTGTAGGTTCATCTCCAGTGGATCCCGAGAATTCCAGAAGATATCTCCGAGTGTTCTTTCCGAGGTACAGACGATAGAGAACCGTTTTTCAGATTTCCCAGGAGAAGATTTCTTCGGGGACAACGACGGCGCGGTTGCAGCTGCGACAAGAGAGAAAAGTAAGTATCGATCAGAGAAAATATCGACCCAAGAAAGAATTGATAAAATATAAACCTGACAAATACCTTCCTGCATGCGGATGATATTGCCTGCTCGAGAAGAAGAGCGAGAAGGAGAGAAAGACGCCACCTTGAGATGGGTACGCCGAAGGGAAGAGAAGGAATAGAGGGAACCATCCAAACGCGAAGAGGAGGGACATCTGGGACACGAGAGCGCCATTTTTTTAGCTCTTCTCCTTCTTCTCCCCTTCTTTTGAAGGCGGAGATGTCAAGGAGAGAGAGAGGAGATTGAGCCGTTAATCTCAGTCTCTTGGGAACTCCGGGAGCCGTTTATACTAACCATTGAGGGCCTCGACGGCGCTATCCGTCACGCAGGTGCAGCACAGTCGTCCGTCAATCTCACCCAGCTGCCAGTCCGGCGAGGGGTCAACCCCCTTCGGCCATAGAATAACGTTGGACGAGTCAGACACAGGATCATACGAGACTGCCGTCAGCATGGTCGTCCGCCAGTAAGCCACTCCTCCGGCGGACACGCCGGACCCATCGATTAGTCCCTCTACAGCGCAAACCGGCGAGGAAATTCTCCACTCGCCGGTCGCGGAAGAGAAGACATCGAACGTGAATACGCCCTTGCAGTCATCGGATATCTCGCAGGCGCGGACCAGCCAGAAATCATTCTCAATATTGCCGACCGACGGCTCGAAGACGAGAGCCTCGGCGAACGGCCGCCCGCCGTTGTCCGGGGATATCGGTACAGCTGCCCATTCGGCGGTAGAAGGGTTGCATATGTAATAGAGGCCGTTGTGCCCGAAAGAAGAACGGAATGCTCGGTAAGTCGATATTTACGTAAGTCGATAAGTCAATATTCGATAATTTAGGGTAACATTAGGGTTAATATTTATTATTACCTATTTACGTAGTTTAACATTAAGGTTATTAGGTTAATATTTAGGTTATTTTATTTAGGTTAAAACGGATACTGGGTATCGGAACCGATACTGATACCCGGTATCGACACCTAACAGTAGCCGTTAGCGGATGTCGGTATCGGTTGACGGTATCGGAAACCGATACCGTCATCCAATTACGACTCTGACGACATTTTGATGTCGGTATCGGGTACTTATCGGTATCGGGTACCGTTTAGAACCTTAACGGTACCCGATACGTTATCACTGATGCCGGTGTCGATACCGGTATCCGAACGGGCGAACCCTAGTCGGTTTCCCCGAGCTAACAGAATTATTTTTTTAATTTTAATATGTTTCTTCATTTTTAGAGCTTCAATAATTTGACATCCAAATTAGCGACAAATTCTTCAAAAAAATTTCAGCAAAACTTAGTAAAAACATTTCCATCAATTTAAAAGCAAATTACCTTGAAAAATTATAGAATAAAATATATTCAAAATGTCAATGCATGAAATGGATGAATAAAATATTTTGGGGGCTTTGATGGAGTTCTTGAGCTTAATGTGTACGGAAATGGATGATCTATTCACCCAAGTAATCAGATCTCGGGAAAAAAAAGTCTCTCAATGTTTTTTGTCTCAAAAGATCTATTCTGTCATATTTTTTCATGGTGAGAGATGAATGATAGAAACTTTATTGGCATGGATATCATTTGAATTACAATCCAACATGTGCAATGATGCCTTGTCTCTTATCAACTCAGCTGAGGTGGAGCCAATCCAAACCCACCATGTCATCTCCACTACCACCTCTCTAAGCAAATGATATTCACTCACTTCTTGATCAACTCCTTATACTAAGTAATATGCGTGCTTTATACCAAGTAATCTTTAAAGTGCAGTACATTTCAGATCGGATCTTTTTCCCAAACTTTTTCTTCTAAAAAATTACCAAGTCCATGCACATAAAAATTGGAATATAATTAGAAAATTATCGTTTGACTTCAACCGATGAGAGTAAACTGATGCCCCTAGATGTTTCATGGGCTAGAAGAGCTTAGAGTTCTGCCATCTTGAAAAGCCGCATAATCAAGGCCTTCATCACACAATTAATTATTGTGTTTATATCCAATGTATTACCTAAGTTCGACTAACATGGATTAAACTCCTAAGAAAGAACATAAGGCAGCACAAAGAGAAGAAGCTGCAGCACAGGGGAAGAAGAGGATAGAACCCACCATCTCTCATCCTCCTAGCTCTCTCTCTCTCTCTCTCTCTCTCTCTCTCTATCCCTCTCATTCAGCATGTATCTATATGTATATATATATACATATATATAAGTATATATAGACATTTAGATATATAAACTCATCTGCATGTCAATATACAAAATAATGACATCTGCATTCACATTGTCCAAATGAATGATATTTATTTACATATATAAATGTGTATATTGATAAAAATATCTTGAAATATACATCTGAGTAGGATTTTATAGATGTACATAAACTATATCTTTTTTATAAATGTATATTTTATAAATGTATATGCATCCATAAACTATATGCTTTTATGTACGTCCATGTATTTAAATATGTAAATAAATATAGATATTTATATAAATATCCTTAAACTAGGTATACATATAATGCGTATACATTTACACGTGTATCCAAATAATATAAATATAAATCTTTAGACCTCTCAGAATAGTTCTTGGTGCACGTGTATAAAAACCATTGGTTGGTTTCCTGTCATTGCATGTACGTCTGGTGCAAGGCATTGGCACGTGTGAGTCCACGTTATGCATTTGCCTCCCATCAACATAAAGCGTTGACGGACGTAATCCCAAGGATAGAGAGGGAATGCACAGAGAGAGAGAGAGAGAGAGAGAGAGAGAGAGAGTGAAAAGAGAGGGAGAAGAGTGAGCAAAGAGCACGTATATATACATAGAGAGGGAATAAGAGAGGAGAAATTGCGGATAAAGGGCAGATACTGTGGAGAAAGAGAGAGAGAGATAGAGAGAGAGAGAGAGCGCAAGGTGGGCATGGAGTGCAGAGATAGATAGGGAGAGCAATAGAGAACGCAAACAAGCAGACAGAGGGACAGAGCAAAGAGAGCAGAGAGATAGAAAGAGAGAGAGAAAGAGCACAATGCACAGAGAAATAGAGGGGGAGGATAGAGACAAATAGATAGAGCTGAGAGAGAGAAAGACAGATGGAGAGAGCAGAGAGTGCATTAAGAGAGATAGAGAGAGAGAGAGCAGAGCAAGAAAGGAAAGAGAGGGCTGAGTGTGAAAGTCTTGGAGGATGAGAGCAGATAGAGAGGGAGAGATAGAGCGCTCGCGCAGGGGGAGAGAGGAGGGGGAGAGACAGAGCGCTTGGGCAGAGAGAGAGATAGGTAGAGAGAAGAGAGAGAGAGAGAGAGAGAGAGAGAGAGAGAGAGAGAGAGAGAGAGAGAGAGAGAGAGAAAGTAAAAGAGAGGTAAAGATATAGACAGAGAGAAAATTAAATGAAATTAAATGAAAAGAGAGGGTTAGAAATGAAATCAGGGTTAGAAAATTAAATTGCCCTTGAAAAAAATAAAGGTTAAAAAAATTAGAGTTAGAAAAAGAAGTTAGACGAGAGATTTTGATTAGAAAAGAAATCAGAGCCAGAAAAGAAGCGGGGCCAAGGCATGGAAGTCCACCGGCTCTTGGCGGCGGAAGTTTCCGCTCTCTTTCTCCATTTCCCTCTCTCTCTTTCTGTCACCAACGACAGCTGATCAAATGGAAGACGGCAAAGGGGTTGCGCCCAGCTGATCCAACGGCGAAAGTGGCCCCCTCTTCTCTCCCCATCTCCCTCTCTCTCTCTCTCTCTCTCTCTCTCTCTCTCTCTCTCTGTCACCTTCTAAGCCGACAGCCGATCCAATCAGAGACGGCGAAGATGGCTCTCTCTCGCACTCTCCCCCATCTCTCTCTCTTTCTCTCCCCCCGATCGAGATTAGCCTCCATGTTTTGAGGCGGACGAATATCCCCACGAAGAGTTGGCCCGGTCTCCCTCCCTGAGAAGTGAGAAGCCATGGCTGACGCTGTCGTAAGCTATGCCATTCAGAAAATCGGCGACGCCGTCATCAACGAAGCTCTCTTCCTGAGGAGTTTCAGGCAGCAAGCCGAAGATCTTAAGGAAGAGCTCACATGGATGGAGAGCTTCTTGCAAGACGCCGATGACAAGGCTCGGGGCGGGAACAAATTGGTCGAAAACTGGGTGAAACGTGTCAGGAAAGCTGCACACGAGGCTGAAGATCTGATCGAATCCATCGCCATCCAAGGATCTGAGCCATGGATGCGCCGGCGCCGCGGCTTCTTCTGCAAGTTAATGCCCTGTGGTCTGATCCGTCGCCATAATTCTGGGATGGAGATCGAAGAGCTCAAGCAGAGGATTATCAAATATCAAGGGAGAGCGCCGACCCGGATACGGACTCACAGCTCTCCCCAGATGATCGCCGGGGAAGGAGGGACGTCGACGAGGTGATTGCGCGGTGGAGGGCCCCCGCTCTTCACGCCTCGGACTCCTCCCATGTCGTCCTCATGGAAGCTGAGAAGGAAGCTATTCTGCATCTCCTCGACCCGGAGAGGGAAAAGCGGCGGTCGGTGGTCTCGATCGTAGGGATGGGAGGCCTGGGGAAGACCACCCTGGCCAAGAAGGTGTTCAAAGATCCCCGGATTCAAGATAGGAGCCGCTTCGGCTGCGCATTCTGGATTGATGTTTCCCAGGATTACCATGAGGCGAAGCTTCTCAAGGATTTGCTTTGCAAGATCTCCCCGGAAAGAAAAGAGGAATTTGAGACGATGGAGATGACCGAGCTGGGGCCCTGTCTTCACCAGTCGCTCCTGGGGAAGACCTACCTGATCGTCATGGACGACGTGTGGGACTGCGAAGTCTGGCAGATCTTTGGGGATCATCTCCCAGACGAAGGCAATGGAAGCAAGGTGCTCATCACCACGCGCAAGCGTGAAGTCGCCGACGCGGCAGATCCAGATCAAGCCACCCGAGCCTACGAACTCCGATTGCGCACCAAGGAGGAAAGCTGGGACCTCTTCCTTTCCAAGGCGATCCCCATAGAGAACGAAAGGAGTGCCTGCACGGGGAGGCTTAAGGACTTGGGAGAGCAGATGGCTGCCAAATGCGGCGGCTTGCCGCTTGCGTTGGTCGTCATGGGAGCTTTACTGTCACAGAAGCAACGGAGCATAGCGGAGTGGCAGAGGGTGTCCGAAAGCATGGTCTGGCAAGACGAAGACGAAGGCCAGAACTGCATGAGAATCCTGGCCCTGAGCTATGCAGACCTGCCGTACGATCTAAAATTGTGCTTCCTCTACCTCAGCGCCTTCCCCGAGGACTACGAGATAGAGTCTGATCGGCTGATCGGGCTGTGGATCGCAGAGGGCTTCATAGCGGAGAGAGGAGATGGGCTGACGCTGGAAGAGACGGCAGAAATCCAGCTGGAAAAGCTCATAGAAAGATCCTTGGTTCACGTCGTCGAGCGGGACCACCGCGACGACATCATTAGGTGCAGGGTACACGATCTCCTCCGCGAGCTATGCATTTCAGAGGCGAAGCAAATCGACTTCATGTCAGTGTGCCAGGGGAGGAGTCCTCTCCCGGCAGAGTCCCTTCGACGCCTCTCTGTAATTACTGAACCAGAGGAGACCATCTCCCGGCTCAAGTCTGCGCCGCGTCTCCGGGCCTTGCTGGGCTTCAACTTTCAAGACGACTTGGGATCTGATTTTGTTATGAATCTCTCTGTTGTGAGGCTGAAGCTGATCAGAGTGATCGACCTGCAAGGGGCATATAGCCTCGAGGTGCTGCCCGAGGAGATCGGAGGCCTCGTCAATTTGCGCTACCTAGGCTTGGAACGCACAGGGATAAAGTCGCTCCCCGAGACAATAAAAAACCTATCTCGCTTGCAGTTTCTTAATGTTCAACGCACGGAGATCAAGAAAATGACAAGCGCTGTGTGGGAGATAGAAACTCTCCGGCAAGTGGTTTTTCCACATGGAGCATTGGCTCCAAATAGGGTCCAATGCCGCTGGAGATCTCTTCAGGTTCTCCATTGGCCAATTCACTACTGTCATCCAGACTGGATGGATGACACCTTGCACAAGGTGAAAGATATCAAAACTCTGGAAATATGGGGAATAAGCAGTGCCTCTCATCAGAGGGTGCTCTCTTTGAATTTGCCCCAGTTCTCGCGCCTCAAGTTTTTGAAACTTAAAGGCGAGCCGATCCCGTGGACAGCTTTGACACTCTCAGACCTCCCTCGACTTCGCACATTAGTCCTATTTGGGCCCATTTCCCGAGGTCCAATAAAGAGCACATCTCCCGAGGAAGTGAGACCTGAGGATATTCCAGGGTCGCCTAGAGGTCTCTCCTGCCTATGCGGTCTAATAAAGAGCACATTTCCCGAGGAAGTGAGAGCTAAGGATATTCCTGGGTCGCTTAGAGGTCTCTCCTGCCATGAGCTCACACTACGGATGGCCTGCGAGTCTGACCTATCTTGAGCTTCGTTGTTTCTGATCTCCACCGGGATCCATTGCCTTCTCTTGGCCAGCTCTCTGAACTGAGGTTCCTCACTTTGGGGGGAAAAAGTGTACAGTTGGGGGGAAGAGATGAAATTTCGCGGAGACGAGTTCAAGCAGCTGCAGAAACTAGAGCTAATGTACAGCGCGGATATGGCGAGAATTATTGTGGAAGATGGAGCCATGCCACGCCTCCAAGAACTACTACTATCTGACCTCAACCAGCTGGAGAGAATGACTGTTGAAGATGAAGCCATGCCACGCCTCCAAAAACTCAAAATCTTCTACTGCGAGAAGCTGAAGACGATCCCCCCAAGATTGGAGGATCTAGTTGAACGGAGAGTTCGGACTAAGGTGAAAGCGTGATTACGAGTGGCAGTATAATTTTTCAGGATGCTGAGGATGTTAGATTGGCAATTTGGCTGTATTTATGATGGAGTCTGGGCGGGAGAAGTCATTGGAGCGCTGGGACTTATGCTACAGTTATCCATGGTAGAGTCGCTTAAATAGACAGACTGACGCCAAAGCGAAGAGGATTACAGCGAAAGCGTCGAGTATGTCGCTGTAGATGGGTGTGGAGACCTCAAGCATGTCTTCTTTCAAAATATAATTGTGATTTAATCTGAGGGACATAGTTCTTGGACTTAAATCTGTATCTTTTCAAGTGATAAATGAAAAATATTTTTAAGACCCTAAATGACTCATCCAAATGAAAGTTCTAGGCCTTGAATATCTGTATCTGATTATTTTTGTTGAATATATTTGTGATCAATATTTTTTGAGTACCAAGTGGACCTTGAATCTCATCCTAATATTTCTTTTTTTAATCTACATATAAAATTAGTGCATGAAAAAGGAGAGATCATTTCATCCTCATCTTGATGATTTCTTAGATTGAGGGATAATTATGTCCCCGATCCCCTACAATCCAATCGATAGGATAAATGATATCAAGAATGAGAGCTTTTCCATTCACCCTCAAGGATAGAGCTCATTAGTGGTTTAGAACTCTTCCTTGAGTATTAAATTGATGGATTAAGTTTTGAATAGAAGAGTCATCTTGATGTGGTTAATGGCAGAGACTTTGAGGATAATTATGTTTAGGACTCTGCTGGCAGAGACCCGTAGCAGAGTCCTCCGGAGGTGGGGGCGGATGCGGGAGCCGAGGGAGGAGGCCAAGGCCTCGAGTTTTTTAATATTTTTTTTGGCGTTTGGAAGGAATTTGGGTTATATACCAGTTGCCCCAGATTCCTTTGGGGCAACCGGTTGCCCCCGATAGCAGAGTCCTTTAAATAAATAGTATTAGAACACTTCAAATTTGATCCATGGAGTACTAATGGGCCAAATTATCAATATTTGAAGGTCAAAAATTTGAGTGGGATGAGATCATTGAGTGTCAACTTCTTGAAATTTTGTTTGTGCTTACTCATGTTGACCACAAGGGAGAGTAGGAGATGCTCAGCTCGTCATAAGTCAATTAGACTTTTGATCATAATTTATTCCTCTATTTATTTGATTATGCATAGGAGGATCTAATGTTTAGTGATCTTGGTCATGATCTTGGTCATGTTCTACTCTTCTATGATGTTAACTAGTCTCAGCTAGCTTTTGAATCAAGACTAGGGCATCTTAAACATAAGGACTCTGCTATCGGGGCAACCAGGTTGCCCCGAAGGAATCTGGGGCAACCAGGGAATCTTGGGAAAAATTCCTTTCCCTCTTGGGCATCTAATTAAACGGGGGAACCCCGTCTCTCTCTCTCTCTCTCTCTTCCATCGCCCAGCCCGGCCGACGCCTCCGTATCGCGCCACCAGTTCCCGCCGAGGCCAACGCCCCAGCCGCATCCCGCTGCCACAGCCAGCTCATCTTGCTGTCTCTCTCTTCCATTCCAGCCGGCTCGGCGAAATCCTTTGTGGACTCTGCGAAGGGCGCAAAATCCGACTCGACGAAATCCTCTCGCGAAAATGCAGGAAAGGAGAGGAGAGGTGAATATCTTGTGAATATTTCTTGATGCACGAAATGCAGGAATCGTTAAATTTAGTTTTTCAATGCACAAATGTGTTCTGCATATCTTGATCGCTTGATTATTTTCGAATCCTCTCTTTCCTTTGTCTTCGTCAACTCTTGTTTTTCTATTGACCACTGCTGCCTTCTTGGACGCGGACCTTGAATTATTGGCTTTGTTGTCTTGCTTTACCTCCCTTTCGATTTTCAGCATCTCGAAGAGAGAGAGAGAGAGAGAGAGAGAGAGAGAGAGAGAGAGAGAGAGAGAGAGAGAGAGAGAGATGTGGACTGAAACAGAGCGGGAGTCGCGATCTGGAAACAAGAACTATGGTGCACTTCGACCGCCCCACTAGAGAGGACTCGCCTAGCCCGCAGGGGATTACCCTCAAGTTGCTTCAAAATCAGGCATGCCCTTTCACTTATATTGCAAGAAAAGAAACAACACATGTCAGAAAGATTTCAAGCGCCGACGGAAAGATTTCAAGTGCAGATGGGAAGATTTCAAGCGCCGACTTATTATTATTCTGTATAGAGGGAAAATTGAAGGAGGCGCGTGTAATTTTTTAGGATATTGTGCTAAGAGATTGCGCGCGTGTAATCTTCACACTCTTCCTTTTTCTGTTGTTTTGAACTGATTTGTACTCTTTCAAGAAAAATGATAAGCTTGCGCTGAGCTGAGTTCAGAAATTACTCGCCGTGTTCTTCTTTTAGCCTGTTCTTCTTTTAGCCAATTTCTAGAGCAAAACATTAAAAAAATTTGAATATGCCCTTCAAACTGAATAATGGAAAGACTAAAGGAAGCCATTTTTTCCACCAGCAGACCTGCCTTGAAATGGTAATTTTCAAGATAATACATGATTCCCATGTCACCTGGAAAAAGAATCAGAATTTCCCCCATAAAGGCACAACATTTGGCAGGTTCAAGCAGGCTTCTAAATATCCTACAGAATTTTCAAGAGAAAGTAGAGGAACCCTGCATCGAGAAGGAACACGAGGAGGAAAAGAAAAGTTTAATCTCGAATCAGCAAGAATCAGAGGAGCCTCTTATTCATGAGAAAGGAGAGGAGCAAGAAGTGGACAAAGGTAAGGAAGTTGAAAGTGATAGCTTTACTGATGGCGATGTGCCAAAGAGCGAGTTTGTTGAAAATTTTGAGAAGGAAGAAGAGAAAAATTTGGAAAGAGAAGCAGAAGAAGTTGAAATTCCTGGACATGAAGACTCAGCTGGTGTTGAGAAAGGGAACGGAAATTTGGGGGAAGAAGAGCAAGTTGAGATGCTGAGAGTAATCAAGGAAAGGAATAAGAAGAAGGAGCGGGAGATTCCTGTACTGGAGCTTGCTTCAAAAGCCATGTGTAGCAATACCTTCGAATTTTGCATTGCTTATTCCGAATAAGTTTATTTATTTAATTTTCCAGAGATGGATGTTCGACAACGGCAAATGAATCAAAGTTCTTGGATGTAATTTTGTGAAAATTGGATGGAAAAAAATCAACCATAATGTGCGGAGAAATTCAAAGGGCACGATAAAAGAGTGGATGCAGAATTTTCCAGGTTTGGCCGATAACTGCTTTTTGAGTTACTAAGCTTAACGCATTTTGAAAGTAGTTGGGGAGCCATTTAGAGAGAGAATTGACAATTTTCCCGCATGTTGGGACCAGTTGAGCTTACATCGAATTTGGAACCAATACCAAACATCCAATTCTAATTGAAGATTGCTGATCACAGTATCTGAGATCGTGGCATCAGGTTTGGCATTAAATGCAATCAAACTCGAGGATCTTTTTTTTTTTTGAAAAGAGGGAGCAAACTCGAGGATCTTACAGCGTGATTCTTTATTGGAACGTTCAAGAATGTGATACAGTTTGTGCATCGAGATTCCCAGGAGAGGAAGGGAACTGCTGCCTTCAATTGCAAGTAGTCCTCTAACGAGGAATAGAGAAGAAGCCTGGGAAAAAAATAAATAGGGATCTCTGCCGGTGCTTGCACTTCTGAGGAACCTCGGCCAGTCTTGTTCACGAGTTACTGAGCTCTCCCAACTCCTTAATGGCTCTCTTGATGCCTCTTGCTTTCATATCATCTTGCATTTATAGGAGGGCAACCGAAATTACTGCCGCAAAGGGCGACGCCGGAAAGGTTACCGCTTCCGCCACTCACTTTGTCATGGCGCCGAAGACCCACCTCTACAATAGGATGCAAGAGAAACTCCTCTGTTCTTCTTCAGTTTAATAATCTCACTTCTTCTACTTCTCCGGAGGTGGGGGCGGATGCGGGAGCCGAGGGAGGAGGCCAAGGCCTCGAGTTTTTTAATATTTTTTTTGGCGTTTGGAAGGAATTTGGGTTATATACCGGTTGCCCCAGATTCCTTCGGGGCAACCGGTTGCCCCCGTAGCAGAGTCCTTATTTAAATTGTCTTAGCCATACTATCTCTCCTTAATCAAGTGCCATGCAATGGCCACTTGCATGCAGTTTGAAACCCTTCGTTGATGCCATGTGTTGCTGCATATGCTTGCTTCACCCCCCAAAACTTCACCACATCAACCGCCCTAAGTAAACCTATTTATTTTCGTTTTTTTACTTAAATATACTCAAAATAAAGTCAGGAAACTCAAGAAAATTCTTTAGAGATTTTCGTTGATGCCATGTGTTGCTGCAGTTTGATCTCATGTCTCTCCCACTTTCTTTGTTCTCAATTAGGGGTTCGAACAGAAATGATGGTTAGAAAGAAAATGGGGGGTTAGTAAATGATGCAACCTAAGTCGGTGTTTTTCGATCAAAATTTAAAATTTATAAACCACGATTTATTTTCAAAGGATATAATTCGTTTGATGATGAATTAAAAATCAGAAAATGGCGAGAAATTACCGGATCGATCGCACGTATGCCATGAACTTACGTTCAAAATTTCAGATTTTTCGGCGATCTTGAGGCGTTTTCATGAGAAACAATCTCTAGAAAAAGAAATCTGGATAGAATGTCAAGTCATTTGGAACAAAATTAAGAAACGCTATTTACAAAAATAATGATAAGAGATGAAGAAAATTGCCGTTGCCGGCGGTGACTTCGGCGGCGGCGTTCAGCTGTCGACGGCGCTTTCGGCCTCGGCTTAGCCATATGAAACTTGATTGATCAAGGAGACCCCCTTCGCCTTCATCGCAAGCTTAGGAAACGCCCCATAATGAAGAGGATGAGTCGCGCTTCAGTGAATTCTGTCAGCGGCGGCGACTCCAGTGGCGACAATAACGAAGCTCCAGAATAACCACGTCAGCTCGTCATCGGAAGCCGAAGGATATTCCGAATGCCTTCACTCCTTTCTACCATCGATCCGAGTATCGAGACGCTGCTGGAACATCTCGAATGCCCCCAATTACGCCCTGGATCTGTGGATCTGGGGATCCAAAATCGAAACCCATTAAAGCCCTTTGCCGCCCTTTTTCTGCTACTCAAAACGGCGTTTCCCAGGCCTATTTGGGCCCGTTCTGCAACGAAAAAGCCAGAAACGGCCCGGTCAAAGGACATACAAACGTAAATAAATCAACCGCATAAGGGGCCTTTAGGAATTGCGCTTTAGAGGCGTACGTGGCAGACTGTTGCCACACTAGCACTAACGCAGTTAAGGTGAAAGTGTGAAACGGTGAGGGAATTTAGGATAAAAGCGGAAGCTGTTAAATATTTTTCCAAGCGACGGGTATGTGGCGCTTCATGTCAGTGTGCCAGCGGAGGAAACCTCTCCCGGCGGAGTCCCTTCGGCGTCTCTCTGTAATTTATGAACCAGAGGAGAACATCTCCGGGCTCAAGGTCTGCGCCGCGTCTTCGGGCCTTGCTGGGTTTCAACTTCCGCTCTTATTCTGCCATGGATCTCTCAATTGGGGACCTTAAGCTGATCAGAGTCAGCGCCGCGACTGCGGGCCTGCTGGGCTTCTGCGAGTCCCCAGGACAACGGTGAAAGCGTGATTTGAAGCTTGAAGGCTCGTCGATCCCGTGGACAGCTTTGACGCTCTCAGGCCTCCGTCTACTCCACAAATAGAGACCTACGGGGAGAAATAGAGATCACTTTTCCTGAGGAGGTGAGACCAAAGTAAATTCCTGGGTCGCTTAGAAATCTCTCCTCTCTTGAGCCTTTACTGAAGAATCACTCTCAGTATTAAAGATTAAAAACGATGATAATGCTCATTTTTCTAAGCCGAATTCCATTTCTAACCCGAGCTTCTTTTCTGACCCTGATTTCTTTTCTAACGATCCTATCGATTCGACTGATTTCAAATAAATATAATTAATTCACCAAGATATTCTTGCATCAATAGGAGAGAGAGATGAGATCGAGAGAGGAACTGGGAGAGATAGAGAGACGGATGGGAAATAACACAGAGGGAGCGCGAGATATGGGAGAGATGAGATCAAGCGAGGAGTTCGCCAAAAGCATGTTCTTACGTACACGTGTTACTCTGTAATCGTCACCACTTCTGAGCCGCCGCTTTACCGGTGAAATCAGCCCCTCGAGGAAGAGAGCGAGCGCGCGCTGAATGGCGGACTTCGGAGACGATAGAAGCGGCGAGAAGATAAAAAATTAGGAGAAAGGTTTGCAAACAAATAACCGTTAGAAAATAGGAATTAAATTTAGAAAATAAGTAATGGTTAGAAAATAAATCAGGATTAGAAATGAAATCAGGGTTAGAAAATTAAATTGCCGTTGAAAAAAAGAAAGGTTAGAAAAAAATTAGAGCTAGAAAAAGAAGAAAAGAAGCGGGGCCAAGGCATGGAAGTCCTCCGGCTCTTGGCGGCCGAAGTCTCCGCCCTCTTTCTCCATTTCCCTCTCTCTCTTTCTGTCACCTTCTATGGGAGACAACGACAGCTGATCAAATGGGAGACGGCAAAGGTGTTGCGCTGGTGGCCTCTCGCATTCTGTTACTCTCTCTCGCTCTCGTCTCTCTTCTGACCCAGCTGATCCAACGGCGAAGGTGGCCCCCTCTTCTCTCTCCCCATCTCTATCTCTCTCTCTCTCTTTCTATCACCTTCTAAGCCAGTGGGTCACAACGACAGCCGATCCAATCAGAGATGGCGAAGGTGGCTCCCTCCTCTCTCTCTCTCTCGCACTCTCTCCCCATCTCTCTCTCTAGCTCTCTCTCTCCGATCGAGATTACCCGCCACGCTTTGAGGCAGACGAATATCCCCAAGAAGAGTTGGTCAGGTCTTCCTCCCTGACAAGTGAGAAGCCATGGCTGACGCTGTCGTAAGCTATGCCATACAGAAAATCGGCGACGCCATCATCAACGAAGCTCTCTTCCTGGGGAGTGTCAGGCAGCAAGCCGAAGAACTTAAGCGAGAGCTCACATGGATGGAGAGTTTCTTGCAAGACGCGGATGCCAAGGCACGTGGCGGGAACAAATTGGTCCAAAACTGGGTGAAAGAAGTCAGGGAAGCCGCACACGATGCTGAAGATCTGATCGAATCCTTTGCCATCCAAGGATCTGAGCCAGGGATGGGCCGGCGCCGCGGCATCTTCAGCAACTTAATGCCCGGCGCTCTGATCCGTCGCCATAATTCTGGGCTTGAGATCGAAGAGCTCAAGCAGAGGATTATCAATATCAGGGAGAGCGCAGCCGGATACGGACTCACATCTCTCCCCAGTGATTGCCGGGAAAGGAGGGCCGTCGACGAGGCGATTGCGCGACGGAGGGCCGTCGCTCTTCATGCCTCGGACTCCTCCCATGTCGTCCTCATGGAAGCTGAGAAGGAAGCTATTCTGCATCTCCTCGACCCGGAGAGGGAAAAGCGGCGGTCGGTGGTCTCGATCGTAGGGATGGGAGGCCTGGGGAAGACCACCCTGGCCAAGAAGGTGTTCAAAGATCCCCGGATTCAAGATGGGAGCCGCTTTGGCTGCGCATTCTGGATTGATGTTTCCCAGGATTACAAGGACGTGAAGCTTCTCAAGGATTTGCTTTGCGAGATCTACCCGGGAGAAAGCGAGAAATACGAGAGGATGAAGAAGACCAACCTGGAGAGCTGCCTGCACGGGTCACTCCTGGGGAAGATCTACCTGATCGTCATGGACGACGTGTGGGACGGCGAAGTTTGGCGGATCGTTGGGAAGCATCTCCCAGACGAAGGCAATGGAAGCAAGGTGCTCATCACCACGCGCAAGCATGAAGTCGCCGACGCGGCAGATACAGATCGAGCCACCCGAGCCTACGACCTACGATTCCTCAACCAGGAGGAAAGCCGGGAGCTCTTCTTTATCAAGGCGATCCCCGTGGAGAAGGAAAGGAGTGACTGTGCGGGGAGGCTCAAGGAGTTGGGAGAGGAGATGGCCGACAAATGTGGCGGTTTGCCGCTTGCGTTGGTCGTCATGGGAGGTTTACTGTCACAGAAGCAACCGTCCATAACAGAGTGGGAGAAGGTGTCCAGAAGCATGGTCTGGCAATACGAAGACGAAGGCCAGAACTGCATGAGAATCCTGGCCCTGAGCTACACAGATCTGCCGTACGATCTAAAATGGTGCTTCCTCTACCTCAGCGCCTTCCCCGAGGACTACCAGATCGAGTCCGATCGGCTGATCAGGGCTGTGGATCGCAGAGGGCTTCATAGCAGAGAGAGGAGATGGGCTGACGCTGGAAGAGACGGCAGAAATCCAGCTGGAAAAGCTCATAGAACGATCCTTGGTTCACGTCGTCAATCGGGACCACTCCGACGGCATCATTTGCTGCAGGGTACACGATCTCCTCCGTGAGCTATGCATTTCAGAGGCGAAAGAAATCGACTTCATGTCAGTGTGCCAGGGGAGGAGTCCTCTCCCGGCAGAGTGCCTTCGGCGCCTCTCTGTAATTACTAAACCAGAGGAGACCATCTCCCGGCTCAAGTCTGCGCCGCGTCTGCGGGCCTTGCTGGGCTTCAACTTCCGCGTATCTAGTTCTGCCATAAATCTCTTTGTTCGGGGGCTGAAGCTGATCAGAGTGATCGACCTGCAAGGGGCACGAAGCCTCCGGGTGCTGCCCAAGGAGATCGGAGGCCTCGTCAATCTCCGCTACCTAGGCTTGGAAGGCACAGAGATAGAGTCGCTCCCCGAGACAATAATAAACCTATCTCGCTTGGAGTTTCTAGATTTTCGACATACGAACATTTACCGAATGACAAGCGCTGTGTGGGAGATAGAAACTCTCCGGCAAGTATATTTTTCAATTTTTGCATTCCCTTCTCGTAGGGTCCAATGCCGCTGGAGATCTCTTCAGGTTCTGCGTGGGGCAAGTGCCGGCAACTGGATGGATGACACCTTGCACAAGGTGAAGGATATCAAAACTCTGGAAATATGGGGAATCAGATGCCTCTCATCACGCGGTGCTCTCTTTGAATTTGCCCCAGTTCTCGCGCCTCAAGATTTTGAGGCTTGAGGGCTCGTCAATCCCGTGGACAGCTTTGACACTCTCAGGCCTCCCTCAACTTCGCACGTTAGTGCTATGGGGTCAAATAAAGAGCGCATTTCCTGAGGAAGTGAAACCAGAAGATATTCCAGGGTCGCTTAGAGATCTCTCCTCTCTTGCGCGTGACGGATTTGTGCTCGACTATGCATGGCCTGCGGGTCTCACCTATCTTGAGCTTTCTGAATCTCATCTCCACCGGGATCCGTTGCCTTCTCTTGGCCAGCTCTCTGAACTGAGGTTCCTTACATTGATCGGTAGTCCGTGGGGGATATGGATAAAATTTAATGGCGACGGGTTCAAGCAGCTGCAGGAACTAAACCTAGAAGGCCTCAACCAGCTGGAGAGAATGACTGTTGAAGATGGAGCCATGCCACGCCTCCAAAAACTCAAAATCTCCAAGTGCCCGAGACTGAAGACGATCCCCCGAAGATTGGAGGATCTAGCTGAATGGAAAGATCGGACTACGGTGAAAGCGTGATTACGAGTGGCAGTATAATTTTTAGGATGCTGAGGATGTTAGATTGGCAATTTGGCTGTATTTATGATGGAGTCTGGGCGGGAGAAGTCACTGGGACTTATGGGACAGTTATCCATGGTAGAATATGAGTGACGCTTACGCAGAGGATTAGAGTGAAAGCATGAAACAGCCCATCCTAAACTCAGTGTATGGGCGTTAAATCATGTATCTCCTCTTTCAAAATATAATTCTGATTTAAGTTCTTGGACTTAAATCTCTATCTTTTAACTCATAAATGGAAAATATTTTTAAGAGCCTAAATCACTCACAAAAGATATTAGCAAAAATTTTGGACAGCAAAGGCTAGAAGGAGATTTTACCAACTCATCAGCGACATCAACAATTCATCCGAGACAGTGGTAGCTCATTGAAGTTAGTGGTTGATAACATGCAATTTCACGCACTAATATCATGTATTTTATGCATTTTCTTTCTTTAAAATCTAATGATAAATGCATGTTATCATGATTTAAAATGATTAAATTGATGAATTCTATGTTTTAAAATGACGTTCTTGATTTTTCATAAATTAATAGCATTTTATGAGCATTTATTGATATTATTGATTTATCAAGAATATAATTTTCTTTTATTATAAAATGAAATTTCTACTTAAAATGCCTTGATTGGCATGAAATTATTTATAAATTGCATTTTATCATGAATTTTATTGAACGAATTGTATTTCTATCATGAAATTAATATGTTTATGGATTTTTTTGGAATTTTTGGGAATATTTTACAAAATTAAAATCATTGAAAATATTTTTTTAATATATAAATAAATTAAATAAATAATAAATAAAATGAAAATAATAAAAAGGAAATAGAGAAAAAAAGAAGAGAGGAGAGAGACTCTCTCTCTCTCTCTCGTGACAAAATTTATCTATCTTCAGATTTACTATTTTTCAAGGATATAATGAATCCATAGTATTTAGTTATTTAGCTTACTAACCATTTGAATATGATGATATAATGCCCTACTTAAAAATGTAATAAACTTTCTTGAGGAGACGTAGTTTTTGGGCTACAAACTAGAGGCATAATTGGTTAAATCAAGAGCAGAATTTTTGGATGTTTATTTGCCCTTATTTCATGATTCTAATAGGTACCAAAGGGATGATTTAAACTGAATTCATTGACTAGGATTTGTCTCTATATTTACTTTCTATATTGTGTTGTTGATGCATAAACCTTTATAGGTTTACTAGACAAGTGCACTCTAAGTTCTTGCATATATTTCTCCAAGAAAAGTATGCAGCATAGTTACTTGCATATTTAGGCTAATCTTTTGATGTTGATTATGCAAGAGATTGTAGTGATGAGATTCTAAATTTAGATATAGTACTTATCTTGATAGAAACTCAGTTATGTGCCTATCCAAGAAGTAAAATGTGATTTTTGAGATCTACTATGGAAGTGGAGTACCAAGTAATGGCTCATGCGCCTTTAGAAGAGGAGTACTCAGTTATTTTTATGATCTCTACTGTTGGAGCTTGGTTCTCCATTTGAAACTCCCATGAAGATTCACTAGTGTATCCAAAGTGTGTTTTTGATCGTGAATCGTTAAATTACAAAAACTCATTTTGACATTGAGTAAAGACTATGAGTGCAATGAGCTCTAACTTTTAATTATTTAACAAATAACTCTCATGATCAAAAACTCACTTTGGAGATGCTCTCACAATCGATCATGCGTTTGAGAGTCCATACACCTCTCCCATACTTGGCAGCTTGCATCCAACACAAAGAATGAATAGAAAAGATAAAAAAAACTCACCAAACATGATGTTCACTACACAATAGATAATTAATCAATGATTTTCTTTCTTCCAACTAGCCAATGCTAGAAGCATCTAAATAAACTTGAAAAAACCTAGTTTTTTACTCCATTTTTAAAGCGGCCACCATTAAAGTATAGAATGAAGATTCTACACATAAATTTCAGTTCCAAACTCTATTAAGATCTCGGGATATCCAAATTTCAATTTGGAACATTTATTCTCATTGATTTTTCCTTAAAAATCACTTGATTCAGCTCACTATCTGATATTCTTTTGATCAAGATCGGGAGTTGACAAAAACAAATTTATGCAAACATTGAAAACATACGTCCGCATTACAAAATAATTTTCAAATTGACTAATTTTATGATTTACGTAAGAATTAATTAGGGTAACAATGAGTAAAGGTCAAATCTATGGAAAATTCGGGAGATTTTTGAGAGACTTTTAAAATTTGATCAAATTGGACGATGAATCGGGTGAGAAATTAGGAAAAATTACTATTTTTTAGAAATAAAAGTCTAAGAAAAATCCACAAAATCAAAAGTACTCAATTTAGATTAGTATTTGTAGAGAAATCAAGGTACCAAATAAGGGGAAATAAATTGATCCCAAACAGAGAGAAAATAAAAATTGCGTAAAATTGAACTAATCTATGGATTAAAATTAAAATCTAATGGTATAGGGCAAAAGATTAGGAAGAAACACATAATCTAACCCAAAAATTGTGCTTGAAATGATCCAATTAATTGATGGACAAAGGCTTTTCATTCTGTGTTTCAAAAAACAAAAATTTGAGGTTCAAGCGACAAATTCTTCCTTCTCCATAAACAAAATATTGATTTCAAATACTCCCTAAAAGTAGAAATGATTCTAGAAGAGGAAGAAAACAAGAGATTCAAGAATTGTGCTATCCTAAGGTCTAGTCGATAAAAAAATCCTTGAATGCTTAACACCGTAAAAGAAAAGGGAGGTTAATAAGGAGAGTATGAATTGAAAGTAATTGTCAAATCACCTTCTCTTATTTAATTAACGGCTATGATTAAACTTCACAAGATGAATCTCCGTCGTTAAGTCATGGCCGTCAAATTCTTGATGGAGCCTCAAGATCATGTCATGTCATCGCATGTCTATGAATCATTGTAAAACATTTGTCGTTTAATTTTCAATGGACGCCCATGATCCTGCCATGCATCACTCGTACAAACCCAACAAGTGCATTCAATTTGGACCATTATGACTCCCAGATGAACAGCCAAGATTGATTGACGCTTTATAAAGACACATCGTCATCCAACCGGAACACGACGTGTACCCCCTACTTAAGTGACAATGAAGGACTCAGATTAAATGTCCCTTCTTCAAACCAATCGGATGCTCTAAAGTGCGCCACATCACCTCCATAAACTAAAGAAAAGATAGTCCCACATTGAAAAAATGAAGGTAACCATTGGGCATAAATACACAAGTGGTCTATATGCATAACTTATGCCCTTAAAAAGGATGCTTAATACTAATTATGCACGCCAGGCATGCACTACATGTATGTCATATGGCACGTGCATAACTCCTCCCTCCCCCCAACAACATCATCCGCCATGTTAGTGCGCGCATAAAAACTATTTTTTAATGTTTTAAATTAAAATAAAGTCAAAATATATCCTAAAAAATTCATAAGAATTCTAGAAAATTACCTAAAAATTTATAAAAATGCATAACTTTCAATATATAACTCCTTTTTAATCCAAATTTTTTCTTAGAAATTAAATATTCTATTATTTCATAAACTGAATTTTAAGAAATAACAAGAGAATAAATTTTTAACTCAAAAATACATTCATTTTCTTTGAAAAATAAACTAGAAAAATAAGTGAGTACGTGTAAAAATATTTTCTCTTATTATTTGCAATAAAAACTTAATTATAATCTCAAATAAAAATGAGAATAATTTATAATAAAATTTAAAAGTTTTAATTTATCCCTAAAAATGATATATTTAGATATTATAATTTCATTTGCATAGAATGATGAATATGCACTCAAAGTATGATAAAATGCTTAAAAATGAAATATTTATGCCTTAATTTTCTTTAATAATTATGTAAATACAAGTATAATTTGCACGTCATCAAGAGCCACCAAATTGTATCACATGTCATCTTGTGATTCGTCAAAGAGAGGAGAGAGAGCTAGGAATAGTGACAACCACTGAATTTTCTTTATTAGGGTTGAAACACTATAGATTGCGTCAAATGGCAATGTGTGCTTCTCAATGGTGAAGAGACTAAATTGGGATCAATTTGGGCCATCCATCATGTGGTCCGCAATCTAACACTTCAGATGTGCCGTCACATCATACTCTTGTTGACCATGATTAAAGGATCATGTGAATCCCTTCCACAAGGTCAACGGTTCCGTTGATGCCGCAAGGCCCTACGAAAAGAAAGATTAGTTCTACTTGGTAAAATTGTTTAGATATTTTTATTTAAAATATTGGTCCGTTAAGGGCTATTGAGTATTAGAAAAATGGTTTAAGAAAAATTACTCCCCTTAACTACACAACAAAGGCACTATCTTTGAACTACATGGCACTATCTTGTCGCGCCAAGTGCGCATGCTTCCACATTAGCATGCCACGTCAAAAAATGATTTTTCTGGTTTTTAAATATCTTGAAATATATCCAGAAAATCCATATCAATAAATAAATATAAAAAATTCATTAAAAAATCCCAGAAATTTGAAAAAAATTTGGAGAAATTTTTAGAAAAGTCCCTAAACTTAAAATAATCATATATTTTTCATAGGAAAATCTTTGAATAAAATTTTTTTCCATTTAGATCCTCATTGTGTACTATTTATCAACATCATTTGAAATTAAATTTGAAACGAGATGCAAATAATAAATTTTCATTAAATCGCTTTGTTTTCTTCTTGTTTTTGTCTTTATCGTCCTTCGTTCATAACTTACAATCATGAAACTCGCACAAATATGATTAATTCATGCTTATTCAATCTCAAAAGAGGTCAACTATCAATTATGAATAAACTTAACCATGATTTAGTACAAATTCAGCTTATGAGCAAAATGACATGATGAATGCTAAAATTTTATCAAAACATGACAACATGCATATGTGTGTGTTCTTAGATCAACTATCATGGGTGATGGTTCTTAAAACTAAAACAAATGCTTTGAGCCTAAAAATGGCAAGTATATTTTTCTTTCTCTTCTTTTCCATGTGCCAAGATATCATTAACTAATCATGTCTTACGTTTTAAAGTCCCTCTTTTCTTCTTTCTCTCCCTCAAGATATGTTTCTTTTTCCCTATTTCAAGCACCAATTTTCTCCAAATAGTGAATTAATTAAAATAACATCAACTTGCCAATAATAAAAGCAATTTTTCACATAGGAAATTACCATGATATACTTTAACAGTGCTTCTAGAAACCCTATTTGAAGACCCTTTTAGAATCTTCAAAAGAAGATGAACGGAGGAATATAACTTAAAATCCTAAAATTGCATAAGCAAATATGTAAACTGAAATTCTTGGGTTGCCTTTATTTCACCCCAATTATAGATTTAAGGAAATGGATCTGGTCTTTGACGAGACGAAACCGCGAGGTCGTCGATTTCACACGGTCTCGTGTCAAAAATAAATCCGAACTTACCAATTTGGAGAATTTAGAGTGAATTGAAGGGTATAATGGTAAATAAGGGCCGAATCCACAGGGAATTAAGGTATTTTTGAGATATCTTTTGGAATTTGGTCAAATTGGACAAGGAATTGAGGTGAGAAATAAGGGAAAATGGTGGATTTAGAAAGAAGACTTCAAATCGATTCCACGGAATCAAGAACCATTGAATTTGGACTTAATTTCGTGGAGAAATCAAGATTCGAAGTGGAGAGAAATTTTGGACAATCGAAATCATGATTTTGAATGAAAATTTACGAAATTAAAATATAAAACCTAATCTAAAAAAAATTAAAGATAATAGGAAGATAATCTAGAAAAAACCGCTTCCACTAAACCGGTTTAGCGATCGAAATGAGGTGATTAAGCCGATTAATCACCGAAAACGCCAAGAACGTCACGACGAGCTTCAAGCTGTGATTTCTCCTTCGATTTTCCACCAAATCTTGATTTCAACCCCTCCGTGGATGCGGAATTGAGAGAGTAAGAGGATGGAATCAAGAGAAACGAGAGGATCGGTGTCTAGACAAGTGAATTTGATTGAAATCCAACTCGAATGCATACAATCGTGAAGAACACATCTATTTATAGCCGAAATTGAGCGTAACCGTCCGATTGATGCGTTTAATCCGCATTTACGGTAGAGATTAAACACATCAATACGAAACGGTAAGGTTAAATCACGGCCATCAGATCTTGGATGGACGCTCCGGATCGCTCCGTTTGATATGCGTTTAAAAATGCTTTGATTTGGGCCCCTTGGATCGCGATCGGACGATCGTGATGCTTCTCGGAAGATTAAATCTCGTCCGTTATAATGCCTTAATTAAGGCACGTGCGATTGATCTCCATCGGTGGTCCGCGTGTCTACCCGATCGGTGCGTGTGATGCTGCCACGTCGCCTTCAATCGTAGCCGTTATAACTTCTAATTTAAAGCACGTGCTTGATGATCTCCGGTGGTCCGCTCCTCCACGCGATCAATGCGTGAGATCCTGCGCTTCGCCCGATCCAACGGCTCTCCTCGCTCCACGTGGCCTGTAGTTAAAACAGTGTGTGGGACTTTAGTCCCACACGGAAAAAATTAGGGGATCCGTCGGGTTTATAAGGCCCGACGGATTTAAAGGTCGAATACCCCTTCCCATATAGGCAAGGCTGAAGACCCATTTATATATATAAATAAAATATAAGTGTATACTATGCGCCACATAGGAACTGCGCAGGTCCGCGTGGCGCTGCCATGTGGCCTTGCGTGCCACGTCGCATCCACGCGGGTCCCACGCGCAAATCAAAACAATTATTTATTTATTTTTTTATTTATTTTAAAACGGTATAAAATAGAAAATAAAATCATAAAGAACCAGGAAAAATCCAAAAAAATCCCTAAAATGGTAAAAATCATATCTTTTAAAGTACAACTCCAAATTAATCCAAATTTCTTTCATTTGATCTGAAATTTAATTATCTATCATTCTAAAAATTCAAATTATTTAAATAATAAGAGATTTAATTCTTATTTCAAAAATACATCCATTTCTTTAAGATTTTAACTTAAAAAATTAAATGAATGTTTATAAAAATAATTTCTCTTATTATTTAACTTTAAAAACCACTTATAATCTCAAGTAAAGATAGGTTATAAAATCATTTATCCTTAATTTATCATAATTAACCCTAATTTAGTGTATTTTGAGATTATAACATAAATTTGCATGAAATGATAGAAATGCACTCAAAGTATGATAACATGCATATAAATGGAATGTTTTATGCCTTATTTTGCATTAATAATCATGTTTTATCATGTTAAGATTGCATGTTATCAGTCTTCAACGTTCTTAAGATGGAAAGAATCATCAGGTGAGGTTGTAGGTTCAATGCCCAGAAACATATACAAATCTTGGACTTCCTCGGCATAATTGAACTCTGGATTCTTCTCCACGCCCACTATCATCTGGATTTCATCAATTTCCTTCCATATCTCTTTCTCTCTCTGAAAATCCTGGGTTAACAAGGAAATTAAGCTTGACCCTTAGTCCAAGATATCAAGGCAAGTGCTGGTCACATGAAAATATAACAGGGAAAATGGGCAATTAAAAAATAAATCTACTAAAAATAATTAAAGCCTCTTCAATGAAGAAAAAAATTTCATTTTACATAGACGTTACCCATTTATTTAGTATAGAAAATGACCATTGGCACGAATTCAAAGAAAATAGCACGAAATTACCAATTTGAAGGTGTTTAAAATTGAAAAAATAAGTAGAAGTGGGTCATGAGTGACAAACCTTGGGAGGTGGGAGAAGAGAGGCCATGATTTTCTCCGTGCAAGAGTACCCAGCCAAGAAGGCTCCAAAGGGGACAACAAAAGTGACGCCCAAAGTTGAAGCAAGAAGGAGTGGAGGAACTAGGATAGGCGCGGATGAGATAGCCAATTCTACCGCCACCATCGTCTTTACCATCTTCCGTCCTTTCTCCCAAGCTCTGGTTGTGTAGCTCTTCTCATGCATGGGCTCCGATGCTGTTTTCTCGCCGCTTCTATCATCTCTGAAGTCTGCCATTCAGTGCTCTCTCTCTCTCTCTCTCCATCGGGGGGTGATTTCACCGATAAAGAGACGGCTGGAAGTGGTACGATTACGAGTAACACGTGTACGTAAGTAGGCTTTGCCCGTTCAGATACCGATATCGAATATCGGTATCCGTAACGATAACGGTATCCAGCATTGTTAAGGTTCTAAACGGTACCGATACCTACA
>JAHCZF010000043.1:0-34087 GCA_024174645.1 Lemna minuta
AAGCGCCTCTTGTTTCAAAGAGAGGAAGACGGGTTATTCACATTTAATTTGATGGTCAGAGGCGAATTGAAAGTTAAGCAGTGATAATTATAAGGATCCCCCGGGGAAAAATACAGATGTCTCCTACGTTACCCTTAATATGTGGAAGTATCGACGTAATTTCATAGAGTCATTCGGTCTGAATGCTACATGAAGAACATAAGCCAGATGACGGAACGGGGAGACCTAGGATGTATAAGATCATAACATGAGTGATTCGGCAGATTTGGATTCCTATATATCCACTCATGTGGTACTTCATCATATGATTCATATAAGATCCATCTGTCTAGATATCATCATATACATCTAGAAAGCCGTATGCTTTGGAAGAAGCTTGTACAGTTTGGGAAGGGGTTTTTTTGATAAAAAAGAAGAATCTACTTCAACCGATATGCCCTTAGGCACGGCCATACATAACATAGAAATCACACTTGGAAAGGGTGGACAATTAGCTAGAGCAGCAGGCGCTGTAGCGAAACTGATTGCAAAAGAGGGTAAATCGGCCACATTAAGATTACCTTCTGGGGAGGTCCGTTTGATATCCAAAAACTGCTTAGCAACAGTCGGACAAGTAGGTAATGTTGGGGTGAACCAAAAAACTTTGGGTAGAGCCGGATCTAAGTGTTGGCTAGGCAAGCGTCCTGTAGTAAGAGGAGTAGTTATGAACCCTGTAGACCATCCCCATGGGGGCGGTGAAGGTAGAGCACCAATTGGTAGAAAAAGACCCATGACCCCTTGGGGTTATCCTGCACTTGGAAAAAGAAGTAGGAAAAAGAAAAGATATAGTGATCGTTTTATTCTTCGTCGCCGTAAATAGGCATATTGAAAATAGCATTTTTGAAATTTTGGAATAAAAGGAGTAATCTGCTGTGACACGTTCAATAAAAAAAAATCCTTTTGTAGCTAATCATTTATTGCTAAAAATTGATAAACTCAACGTAAGACAGGAAAAAGAAATCATAGTCACTTGGTCGAGAGCATCTACTATTATACCCACAATGATTGGGCATACTATTGCTATTCATAATGGAAAGGAGCATTTGCCCATTTATATAACCGATCGTATGGTAGGTCATAAATTGGGAGAATTCGCACCTACTCGTAGTTTCGGAAAACATGCGAGAAACGATATTAAATCTCGTCGCTAATAAGTAAACTCATAATACTATTTTAATGAATTTTAGATTTAAATTTTCAGTTAAACTAGAAAAAAATTCGAATTCACTAATGTAATTGTAATATTAATCACGAAAAATTAGAAAAAATTCTCTTTTATTTCAGTTTATATTTCATTTTCACTATTTTAATTTTATTTGAAATAATTAACAATTTAAAATTTTAATAAAAAATGATATTAACTAAACTATATAAATATAATTATATAAATATAATTTGATATAATTTGTAATGCGAAAAATAAAATTAAAAATGTTCATGTGGAAGAGGGAGTAAAAATATGATAACGAAGAACTCGACGCGTACAGAAGTCAAAGCTTTAGCTCAAAATATACATATGTCTCCTTTCAAAGCACGAAGAGTCATTGACCAAATTCGTGGACGTTCCTATGAAGAAACACTCATGATACTGGAACTCATGCCTTATCGAGCAGCCTTTTCTATTTTAAAATTGGTTTATTCTGCAGCAGCAAATGCTAACAATCTTGGTTTGAACGAAGCAGAGTCATTTATTAGTAAGGCCGAAGTTAATGGGGGTACGGTTCTCAAAAGGTTAAGACCTAGAGCTCGAGGACGCAGTTATCGAATAAAACGCCCCACCTGTCATATAACAATTGTGTTAAAGGATAAATCGAAAAATCTTTAGAGGAATCTAAGATTTAGATTCATATTTATTTAGAAATAATATATGGATGGAAAGATAATAGAATAATATGGGACAAAAAATAAATCCACTTGGTTTCAGACTTGGTACAACACAAAATCATCATTCCTTTTGGTTCGCACAGCCAAAAAGTTTTTCGATGGGTCTCCAGGAAGATGAAAAAATCCGAGATTGTATCAAGAATTATGTACAAAAAAATATGAGAATATCTTCGGGGTTCGAAGGAATTGCACGTATAGAAATACAAAAAAGAATTGATCTTATTCAGGTCATAATCCATATTGGATTCCCAAATTTATTAATAGAGGGTCGAAGACGAGGACTCGAAGAATTACAAACGAATGTACAAAAAGAGTTGAATTCGGCGAACAGGCGACTTAACATTGCTATCACAAGAGTTGAAAAACCTTATGGACAACCCAATATTCTAGCAGAATACATAGCTTTACAGTTAAAAAATAGAGTTTCATTTAGGAAAGCAATGAAAAAAGCTATTGAATTAACTGAACAAACTGATACAAAAGGAATTCAAGTGCAAATTGCAGGACGTATCGACGGAAAAGAAATTGCACGTGTCGAATGGATCAGAGAAGGAAGGGTTCCTTTACAAACCATTCGCGCGAAAATCGATTATTGTTCTTATACAGTTCGAACTATCTATGGAGTATTAGGTATAAAAATTTGGATATTTGTAGATGGTAAATAATAGATCTTTAGTTCTCTTCCTATTCTATGGAGTAATAGAAAAAAACAAATAACAAATTTGTTCATTTTCCTTTTCTTGATTCAATCAAATATAAAATAAATTTTATAAGGATAAATAAAAATTTCATTTACTTTTTTGGTATAATTGCTATGCTTAGTGTGTGACTCGTTGTATTGGTTTTTCTTTAGAGTTAGGAGACAAAAATAGCCAGAATCTGACTATGATTCAGTAACTATTTAAAGTCATAACTATAGAAATTACTAACCAACTTATGGCTTCGTATTGTCGAAATCCCCCAAACAGTCACTATATGAGTGATTCATCATAGAGTTGTAGCAACTGCAAAATAAATTTAACATAAAAAAAATGGCCGCATCTGAATAAAATAAAAAAGAGGGGATGTGTAGATAAATGGAAAGATGATAGATAGAAAGAAAAAAAAAAATATCAATGATATATTATTCCAATATGTATGGTTTATGAAAAAATTTATATTCTAAAAGACAGTGTGATAAAGCATCAATACTAAAAAAGTAAAGAGCCCTGAGTTAATAAAAACTGAGGAGATTGACTCTGAAACGAATTTTGTCGAGAGCTCCATTGTCGAGTTCAAGCCTAATCATTAACAGAGAAGCTATAGGAACGACGGAACCCGTGACCACATAGGATTCTATTTAAAATGGATCCTAATGACTCATTGGGTGGGATGGCGGAACAGACCAGGAACGCATTTCATTTTTCTGAAACAGTCACAGGTTTCTCCTGGAAATAAAACAGAAAAGAGTCAATATTCGCCCGCGAAAGATTCATTTAATTGAACATTTATTTAATTTATTATAAATTTTCCATTAGTTCTTTCTTTATGCATTATATATAACTAATATTAGTTATTTTATTAGTTATTTTATAATTATTTTTATTAGTTAGTTATTTTATAATTATTAATTATATTTTTTATAATTATATTATATATATAATTTCATAATATTTAGTTATTTTAGTGTTTATTGAAATACTATTATTTATATTTATATTGAAATAATATAATTGATAATTATTTGCTAATTTCTCATTTTTTTATATTTCTAAAAATTTGATAGAATTTTAAATTTAAATTAATTATATAATTTCAATTATATTATATTTATATAAAATTTCATTGTTTTTAGTAATAATATAATTCATTTTAATTGAATTTTTGAATTTAATAAGATGGAATCCTTTATATTGAATTGTTTCTTCTTTCGTTTCGCGAGGAGCCGGATGAGAAGAAACTCTCATGTCCGGTTCTGAAGTAGAGATGGAATAGAGAAATAACCATCAACTATAACCCCAAAAGAACCAGATTCCGTAAACAACATAGAGGAAGAATGAAAGGAACATCTTATAGAGGCAATCATATTAGTTTTGGAAGATACGCTCTTCAAGCACTTGAACCCGCTTGGATCACAGCTAGACAAATAGAAGCCGGGCGAAGAGCAATCAGCCGATATGCGCGTCGTGGTGGAAAAATATGGGTACGTTTATTTCCCGATAAACCCGTTACACTAAGACCTGCAGAGACACGTATGGGTTCAGGAAAGGGATCTCCCGAATTTTGGGTATCCGTTGTTAAACCAGGTCGAATACTATATGAAATAGGGGGAGTATCCGAAAATGTCGCCAGAACAGCTATGTTACTAGCTGCGTCCAAAATGCCTATACGAACTCAATTTATTATTGAGGGATAGAAATGGAGAACTAAAGAAAGGGGTATTTAAAATGAAACAAATATAATTATGGGTTTATTTCTAGACAGATAATATTTCTTTTCTTCATTTTTTGCATTGAAAGAGTAGATAAAAAATGATATGATTCAACCTCAGACCCTTTTGAATGTAGCGGATAATAGCGGAGCTCGAGAATTGATGTGTATTCGAATCTTAGGAGCTAGTAATCGCCGATATGCTCATATTGGTGACGTTATTGTTGCTGTAATCAAAGAAGCAGTGCCAAATATGCCACTTGAAAGATCAGAAGTTATTAGAGCTGTAATTGTACGTACGCGTAAAGAACTCAAGCGTGAAAACGGTATGAGAATAAGATATGATGACAATGCGGCAGTTGTCATTGATCAAGAAGGAAATCCAAAAGGGACTCGAGTTTTTGGTGCAATCGCCAGGGAATTGAGAGAATTGAATTTCACAAAAATCGTCTCATTAGCTCCAGAAGTATTATAGTAGTAGATGTAGATAAAATTTTGATAGAGTAGTAAGTCAAATGTCTGAAATAGAGAAAATAAAATAGTAGATTGTGTTTGAAGCATATACTTTTTCTTATGAATTCCAAAATAAACACGTTGATTATATCAAAATTAGGAGGCAACTATAATTTATAGTTCATCATGGGTAGGGACACCATTGCTGAAATACTAACTTCTATTAGAAATGCTGAGATGAATAAAAAAGGAACGGTTCGAATAGCATCCACTAATATCACCGAAAACATTGTTAAAATACTTCTCCAAGAAGGTTTTATTGAAAATGTTAGAAAACATCGAGAAAATAATAAAAATTTCTTGGTTTCAACCCTGAGATATAAAAGAACTAGGAAAATAATATATAAAACTATTTTGAAGCGTATCAGTCGACCTGGTTTACGAATTTATTCCAACTCTCAACGAATTCCTAGGATTTTAGGGGGAATGGGAATTGCTATTCTTTCTACTTCTCAAGGTATAATGACAGATCGAGAAGCTCGCCTAAAAGGAATTGGAGGCGAAATTTGGTGTTATATATGGTGATACTTTTCTATGGTATCCTAATTTTTTTCTAACTTAACTGTTGTGAAAATAAAAAGAGAGGAAAAGTAAGCTCTATGACTGCTCCCATTAAATTGATACTTCAAGGATTGGGTTGCCTCGAATCGAATTAGAGAACAAAAAAGGATTTATCAAGAGTTAATTACTGAATCACTTAAAAAATCGGATGTTCTAACTCCGTTTAAACAATAAAAATCTAATTATAGCTTATACTTTGGAGCATATCCAATACAGTTTTATCCGTTGGATAAAGTCAAAATGGAAATTAAGTAGTTATGATTCACCCTGCGACGTCTAATTTCTAGACTTCGCAGCAAAAATTCAATCGATTAGGGTATTTGTTTAATTCATGGAGATACAATTCGAAGTTCAACAAAAAAATAAAGGAAACTTTATTTATTTCAAAGAATAGATTCAGAATAGAATTAAAATAAGGAATCATAAATATGAAAATAAGGGCTTCTGTTCGTAAAATTTGTGACAAATGTCGATTGATCCGTAGGCGCGGACGAATTATAGTAATTTGTTCTAATCCAAGACATAAACAGAGACAAGGATAATCTTTGGAGCTTTTTTAGATTAGAAAGGAAACATCAATGTGAAGATAAAGAATCTGTTTTAACATGAAATGGATATCTCCGTAAATTTATGACTCATATGTATGAGATGATAAAATATGATAAAACCTATATCAAGAATTAGTTCACGTAGGAATGGACGTATCGGTTCGCGTAAGACTGGACGTAGAATACCAAAAGGTATTATTCATGTTCAAGCGACTTTCAACAATACCATTGTAACAGTTACGGATGTGCGAGGGCGAGTGGTTTCTTGGTCCTCCGCAGGCACTTCTGGATTCAAAGGGGCAAAAAGAGGGACACCTTTTGCTGCTCAATCCGCTGCGGTGAATGCTATTCGTACTGTAGTGGATCAAGGTATGCAAAGAGCAGAAGTAATGATAAAAGGACCGGGTCCCGGACGAGATGCAGCATTACGAGCTATTCGTCGAAGCGGGATACTTTTAAGTTTCGTACGCGATGTAACTCCTATGCCACATAATGGATGTAGACCCCCTAAAAAAAGACGTGTATAGAAATTAGAATTCAAGGGACTTCAAGAGAAATAAATGATTCACTTATTTTTTAATAATAATATAATATAGAATTATGGTTCGAGAGGAAATAGCAGGATCCACTCGAACACTACAGTGGAAGTGTGTTGAATCAAGAGTAGACAGTAAACGTCTTCATTATGGGCGTTTCGTTCTGTCCCCCCTTATGAAAGGTCAAGGGGATACTATAGGTATTGCTATGCGCCGGGCTTTACTTGAAGAAATGGAAGGAACATGTATAACACGTGCAAAATCTGAAAAAGTACCACATGAATATTCTACAATAGTAGGTATTGAAGAATCAGTACATGAAATTTTAATGAATTTGAAAGAAATTGTATTGAGAAGTAATCTATATGGCACTCGAGAGGCATCCATTTGGGTCAAAGGCCCCAAAACCATAACAGCTGAAGATATTATCTTACCGGCTTCTGTGGAAATAGTTGACACGACACAGCATATAGCTACCTTGACAGAATCTCTCGATTTATGTATCGGATTACAAATCCAAAGAGATCGGGGATATCGTATGAGACCCACAAATGACTCCCAAGATGGAAGTTATCCTATAGATGCAGTGTTTATGCCTGTTCGAAATGCCAATCATAGTATTTATTCTTATGGAAATGGGAATGAAAAACAAGAAATCCTTTTTCTAGAAATATGGACAAATGGAAGTTTAACCCCTAAAGAAGCACTCCATGAAGCTTCTCGTAATTTGATTGATTTATTTATTCCTTTTCTACATGCGGAGGAAAAGGATATTAATTTGGAAGAAAATAAGAGCAGATTTACTCTACCCCTTTTTACCTTTCATGATAAATTAGCTAATTTAACGAAAAACAAAAAAGAAATAGCATTAAAATGTATTTTTATTGACCAATTAGAATTACCTTCCAGGACCTATAACTGTCTCAAAAGGTCCAATATACATACATTATCGGACCTTTTGAATAACAGTCAAGAAGACCTTAGGAAAATTGAATATCTTCGTATAGAAGATATACAACAGATAGTCGACATTCTACAGAAGCATTTCACAATAAATTTACCTAAAAATAAATTTGCATTTTAAATGCATCACAATTACTTCATCTTTTTTCTTAGTTTTTTTCTAGTTTATAAAAAACTTAATAAAATTACTATAAAAATAAAGAAGAAAATTTGGAATCTTAAGCACAATTCATATAAAGATAGATTAAAAATAGTGTATCTAGGGAAAAGTCACTTTAAATTGACTATTCCCTAGATACCTCCGTGCAGTATTTCACGGTTGATTTAATTTAGTGAATTTAAAAAAGACCTAAAGTAAGAGATTTATCAATGGGTAATGTTGCTCCAATACCTAACCAAAGCGCTACTACAGTACCGATCAAAAAGACTGTTGTAGCTACTGGTCGACGAAATGGATTTTGGAATTTATTTACATTTTCCAAAAAAGGTACAGTTAATAATCCCGCAGGTACTGAAACCATTAAAAGAACACCCAATAACTTATTAGGTACTGTACGAAGTATTTGAAATACAGGAAAGAAGTACCATTCAGGTAATATTTCCAAAGGAGTTGCAAATGGATCTGCAGGTTCACCAATCATTGAGGGTTCTAGGACCGCTAACCCTACATTACATGCTATAGTACCCAAAATAACTACTGGAAAAATATATAAAAGATCATTTGGCCATGCGGGTTCTCCGTAATAATTATGTCCCATCCCTTTAGCCAATTTAGCTCTTAATACAGGATCATTCAAATCTGGTTTCTTTGTTATTGGGATAGGTGAATTCTTATAGATACACCCCCCGAGGGAACCGGACATGAGAATTTTTCATCATCCGGCTCGAGCAAGAATCAAATTAAAGAAATGACAGAAATACATATTAAATCTGTATTTCTGACATATCCATATGTATATAATAACTCTATGGCAAGAATTAAGTTCTTACATACAAGTAAATGCTCAATATCCACGTGGGCTTACAAATTTGATCGTGATCAAGTGCTTTTTGGATTATCTCATATCTTGTCATTGGTAGTATTTCTCACAATAGTGTGAGTCTTCTGAAATGAAAAGAATTTACTTGTTACTAATAAAGTTTAGCCTCTGTTTTTCTTTAGATCCCTTATTTCACTCCGATAATATGATGTATCTTGATGGATGCAAAGGAAATGGATGCATTTCCATACTATAAACTATCACTAATTAAGTAGAATAGATAGAACATAATAGGGATTATGTCACATTACCTATTTTGGGGGATCTTACGGAGCCAGTTCATGCATGACATGGATTCGGGTATGATCATGGAAAAGATTCTCCTTAAGCGAACCAGCCTATCTTCCGCCACGTGAGGGAACTCGTGCGGTGATTGGACGCGGAGACACATTTGTTTTTGATTTGCAACTAATCTTTTTGTGTATCTTGGTGTTCCTACCTCTCTACTCATTTTTTATTGATCTCCCATATGGTAATACTACAAGGCTATACTATACAGTGGATCTTTTGTACCCGCTTCAAGACATGAAAACTCATCTCAATCTTGGGATAAACTCTTTACACTAGTTATTGTATTTTCCTCTTGTACATAGGGAATGAGACTTTATTTTCTTACTGCGAATTGAGAAGCAGTTTTTTTTTACTCATATGACTATCTATTTTAACTCACTCAATTTAATCTTAATTAGGAAGAAAAATAAAAATTTAAGAGATTTCCTACCTTCAATGAAGAAAAAATTTCATATTTTCCGAATCACACGTAGAGATATTGATAACACACATAGAGTTAATGGTATTTCATAACTAATTGCTTGAGCAGCAGCTCGTAAACCACCTAAAAATGAATATTTATTATTCGATCCATATCCGGACATAAGAAGTCCAATAGGAGCAATACTCGAAATAGCGATCCATAAAAAAACACCTATACTCAGATCCGCTAAAACTAGTTGAGACCCAAAAGGAATTACTAAATAACTTAGTAAAATAGATACAACTGCAATTGCGGGCCCGGCACTGAACAAACGTCTATCCCCTCTAGATGGTAGGAGATCTTCTTTAAAAAGGAGTTTGGTTCCATCCGCTAAAGCTTGAAGAATTCCTAATGGTCCCGCATATTCAGGGCCAATACGCTGTTGTATTGCGGCAGATATTTGTCTTTCTAACCACACAATTACTAGCACACCTATTATGATCCCAACTATGAGAACTAAAATAGGAACAAAAAGCCATATAAGTTCATAAATTTCTTTTAAGAATTCTGATCCAGAAAAAGAATTGATAGTTTCCACTTCTCGTATATCACTTATCATTTCAACGATCAACTTCTCCCATAATAATATCTATACTCCCTAATATCGTCATGATATCAGCCAATTTCATTCTTTTAACTAGCTGAGGCAAAATTTGTAAATTGATAAAACCTGGAGGACGAATTTTCCACCTCCAAGGGAAAACATTCTGATCTCCTATCAAAAAAATGCCCAATTCTCCTTTTGGCGCCTCTACTCTTACATAAAGTTCTTGTTTTGATAATTCAAAATTAGGCGAAGGTTTTTTACTAATGAATCTATATTCAAAATCATTCCATTCTGAATCTTTTGCTCTATCAAAACGTCTGACCTCTAAATTTTCATAGGGTCCTCCCGGAATTCCTTCTAAAGCCTGTTGAATTATTTTTATTGATTCCCTCATTTCATTCATTCGTACTAAATAACGAGCTAGAGAATCTCCTTCTTTTTGCCATTGTACTTCCCAATCGAATTCATTATAACATTCATATTGGTCAACTTTACGCAGATCCCATGAGATTCCGGAAGCTCGTAACATAGGTCCCGACAATCCCCAATTTATTGCTTCCTCTCCACTAATAATCCCTACTCCTTCAACTCGTTCCAAAAAAATGGGATTTCTTGTAATAAGTTTTTGGTATTCGTCAATTCCTGTTAAAAAATAATCGCAAAAATCTAAACATTTATCTATCCATCCATAAGGTAAATCGGCAGCTACTCCTCCAATACGGAAATAATTATGCATCATTCGCATACCTGTGGCAGCTTCAAATAGGTCATATATTAATTCTCTCTCTCTAAAAATATAGAAAAAGGGAGTCTGTGCACCAATATCTGCCATAAAAGGGCCAAGCCATAACAAGTGAGAAGCTATACGACTTAGCTCTAGCATAATGACTCTGATATAGCTCGCTCTTTGAGGTACTTGAATATTTCCTAATTGTTCTGGGGCATTTACAGTTATTGCTTCTGTGAACATAGTCGCTAAATAATCCCAACGTGTTACATAAGGTAAATATTGTACAATTGTTCGGTGCATTCAGCGCCAAATCGTGGCCCGATCAGCTGCGGTGATCGTGGCGCATTCAGCGCCAAATCGGAGCCATGACATCGTGGAATCAACGTCACAAGTTTTCCACTAAATCGAACGGCGATTGATGGAGAATAAAGATCACGATCGACACACGATCATGGCCCGATCGCGTCGCGATCGTGGCTCCTTTGAGGCAACATCAAGGCTAATTCACCGCTTAATTGGGAGCCACGATGCCGTCAATAGGAACCGCTCCCCACGATGCCTTCAATCCGCCCCCACGACCGCATCAATCGGCCACGATCTTTGGGCTAATTTTTCCCTTTAAAAAAAGCCATGTATTCTCCCTTTGAAAACCAACTTTTGATCGATTTGTGAAGTGAATTAAGAAAATTTCGAGGAAGATCTCTATTTCATCGTGATCCCCCCGTGTTTAGACTCGATTGCAAAGCAATTGGAGCGGGATTGATCACAAATTTCTCCTTGATTTCATCGAATTTTCCCCTTGAATTCCGAACATCCACAAGGAAGAATCTGAGCAAATTTGCTTTAATCGACGAGAATTGAAGCCCCATTCTTGTGGAAATCGGGTTAGTAGTGAGATTCGATCGATTATCAGGAGGTAATTTGAGTTTTTATTAGATTTAGAAGTTTAATTTTGCAAATTAATTCTTAGTGTTCTTCATTTTCCCCAATTTTCAGTCCAAAAAATTGCTGATTTTGAAAATAGAATATCTCTTTGATTATATTTCCAAATCACTTGATTGGTTTCAATCGATTCCTCTTTTCCTCAGCTTTACGTGGATAGAAAATTCATTAAATTCCAAGTTTATTTGACCCTCTAATTTGACATTTGACCGAGGACTATTCATCTTTCATCAAAAGTCAAACTTTGACTTTCGGGTCAATTACTTTTAATTTACAAATCAGAATTTGATAAGTTTGATCTCATTAGATTCCTCGGGTTCTTAGATTTCTATTAACATATAAATTGCAAGATTTGGATTTTATTTGACCAGTCAATTGGATGATTTCCTTCGAGGTGTTCATTTCGGGGATTTTCTGATATTTTATTTTCAATAATTCATAGTAAATCCATTTCTTATCCAAAAATCACGAATTATATATCAATAAATTCTATTTTCTCTCTAGTTTCCAAATATATAATTTTCATAATCTTCTGACTCTATTTGATTCTCTGATTTTACAGTATACCTACTATTGATCAAAGTCAATGCTTTGACTTTGACTTTTGACTTTTCTCTGTCAAATCCGAGATTTCAATTCTTAAAACTTCTTATTAGGTCTATTAATATCATTTCTATTCATCACATCTTATTTTTACTTCTTTAAAACCCTTTTTAAACCTAAGTTTGACTAAGTCAACTCTACGATTAAAGTCAACCCTGCTCTCTGTGGATCGACCCGATACTTACACATTACTTGATTTTATATGTTATCTTTGTGAGTTCAGTTTTATAAATTTTGTTTGACTTACGTTCTTGTGTTTTAACGACGCACGAAAACGTTTCGTTAGTGAGCTACCTAGGCACAATAATAGAAAGGGTGGGCGTAGTGCAGCCTACAAGTGACTGGTGTGGTATAGACTATCTAGGTTTAGTGGTGTAGACTATCTAGGTGCAAACTATCTACAAGTGGCTGACATGTGTAACTGATAACATGCTAACTAAGCCCAAAAGTACATGATTATAAATGCAAATTAAGTCATAAGACATTCAACTCTAATACATTTTATCATATTTTTAGTGTTTATCTATCATTCTATGAAAAAGTCATTATAATTTCAAAATGCATTAATTTAGGGTTTATTATAATGAATTAAAGATAATATTTTTCATAACCCATCTTTACTTGATATTATAATTAGTTTTTAAGGTTAAATAATAAGAGAAATCATTTTTATACACACTCATATATTACTCTAAGTTTGAAAAATCTAAAAGAAATGAGTATATTTTTTTGAAATAGAAATTTATTCTCTTCTTATTTATTAAATTTGATATTTTTAGAATGGTAGATAATTTAATTTCTAATCCAATGAAATAAATTTTAGATTAATTTGGACTTATATTTTAAAAGATATGAATTGTATAATTTTTAGGAATTTTTCATATTTTTTCAGAATTTAAAAATCGATTTATTTGATTTATATAACATTTTATTTTCACGCAGGTGACGTGACAGTACGTGGAGCATCCGATCGCGCGATTAATCGCAATCGTTGATTGTCACTTAAGGGGGGAGGGGTACGTGGCGCAATTCTATTCGCTGATGAATCATTTTAAAATGATTTAATCTCAGCCGTTGATCTGAGGAGTTATAATGGTTGAGATTAAAACCAATGAAACACATATGGAGCATCGGATCAATATCAAACATGATTGTTTGATGCGTTACTTATAACACGCATGTCGTGGTTCCATCTCGATGGTTCATGTGAGATCCAGCGACCATGACTTAATTACAATGATTTGAATCTATACGTTTCATTAGAGCCGTTGATTGAAGATTGGACGCTCAATCGAGACGGTTACACCCAATTTGCCCTATAAGTAGAGATGTTCTTTAACATTGTAAAGCATTCCGAGGGTAATTCGAGTTATTAGACTATTTAGATACCAAACCCATTGAATCTCTTGCTTCCAATCGCTTCTAGATCAATTTCTGCATCCATGGAGTGCTTGAAAGTGAGATTTCATTGAGAGAATAGGAAGAAATTGGCTTTTTAACATCAACAATAATTTTTTTCGAATTCGGGAATGAAAAGCCTTTGATCCGGCGAATAATTGGATCAATTCGAGTGAAATCTTGGGTTATAGATTATATTTCATCCTAATCTTCCTTTGTATAGCTTTAAATTTTAATTTTTGAATCATAATTTTAGTCAATTTCAATTTCAATTTCAATTTTTCACGATTTTTTTAATTTCAAAAATTTCTATCTTTTTACTTGATGATTTCTTCGCAAATCTTGATCCAAATTCAGTAAATTTTTGATTCGTGGATTTTTTCAAGCCCTCTTTATAAAAAAATATCAATTTCCCTAATTTCTCACCATGATTCATGGTCTGATTTGATCAAATTTCAAAAGATCATATGAAATTACCCTAATTCTCTATGGAATCGACCCTTATTCACCACTATGTTATTCAATTTGTGATTTAATCTTAAAAATTGGTGACTCTGATATTAGTTTTGACACGAATTGGTGTGTAATCAATGACTGCATCAATGCATTCCGTCGAGTAACCTAAATTAGCTACCCTAACACACGCTACAAGGGCACTAGTGAAAGCAAAATTTATCTTGGACCAAATAAGAGAATCAAAGTTTTCAAGGGAAGTGTATGGCATGGTGTTTTTAATAGAGTAATGTTATGAATTTTTCAATATTGGTGACTTTCAACACCCTAGGTTTAATCCCATAATTAGAGAAGAGGGGATCTTTTTAATAACATTGAAGTGGGGTTTCTATTTAATGAATCAGACTAAATTTCCATAACCAATGTGCATGAATCACCCAAGTATATGTTTTGAGGCTATCCTAGGGTTCATACAAAGTGAAAGAGGAGATTTTTTGGAAAGGAGGATCTCTCATGCAAAATGAGAGTAATGAAAATTACCTTGATGGAGATTCTAGACTTATGTGATCTTCTTATGGCAAAATTTGGAATCTCCCTCTTAATTACTCTTTGCTTTGAGATAAAAGAGAGATATGTTGTTTTCATGATGGCATCAAACCATAGATACTGAGATAAATGCATTTTTATAGAGTAGTGTGCAAAGTAATGACAAGTACAATGTAATGTTTTCTTTAAACAACATCATTTTCTTGTGAAGTGTGTTTTGTTGGATGATACCTCAATCATTAAAGTTTGTAGAACCGTTCAAGTAAATTTCAAGGGCACTATGAGTCTGAAGGATTTTTGGGTGTGTTAGAATGTTGCGTGAATGATCTAAATAATTTGAGTATGATTATTGATGGGATACACCTTAGTGACTCAAGCACAATCATCAAAGACACAATTTAGTAATAATGGCCCAAAGGAGATGGAACATGAGACTCCCCCCAAAATTAGACAAAGGAGATCTAATACTTGATAAAGCTCTCAAAATTTTGATCAATTTTTACATCAAACATAGATGAATACATTGAATCAAAATTTAAAACACTAAGAGACAACAAGAACCAATGATCTTATCATCTAGTATAGATTGAAACTCTATACTTACATATTTCTTTGAAAGGAGTTCTCAAAAGTTGTTCAAGTGTCTAGCCTCAAGCATTATTAGCATGATTTATGGATGGTTGGATCTTCTGTACAATGCTTTTTTTCACCAAGAGGGAAAAGAGAAGAAATGAGAGAGTTTCTACAAGTTTTTCATTGGCACCTTGACTTGTGGTTGTTCTTCTCATATTTATAGACATTAGGTATGCGAAATTTTCACAAAAACTTTAGAATTATGAATACATCTACCAATGTCTATAGACCTAATGTGTGACCTTCCTAGTGAATATATCTTTCAAACAATAATCTATAGCTATGCATTATTGATTATATATATCAACATATAGATGAATTAATCAAGTATCAATTTAACCCAGTTGATAGGTCTAGTTGTTATGCCCGCTAGGTGCCAAGCTACACCACATACAATATGAGATATGGAGTATATAAAAAAACTCTCATATGTATCCTTAACATGATTAGTTACTATGTACATAAAATCCTTTGTCCCTCATAAGGTTCATGAATAACCTAGGTTATGGTAACTTATTAAATTCTAATTGATTACTCAAGTTAGTATTACTGATGGGAGGAAATCATCAAGCAAGAACACTTCTTTGATATTTTTATCACCTTGGACAAGAATTTAACCAGATCTCATTTCCTAAGTCAATATCCTCGAATACCTTGGGCGGATGATTCTATCTTGACCACACAATTATCTTAGATAACTTCACGTCATATCTAATCTATAATGTTTTGGATATTTTATAGCTAGGATTTTGTAAGTCATAATCAAAAGCACAATCATCCATCTAAAAAGATGTCTTTGGTATCTTATGTCAAAGTACCACAAATATAATAATGCACATGAATCAACTTGATTGACATTTAAGTTTAATACTATTCAAGGATTCATATCAGATCAATACAATGAGCTTTTTTCCAAAGGAGCACCTACTATTTATCTTTGGTGTCTCCATACTAATGGTAAGAGGATCAGTCATATTCATCATACGAGTCGAATTAGAGAGTACAATTCTTTTTCTTCTACATCGTTTGATGTCCATGATACTTCAATATAAATGTTTAGAACACATGTTTTAAAGACTAGTGATTGATGTATTATGATCTCATCATAATTTACTTAGACATTGTATATATTTATGGACTACATTCTAAACATCATGCAATAAGAAACAATAAATAAATTTCGTTTTAATGAAATATAAACAAGATATGGAAATCTGATTGGCTTATTGGAAACATAATATCTATCAAAAAGTATGAGATGATTGATTGAAATTTCGAGCATGATAGTAGAACGTGAATGGTTTGTCCATTTTGCATGACTTGCATTCTAACTCAAATAAGGTAACCATGGGAAAGACTATTATAATTTAGAAAAATATGAATAGCTAAGTCTATGATACCCACAGAAAAAGTAGAGAGATAAAAGTCTCAAGGAGGGAATGTCCGACGCATGCTCATGAATGTCATGACTATTCATCATACCCAAAGCAATCTTCCAACCAGTGTGTGGGTCTTGGAAGATAGAATGAAAAAGGGTAGAAGATGATATCACAATAGATTGGAGATTAGAATGAAATGTAGGGAGATAAAAGACATTTTTTTAAGGGATTAATATGTGTGTAGGCGATGTCAATCCATGACCTTTGATGGGACATGAATGACCAGCAACGGTGGATAGTGGAGGATATGTGAGAAAGTAGATTGAAGGGAGGCAACTTTTAGAGGGTGTTATAGTCATATGAGAAGATTGTCTTGAGTTCTCTAATCTCATTACTTATGTTTTATGTGGTTTGACCATTTAACTATTTATACTAAGCTAGGAAAATAGAAATATGTTGCATGAATTTAATACAAACCAATGACTAAAAAAAACCCTAAAATTAAGTTCATCAACAACCTATGCCCTGATGTGGATTATTTTCCTAAATTTATTTTTCATGAGGCTGACCCCATTTGCCTTCCTTGAAAGTCAAGTATAAATCTCTCACATCTGCTTGAGGCTTAGTTGAATGCAAGGACATATATGAATTTGATGAGAAATTCTAGAGGTGAATTATGGGAAAGAGAGGCACAACTCATGACAAATCCACAAATGGAGGCCCAAGAGACAAAGAAGGGCAATCAAGGCAAAAATTGAGCAAGTGTAGAGGGAGCCCAAGGCAATCACAAGATCTTTACTATCCAGCCTGAGGCCGATTTGGAGGAGGATTCCTATGAACATAATCAAAGGAATGACAATTTCCCGGATCAAAATGGCTTTCATAGTTGAATCAGAAAACCTATGGAAATTTTTGGGAGTTTCAAAACAATATCAACTCACAGTCGTGTGAAGAAATCTACTGCTTGGCATGAAAGATCTTGGATTTCTAGACATGAAAAGTTGGAATCAACGAAATCTACTGCTTGGCATGAAAAGTTCTGTTCAGAGCTATGCAAATCTTGAAAGACAACATGAAAGGGGAAAGGGCGATACAGCAAAAGTTCTCAATGATTGATGGATCAGAGATCATCGTGGCCAAACTCTTTGAGTTCTCAATGATCAAGCCATGACATCCACCGGTATGACCTGGCTCCACCGACATGCCCACCTTCTGTTGTCTCAAGAGGGAGAAGAAATGACTTGTCCTGATCGTCTGATTCTGACCGACCTCGATCTGATCCCCAACATTTGACAATCGTTGGGTGCGTTGGATCTGAAAACATGATTTGATGTTGACGGGTTGCGAGAGACAGGGAGAGAGAAAAAGCTAGGAGGATGAGGGGAAAAGCTTCAAGGAATAGAGAAAGTGTGAGAGAAAGAGGGAGAGAGATGGAGAGCACTGAAAGTAAGTAGAGGGAGGGAGAGAAACTTACGTGGATACCCATCGAGAATAAATAGGATTTATCCAACAAAAAAATACAAAAAAATTAGTTGTCTTTTGGCAAGAAGATGAATTTAGGCGACAATTAGCGCTTGATTAAGAAGTATCTCTCTGAAACAATTTTTCACGGGCTTTTTCCATGATTTACTGAAACATTTTTATTTATATCATGATATTATGCTAAAAAAATATACAACCATAGAGATATTATTGGGAATTATTTGTTATCTTACTTTTTCTTGCAGCTTTTTCTATTTTCATCTTTTAAAATTTTCTCCGTAATTTTTTTAGTTAGAAACTGCATGAATCATCTAAAGACACGTTTTTGGGGGTCTCATCTGCCACACACTTCGCATTCCACATATCAGGCGGCGACTTTCAGACAGAGTCGTCGCCCTATCCATTTACAACCGCACTTTTTACACACCTTGTAGCGCTCAAAGATAACACCGATCAACCCGAGTTCTCAAGTTTGTGTCAATCATTGCCCTCCTTGCGGACCCTGCTGGCAAGCCCACCCAGCAGCATTAGCCGCCATGGTGAGGGCATCGGCGATGAGCAGGGCCCCAGAAGAGAAGTAGCTGCTATTGACAATGGCGCCTGCGATGGCAGCAGCAGTCTTTCCCGTCGAGGAAACTGCTGCCTTGGTGGTCTCTGCGATGTGATACTCATCCTCTCTGGCCCTCAGTGCCTCCATGCTTGAGCTGAGCGTCCCACTCAGTCCAATCTTCTCACTAAGATCGGCCACCCTTGCAGCGGCTGTTGCCGTCACTCCATGAGCCTCGTCAAATGCCTTCGCTTTCGCTGCTGCATCCCAGCCAAGCACAAACCCCTTCGACAGCATAGCCTTGACCATGGCCCCCCGCTTCTCCGACGCCAAAATGATGGGATAAAGCTGCCTTCTCCTTCCTCATGACTTGCCTGATAATTCCAAGTCCAATTCTCAAAAAAAGAGTTCCTCGCATGGCCACCATAGTCACAGATGGGTACCTCGTGGTGAACTACCCATGGTATGCTGGCCCAGAGTCCATATGATTTGTCATCGTAAACTCCCCACCGGGTGATGCAAACGGGCTGGTCAACAATGCTCGCCCCCTGAACGAGCAGAGAGGAGAGGGAGAGAGAGACAGAAACAGAAAATGAGAGAGAGAGGCGATTCAAGTTCAGAGGAATGTGAACTGCTAACAGTAACAAGGGATTTTTACGCTGAGTAAACAGGCGGTATCCAAGGCATGAGCTTCGTTGAATGTCACGAAGGCGGTGGAAGAATATTCCCCATGTCTGGTCAGGATAAGACATCCCATCAGATGATATTACATGACGATAAGACATCTCTCTCTCTCTATCAATCGATCTCTGTCTGTCCGTCTGTCTCCCTCTCAATCAATCTCTGTCTCTCTCTCTCTCTCTCTGTCTCTCTATATACATGACTGTATATAGAGGGTAGGTGTCTGTGTCTATCCGTAAATCTTTCTCATAGAAAAAAATGAAAACCAAATGGGGGAAAATGAAGGCGTGCTTTTTCTACCTCACAATCTCAACGTGATCGATCTTGCCAGAGAAGGAGAAGAAGTCGTAGACATCTTTCTCGGTCGCCTTCGGTGAGAGATTGGAGACTTCGACAGTCAAGTTTGGATTCATGATTCTCCCAACCTGCCCACAAATTCATTCGCCGTTCAATGAGGATGAAATAAAGTCCGCCAAACAACAGTACAACATAAATTATCGGAAAAATTTCAGACACAACCCAACCGAGAATTTCTTGATCATTCACCGATTATACATCCATAAATCGTCAGGTCGAGAGAGAACTGATAAATTGCGGAGGACCAAAAATGCAATAAAAAAGGAGGAAAAAGGGGAGAATGTCGAATCCCCCAACGGGGAGATCGGAATCTATTAAGATCGAGAACGGCGGGTAAGAATAGCTCAATCGAACAACGATAAAAACCAAGAAACATACCAGAGTAAGTCGCAAGAAAAAGTACCCACAAACAGTGGGCGAGCGTCTGGACACAAACCCGAGGATTACGAACCTCCGATGGAAGAAGAAGAAGAAGAATAAGAAGAGGAATGAAACGAAAAGGAAGAATAAAAAAAGAAAAGGAAATCAAGGGCCCTACTTCTCCAGTGGAAGGCGGAAGCCAGAACAGACCCGCCACCAATCAGAGAACGCTTACTTTACGCGCCGAGCCCGTTTGAGTCTTCGGCATTTATTTGATACTTGGACTGTAGTGACTTGCCGCCGACGGCTCTCTTGCCTGAACTTATCCACTAGACTCGCGAGATACCTGAAAGATGATGAAGAGTGTAAAGATCGAAAATATCTTCTTGTCGAGACTTGATCTTCATAAGATCACAGCCGATCTCGGAACGAACACAAGAGATCTAGGATAAAAGGATGTAGGAGAGAATACTCATCGATCCGAGCTTGCACAGAATCTTCATATATTGGAGTCGTGGTAGTTCCTCTGTAGTAAATGCATGAATATATGCTCGGTACTTCCATGGGGAGCCGGATCATTTATCATGCAAATGGCCGATTTGTTGTCAGACAATGGTTGTGCAATTCATCTAACATACCTTTTTCCATTATGCTCCATAAATGCCATGGATAGAGAACAAAGTTCAAGCTCCCCGCCTGATCTTGAACCTGATCTTTTAGCTTCTTGCTCTTCCATGTCACCAAATTACCTCCCAAGAATGAGCACAAACTTGCATATAAACAAGTCAATTGAGATTCTTTTATTTTTCTGAAATTTAAATATAATCTGATAGTCCATTAAAGATATCTCAAAGCTCAATATGTAGCTTGGATGTGAGTTAAACTTTGCTTATATAGACTTAATGCTTGTAACATGTAAGCTATATCTGGGCATGTATGGGAAAGATATATCAATTTGACTAGAATCTTTCATATAAACCATGGTCAGCAGGTTTTTACCCCTTCTCCAATTTTTTTATTTCATGATTATAATCATTTTTGGGGTATCAATTAGCTTATAATTGCTAGGGCACGTCTCATCTAAAAAGTTAAAAAAATGTTTTTCTGATTTTTACAATAAAATAAAAGAGTAGGAATATGCTACTTCTAAGCCAATAAAATATTTTAGTAAACCTAGATATTTATTATCAAACTCAAGAGAGAATCTATCATTTGAAATTTATATTTCTTCAAAATCATTTCCCTTTTGCAATTATGTCATCACCACATAATAAGACCATTGCTATTTTTACCTGAATTCTATTTAAAAGAGTAAAACGTTGCCTTTATTACCAAGCTTATATCCAAAATTCTTCATAGTTTTTTTACCAAATTTGCCAAACCATTATCGCATGGAACCAAAGATTTCACGCATGACGTTTTCATCAAAAATCTCATCTGATTTATTTCAATACGCTTTGCTTGATGAGAAAATGTTCAAATACTAAAAAGGATCAAGACTATGAGGCATAAGGAATGATGTAAGGGAATAAAAAAAGCAAGGGAAAGACAAAAATCAAAATGAAATCAAGAATAAAACAGAATAAAATAAAAAAATTTCCATTAATAAGTCAATAAATAGTATAAGTAGTAGAATCTAGATTCAAAATAACAAAATTTTTGAAACTTGAAAAGTGATCTTTCTCATTCTCAAAGAATGAGGGACAAAGGGATTGATTCTTAATTAGTCTATTTTCATTTGCATATTTGCTTGAGGATATGGTCTAGTACTATTTCATGGATGAAGATCCATCTAAATATCTTCTCTCCAAAATTTCCATGATAAAAAAATCATTTTTTTACATTGAATTGATGTGAATTCCAATATACACTTACTGCCAAGGCAAATGTTTATAGATAATCCTTGCTATAAACTTGATAGTAGCCTTTTGCTGCTAATCATTCCTTTGTACCTCTAAATTTCTCCATTGGATATATACTTAATCCTATGTACCCATTTACACAAAAAAACTGCCTTCTACCCTTAAAACAGAGATATCTAAGCTTCTAGCTCCTTATCCATAGCATCTTTACACCTTTAATCAATCATAGCTTCTTAACATTACTCAAAAATTTTGTCTTCATCTAAAGAATTAAGGAATGCTCTGTGACTGGAAGATATGCATGAAAAGTTCATATAATCCTCACTAGGATAAAGTTTCTTGGAACTATTACTTCTTCCTTTTCTAGTAGCAATATTTAAACATTTATTATTCAATCCAGTGGTGATTTTGATAATCTTTTTTTCACAATTCATCAAGATCATAATGTTTAGTGAGATCAATTGGGTATTCCTCATCATGTTCATTCATTTGACCATGGACATGACTAGAAGGTACACTTTGATTATTTTTTTAAGTCTCCCCTACCTTGGGTGATCTTATCTTCATTCAAAGGTTTTTTTAGGGATTTAAGATAGACATAAATTCACCATTACATTGGATTTCCAATTTATCTTTTTATTTTCTCACAAAACATCAAGTTCTTGTGCAAGGGGACATTTTTTTAAACAAAAAAATATGTTTAGTTCAGTGCTCTAGCACTTATAGCCTTTTTGTCTATTCGAGTATCTTAGAAAAAAATAAACCCATTGATTTTTGTACCTAAATTATCTTGTGGAGAAACCAAATAACAAAAAAACTTCTATGAGTAAGATTATTTATAAGTTCCATTGTTGGATAAAACTTCAAGCTATTGATTGGAATCTCATTTGAATCATGCAGAGATGGTGATCTATTTATTAGGAGAGTAGCAATTAGTACTAATTCTCCCCAAAAGCATTTTTGGACCCTTGAAATCTATGAGCAAAGCTATTGTTTTTTTCTACTATATGGCCAATTTTTCCTTTCTTCAACATCATTTTTTTCTAAGGTGTATAAATACACGAAGGTTCATGTATTATATCGTCATTTAAAAAGAGTTAGAAAGTTTCAATTATAAGAGTATTTAGCATCAACTCTTCTAAACTTCTTTCCAAATTGTTGATAGATCAGTTAGGTAAAAAGAAATTATAAGGTTTGCGACATCAAATTTACAATACATTAAGAAAACCTAATGGTATGCGGTGAGGTGTGGGGTTTCCTCCTCCCTAGTATAACACGAGATGACATCAATGGCAAGCTGCAGCGTATGAGGTAGCATTGGTGGTGGCTGCCACTTTATGGGGTGGTCGATGCAAGAGGTAGAGGTTCTAGCAATAGACAAAGAGGAAGGCTAGCCTTCGGTGGCAACCATGGCTACAAAAAGCAGCTGGTAGGGGCAAAAGAAGTAGGTGGAGCTGGAAGAGGTGGCATTGGCGTGAGTGACTACCAGCATGGAAAAAAATGCTCATAGGAGGCAACACAAGAAGATAAAAATGTCAGGAGGAGGCAAGGAGGGTAGAGACAAAAAAATGGTAGGAGGTCATTTGGGCAATATCGCGTCATGGCGATGATGACACCCTAGTAAGGAGTAGAATAACATGGCGGCAATAGCAAGATGGTGGCGACAATAGAGCTCCTTGACAACGCCATCATGATGATTGTGGTTGCAATATATCAGAGTAGCAAAGGCAGCAACTCAAGGGTGGCAATCAAAGAATTAAGTGGTGGCAACATAATTAAGCCAAGGAATTCATTTATGGCTCTTACTGATGGAACTTGAGTTTGCATCTTAATTCTTTAGCATAATCAGATACATAAAAAAATAGAAATAAACTCATACCTGAATTCATGGGATGACTCTTCATCTCTGAAGATTTTTTTGAAGTGGATAATAGTCTTCTTGAATATCCCCAACATAACATCTCAATCTCTAGAAGAAATGAGAATCTATCCGAGGGTTATAAGCATTGGGTTATGGCCTCCTTCATAGAGAGTGAAGAGAGCTTAAACCTCTAATCAATAATTAGTTAGCCCATTATTGACTAAGAATTAATTTAATTACCTCTACACATAATTAACCTCCACACACATAAATGAATGTCTTAATCACCTCATTAAATATAATCGAATCACTCAAGAGTGATTAAATGATAACTAATCTACAATAATACATAACTATGTCCACTTAATAGAGATTAAACCTAACACTTACATCATATGAATGAGTAAAAACCTTAACAGATAGATAATAGAAAAGGAGAGTGCAAGCCTCTTTATATAGAGGAGATCATGAATGAGGAAGAGATATGTCCCATGTGAGACTATGAGCCCCCTAATGGGCCTTTCTTAGTAGGCCATATTCAAACATGACTAGTGGCTTATAGTAATACCTACAGATGACTAACAACAAGGCAATGACAAAATTACATGATTAGTTAGGCTTTATGCTCAAAATTTCATCTCGATTGATAACATGACTTCTCTAAAGATTTTTATGTCAACTTTCACTTATCAACGACTCTAGAAATTGGTGCATTTTTTAATGTGCATGAGCATGATGCTATTAATTTAATGAAATACGACAACACGGTGAATCAAACTCTCCAGTATGTTAAACTAGAAAAATTGGACCATTAGGATAGGCTTAGTAGCATTCTCTTATGACGAGAAGAGCATAATCATCAAAGAAATGCAATGATTCAAAATATAGATTACTAAGATTAATTTAGGTTCTTCAACAACAGACAATTAATTTAGCTACTTTCTCTAAAAAAACTCAATTTCTATTTACAAAATCTCATAAAAAAACTCCTTGACTTAATAAGTTATTTATAATGGTGGACGTGAAGTTAGAGAGAGAGAGAGAGAGAGAGTTATATGATGCAATATAACTCCTTACTCATTTGTTTTTATAATATAAGATCAGATGGGTGTATGTAAGGAGAATAAAGGTAGATGAAGAGACGCAAAGACATAGGAATACAAAGGTAGTTGTCAAGCATAATTTATGCATTGTAAATCTTAATTTCTTTGTATTCACATAACTGCAAACAGTTTTGTACTCTTTATTCAACAGCCGATTTATCAATTACGCAAAAAAACTAGATGCACAAGAGAGATGCTGTGAATTAAGACATACTACAACTTGACGCGTTCTTCAAAGGCAAATTTTTCTGGCCCTGAAAAATGAAAGCATACTTTATTTATCGAGAAAACCTGCATTTTTCTTGAAAATAAAAAAATTGAAAAACACAGAACTCATGGTCGAGTTTCCTCCTCACCTTCTCATGGAAAACACTTCTGCCTCTGAAAATTCCAAACAAAGTTTGATTCAAGGTCATCTTCAACATACCATTATTTTTGATTTACAAAGACTTTTTGACCTGTCTTTCTATCTCACTGGCAGACTCGGCAAGCTTCCTCTTCAGCGCAAACCTTTCTTCATCACAGCTCTCATACACACTATCTACACCTTCAAAAAAAATAATAAATAAGAGAATGATACCTGTAGTCTGCATGATTCATGTAGGAATATGACCTCATTCAGAAATGTCTCTATGGCAAGTCAATTTTTCCATAATAGATCGTGATAAGCATTGAAATGGAAGCAATAAAAGCAGTGGATAGTTGAGAGTGATGATGAGAGGAAGATGAAGGGCGACAGGGGAAGGACCCCCACTACCTGGCTGACGAAATTATAGCTCTAAAATTAACATATTTTATAGTTAAGGACCCCCCGTAAACAGGCTACAATGCTGCAACGGTAACTTGGACAGGAGTAAATATATTATAAAAATTAAATAGCTTAACTATCATATTCAAATACTCCCTCCAGCTGAATGACGAGAGTTCTTCCCTTTCAGCTTGACTTGAAGCTTTGTCACCAGCCAGTGATTCATCATCCTCTGACCAGATAGCCTTGACACTGGTGGTCTGAAACTCTCATCTTCAAAGAATTCGGAACAGATCAGTCATGACCTTATCTCATCTCATTTTGATGCCAATTTTTCATTCCACGCCACCAACCTCAACTTGTAGATTGCTCATGAGTTGTTCCAGTCAACATTGCCAGTTAGTCATGGTCGAGCAACCTCTCCATCCTTGCTAGAATACTCAATCACGTATTCTTCAAATCCGTACTGACTCTGATGCGAAAACTCTCTCATTGGAAGCTTGACGACTTGGATCTCTCGCTAGTTCCCCAAGATCAATAAGCCTTCATCATTCCTTTCCATCAATTATCTCGATTCAACCACCATTCTGCTCTATTTCACCATCTTCATCCTGTGCTTCTCTGTGAAGCTACATATGATGGAGATGGTGGAAAGAAAGAACAGACCATTGGCAGGAGCACTGAGATCACCGCCCTGGTGTTCCTGACATCCAGTCTGGTAGGCACGGGAAGGTCCAGCAGGCTTCTGGTGTTCTCCAGGGTTCTAGGGTGCATAAATCATGGTTCAGTGCTCTCTAAATGTATCAGAGCATTTGGAGTTTTGGTTGCCCTAGCAAATCACTCAATGTAAAAAAATGACTAGATAATAATCATCATAATTTTATAAGGTCCTAAATAGGCTAGTAAAGACCCAGGTATGTCGGTTTTGGGGATCCTCTATCATTTTCAAGGGTGGATTTACTGTATCTTTTGATTTCTTTCTTCCCCTTCCTCCCTCTCTCGAGACGATCCCCAAGACATACCAAGTGGGATCATATCATAATTTTAAAATAAGTAGCTTCAACATACATAGCCTGATCAGAAAAGCGATAATGTCATTCTCACCGTAGTAATAGGTCGACAAAATTGTGATTCGTTCAAGAGGCTGCATGCAGAGTTTACATCAATATTAGTAAAGGTTATAATAGGAAAGAAGTAACAATAGAAGTTCATAAATAAAAAGAAAGAAAAAGCACATACCATCACGAACATCCCTTCTTTACGAGTTGGAAGTTCTTCAAACTTCTTCAAAGTCTCGTCCCCCTTTTTGTGATCTTTCCAAAGATCGCATACTGAATATTACCACTTTAAATAAATAAGAAGATACTCCGGAAATGGGCAGATGATTACAATGGAAGATCAAGAATCAAAAACCAAGTTCAACCTGGCCATCAAGATGAGGTGCGTCTCCAAGAAGGATTGAGAAAGAGGATGCAGCACTATCTGGATCTGAATATCTAAGAAAATAAATAACTGAAAGAATCATTTGAAAAGGAAATAGTTACGCATGCTTAGATCTTTTTTTCTGTAAAGTAGAAGCACTTACCTTCCCATGGAAAGAATTCCTCTGACATGCTTCACACTACTGAATTCTCCGACGACTGTTTTTCTGAGCTTCAGTCCTTTGTTCATCATTCATTGGAGCAGACCTTCCCCCCACTACGTCAGCAACTTGAGCAACAAAACCCTTGTCCACCTATGTACAGCCAGTTACTAACTAATCAAGGAGTAGGAGGAGAAGAAGTTCCACAGTTTGAATTTGGGATTTCCATCATAAGAACTAGAGTTTAATTGGGGAGTACCCGGAAGAAATGGTTGGTATTGTAGCAGCCAAGGCGGACAAGCCTCAAGATGTGCTCAACCGTTTGGGGAGCAACTCGTGGGAAAAAAATCCAAACTCAATGTCTCCATAGCTTGTCTGCGAAAAAGAGGAATTCTCCCAACATAGAATTTAATTTGAAGTTTAATTCAATTAGAAGCATGATATCTCCATTAAGTCGCCCAAATGATCAGAGATCACAAAAATACAAATATCTAGAAAAAAACAGCACGTATGTTCTTAGATTCTAAGAATCAGTGCAGCCTAGGGCATAGAGACACCTAGTCTATCTGAAGTACTAATGGACCCTAGGCATGGGGCTAGCTAGGGAACCCAAGATATGAGAATATACTCTTGCTAGCCTAGTACTATGGCGCTTGTAAAAACCAATGACGACGAGTATGACGGGGCTTGTTTGAGCCGAAGTACCAGGTGACCAAGGGAAAGATGGCAAATGATCAGGACAATGCATTTTTGGACTTTGAAGATTAATTCAATTGGTGGCGTATTCGAAACATGGTATCTCCATTAAGGTGCCAAAATCATCAGAGATCATCGGTGATAGAATATCCAGAAAAGCATCACGCCTGTGATTAGATTGAAGAATCGGCGAAGCAGGGACAAGACGCATAAAATATTAGCGTTTTTAGAAAATTGAAGATTAATGAGAGAGAAAGAAAGAAGGGCCCACAAGCATGGGACCCCCCGATGTCATTGCAACAATGACGATAAGTACAAAGTCAAAATTAGAGGGTACAAAATTCAAGGGATCAACGACGCCTTGTTTCCATGAAATAGCCAGTCCCCCTCGCGTCGTGCAGAATAGCATCGACCACGGGGGTTCGTCCCCTAAAAAAATGACCTCGTTTCGGTTGATCCAAATAGCCCATAACGTAGCAAAATATGAGATTCCACTCTGCTGCTCTCCGGTATGGACCGTCTCAATAGATCGCCAGAAATCCTCCAACGACGTCAACAGCGGACGGGCAACACCGACCAACCGCCGGACCGCTTGGGAGATGGGGCATAGCACAAAAAAAGGTGTTCACAATTCTCCGGACTCGCCCCACACAATACGCAGTCCCTGCAGAATCGGGGGCCATGCGTTGTCGAAAAGATCTCGTCATCGGTCGTCTGTCGAAGAAGGAGCCATACAAAGATCCGAATCTTCACCGGAGTACGGCTTTTTCCACACCCGACGCCGAGACGCAAGAAAAAGCGGGTCTTCGGAGCCACTCGTTCTCGGAGTCGCCGATAAAGCTGCTCGAACATTAAAAGACTGGCCGCTCCAACTCCACTCGTCGGGCCCGCGGACGGTCGCTGGTTAGCCAATAACTCCTGTAATCGCATAAAATCAAGCATTCGCTGCTCCGACAGTGCCGATGGCAGGGCCGGCGCCCAGGCGTTATGCCATGCCTGCCTGACAGAACCTTCCGGATCTAAAGCGAGAGCAAACAGACGAGGGAAGGATTGATTAAGTCGTCCATTCCCCAGACCATTCGTCCACCCAAAACCGGAATGACTCCCCAGTGCCCAGTTTAGGTCGGAAGAACGGTTTCACTATACGGAAAGATTGGCCTTAAAGACGATATAAATGCCGAATCACCTCTCCGGGGGTTTGCCACCTCTGCCCGATCCAAGGAAGCGCCATATCCATCCCGAGTATCGCCACTACCATATCTCCAGGACGGTTTGCATAAGGCGAGCCACCCATTTTTGTCGGGAGGGCCATGTTGGCTTGCTGTAAATGAGGGACTCCCAAGCCACCTTGGGAAAGCGGCCGACACTGCTTGTCTCCCATGCGACAAGTGCCACTCCACGCGACCCTTCTTGTCGCGGGCCACGCCAAAAGAAACCCCGCATGAGTGACTCCAGCCGGCGAAGGACCCCCGCGGCATCCCTGAATATGGCCATGAAGTATGTCGGGATTGCCGATAATACCGCCTTAAGCAATACCGAGGCGCCCCCACGTGAGAGGAAGCGTGCCCTCCGGCCTCCCAATCGCGTCTCCACTTTATCCGATGCCGGTTGCCAATCTCTAATATAGAGCCGACGATCCACGGAGGCACGCCCAAGTATCGAATCGGCAAGGCTCCGATAGGAGTCGCCAAGATCCGAGCACGGCCCACCAATTCTTCGGAGGAGAGCCCAAAGCCAATGAAAGACGACTTGGCTCGATTCAAATGGAGGCCCGAGAAATCGGAGAATATGTCCATCATAATGGAAAGGGTGTGTGCGGCTGCCCACGACCCTTGTATGAAGAACGTCGTGTCATCCGCATATTGTAGAAGCGGAATACCACCGGGGATGTTAGGAGGCGAAACCCAGCAAAAGCGTCACTGCTACACAGCTGCGAAGTGCACACAGCCAAGGCGTCGCAGCGAGAATAAATAGGAGTGGGGCCAAAGGGCAGCCACGTCGAATGCCTCGGCGAGGGTGAATCCATCCTCCTTGTGGCCGCCCAGTTCACAAGAACGAGCAAAAGTGGGGGTCGTTACGCCTTTGCTTCACCCACAGAATCCATGTCTCTGGGAAAGCCCCTCCGTCGTAAAACATTCCATAAGAACCGCCAATCAAGAGAGTCATAGGCCTTGGAGAAGTCTACCTTCCACAAGAACCCCGGCGTATCGCTCCGCCGCCAGAAGCGACAATCTCCTCCGCTAACACGATGATGTCCGTCATCTGCCCGACCCGGCATGAATGCCGGCGAAAGGGACTGATGAGCGCGGCGGGAGCTGTACGAAGTCGGTTAGCCAACACCTTGGCTATGATCAAGTAGATTGAGTTCGACAACGAAATAGGTCGGAAATCTCCAATTCGCTCGGCACCCTCAACTTTGGGGATGAGAATGATATATGCTCGATTCGAGTCGATCCATATTGCATCGGCCGGCCCAAAAAAATCCTCTATCGTCGCCATCACCTCGGGTCCCTACTGTGTCCCAGCAGTCCCAGATAGAAGAATACCCGGAATGCCGTCGGGGACCGGGGGCGCCTTCATTGTTCAGCCCGCAAATGGCCGCTAGAACTTCTTCTTACGTAGCGGGGAATATCAAATCTTGCTGCTGACTCGACGAAAGTATGGTCGCGCCTTTGGCGTTCAACGCCATTTGTTTGAAGGCCCACGACGATAGAACTCCCGATAATAATCCGCGAGCAAGACCAATAGATGAGCTGGTCTATGAGGGTTCGGTCGCCCACCAACATACGCCGAATGCAATTTTGACGACGTCTCCCGCTAGCTGCCATGTGAAAAAAATTTGGTGTTGGCGTCCCCGGCTGATAACCATAATTGCCGAGACCGTTGTCGCCAATCCACCTCTATCCGAAGGTCCGCTTCAGCAACGGCGTCGCGGTTCTTCTTCCGCTCCTTTTCTTCCTCGGGCGTGAGTCTTCTCATGTCTTCGACGACATCCAGTTGCTGGATTCGTGCAAGGGCGATCTCTCGGCCTTGTGTTCGGGCCGTACGGATTTGTCGACGAAGTCCGAAGAGGAAGTGACGAAGACCCTTCAACTTTGTGGCAAGTTTATCAGACGCCGTCCCGAAACTGAGGCAGGAAGCCCACCACGCTAGAATGTCCCTTTTCAAATTCGCGTCTCGAAGCCATGACCGATTCAGCTTAAAATAGGTGGGTTTTGTCGGTTCCACCATCGAGGACCAGCAAATGGGCGTATGATCCGATAGAGGGCGAGGGAGGGCAGACACCTCCGCCAAAGGGGATGCGGCCAGCAACTCGGAGAGCATAGGAAGCGGTCTAAACGAGGCCGGGTGCTCGGGCCACGCCACGTGAACCGAGCAATTTGTCGGGCCCATCTCCGCAATACCCGGGGAGAGCAATAATATCCCGGAGCTAGCTCGATCCCGGATCACGACCGCCACCACCATTGGGTCTATCATCTGCCCACGAGGGTTACATTAAAGTCCCCCCTGTAAGTATACGGGTCTCCGGGTAGGCTCCATATAGCAGTCGGATGTCTTCCCATAGTTCCTCCCGTAGGGCTCAGGCTGTTGGGCCATACACCGAAGCCACCACCATGAGCTGTTCCGCTCCTGCGGTTCAGCAAACATGCCGCCACCAAATGTCGCCCTTTCCACGTACTCATCTGGTCGAAAAGTTCTGCCTTCCAAGCTAGCGAGAATTCCACCGGACCGTCCCGACGCGGCGATAGCTACGTGGGCGCTATCACATCCAAAACCCATTGCATTCCGAAAACGCTGTTCGTAATGGGCCAACATCGTCTCTTGAAGGCAGATCACCTCGGAGCCCCATTCTCGAAGGTGTCGGCCCACAATGCCTTGTCTTCTTTCGTCTCGGAGCCCCGGTACATTCCAGCTAATGCACTTCATAGGGGAACGGACGTGTCTCCACCTTCGGCCCCCCATGCGCTGGCCGATCTCAAGGGCGGGCAGCGGGACAACTGAGGCCGGAATGAAAGTCTCGGGCATGGAAATGCCTTGAGACTTCTGCTGCTCGGAGGGCCCCTTTTCCCGACTCTCGATGGAGCCGTTTTCCACCAAAAAGGGGGAGACCGCCCTGTGTGGAATTTCGTAACGCTGACCACCGACGCTCCCCTTGTATGGAGAACCAAGAGCTGCCCGCCCTGAATAACCTCCTTAGATTGCTGCCGACGTCGCCGATAGCGGTATATCGAAAGAGAGTCTCGAAGGCAACCTGCCCCGGACGCCAGTGTCTCCTCAATGGCCTCCGTAGGGTCAATCACAACGCGTGGAGTCAATACAACATGTGATTCCTCCATAGTCTCCATAGGTTCATCTTCATTGGTTGGAGGCGAAGCAGCAATAGACTTGCTTTGGCGCTGCTCGGGCCGCAGGAAGTGACGTTGAGCGCCAATGGCTGACTAATATCTTGTTTCAGTCCAAGGGATTGTTCGGTAGGGGCCCCGAAGCTTGAGCTGGAAGCCAAGTGAGGGCACGACGTTATGGGAGGAGGTGGCGGCAGTGTCGCCAGCAGAATTCTTGAAACCGCCCCCCTTCCCGCCGAAATCTCGATATATTTTTGGGACTTCCCTGTCCTCAACCATCTCCACGTCGAAACAGACGCAATTTGGATCACCCACTTTAAGCCCATCACACACAAGTTTCCGGAGCGTGCCAACGGGACGAAGGATATGCTTAATATGTCTCCACGATCGGATCCCAAAAGGGACTCCTCAAGCCTCCACTCTTCTGATAACATGCTGCGAAGGAAAAGCCCCGTCAGTAGCTCTCGGGCGCCGCCATTTTAACGTCCCACCGTTCGGTAGCAGTTGGATAGATTCATGTAATTTCTACCAATTTTCTTTGGAGAGGCCACGTATCAGAAAACCGCCAGAAACTAGCCGATGATATTCAGGGCTGGTCACGTCAGGGCATGTGGCCTGAATCCCATCAAGAATTGAAGACCATAGTGGGTTTTCATCACTTGTCTCTCCCACCAGACCATCAAAATGCCCCGATCCTAGCAGGCTGGGCCGTTTAATCCTCTGTGCAGGGCAGGAAGCTTGACGGTGTCCATTCTGACGGCAAAGACGACACTTAATTGGGTCGCGACAGTCCCTCGCGACATGCCCTCGCGCCAGACAGCGCAAACAGCGGCCTTCTTTAAAAGGGTCCACACCTTGGACCCGCGTCTCAGGACCTCGCTGGGTCCTCTGCTCTCTGGTTTCCGTTGTCACAGGGTCAGTCTGGCCTTGCGTCACCACTTCGGCGTAGGATAACTGCTGTCTGCCTGAGTTTGCCGATGCCCCTTTGTCTGCGTTTTAGGAATTACGATATCTCCATTAAGTCTCTAAAATTATCAGAGATCACCGGGGATAGAAATATCCAGAAAAACATCACGTCTGGTCTTAGATCTTAAAAATCAGAGAAGCAGGACAAGAGGCAAAAATGTCAAACGGAAACATTATAGATTGGAATGAATTGTTAACAGGCATCAATTCAGGAGAGGTCAACGATGGAAGACCGACAGATGTATCCTCCTAGAAACCACAATCAAGATAATAATACCATCATAAACAGGATGATAGCTCTGGTGAGTTGGATAAATGGTTGCAGCATTTAAAAAGAACATCGATAAACTGAAGGAGAGTGAGACCTGGAAGACGACGCGAACCGATCCGAGTTCGGCGTCCTCAAGCGAAGCGCCGGCCAGACCAGAGGACGACGCCAGGACGGCGAAAACCAAGGCACAGAGGGAGATCAGATCGCCAAAAGTTCTTCCCATTGTTTCCCTCCGCCAGCTTCTCGAAAATTCAGACGCCTAGTTCAGAGTCCACGGCAGCATTCGTCAACAAAAAAGGAACACGGTATGTTAAACTGCTTCGCGATGACATCTCATCCAACAACTCCAAAGTCAAACAGTAACGAATCATCAGATCCGATCAAGGAAGATCCGAAACTCGGATGGTAGCACGCACGCACCTGCGAGTTTTCTTATTTTTAAATGTAGGCTTGCAGCTCCTCGTGCAAACAAAAAAATCTTATACGCATAAAATAATTTAAATTAAATAATGCATTACCTTCCCTCTTCCACATTTCGATTAAAATATTTTTCGAGTACAATAAAAGTAAATAAAACCTTTAAAATTAAGAGAATAAAGAAAGAATCTAATATTAATTTCAATTAAATAAGGTTGACGGCAAGCTGTAGAGGTGACCATACCAGCCCGAATCTGAAAACCAGTCACACTCTTCCCTCTAGAATTACAGTCACCGTTCCCCTTGAAACAGGCAGAACTGCACGAGGCACAT
>JAHCZF010000044.1:0-33064 GCA_024174645.1 Lemna minuta
CATTCACTCTGCGATTCTCAATCATTTACCGTGAGAGATAATTTGAGCCAGCTATCTATTCCTCGAAGGCATTTTTGCTGGATACTGATGATGTATGCAGGCGACGAGTTTCTGATATCGCGTATTAGTTCGTATACGTATATGAATTTCGCATTCGTATCTCATTTAGAGGAAAGAGAAAGAGAGAGAGAGAGACAGACAGAGAGGGAGAGAGAGAGAAAACCGGGAATGGTCGGTGGAAGACTTGGTAAAAGATAGCCTTATTTGACTTTTTCGTGATATGTCGGGATCACGCAAGCTGCATCAACTTCGAAAGAGGAAAAATCGTTTCTTCCATCGCTATAAAAGAGAAATTACGTCGCCAATCTACTTTCGAAAGTAATTAAAAATTCAGGGTATTTTTTCAAGTGCTCTGACAAAGAGAACATTCTCCGGATGCTTGTGCTGTTGTGCTTTCGTGGAAGTATTTTATGTGTCGTCTGGAGTTTCGAGGGACACGCGCAAGCGAATGGATTTAGGTGAATTAAATATAAATGCATCTTGGCCTTCTAAGTGACATGTTCGGTGATATTGGTCTAGTTTGCTAGGCTGCATCAGCATATCCCCCATGCGGTCCAGATAGCATAAAAAATACAATGTAAGGTAAATTGCGGATGACGCCATCTCCCATTTGACGATCTTTTTGCCTGCATTGGAGAAGGCTACTCAGAGTTTTATCCTTCCAGCCGCCGGCTTTATTGATTAAAGTATATTATCAACAATATCTGGAACAGGTCAAAATAATTTTATTTTTCTGGAAGGGATGTGTTGATGAAACCTCCCTCCCCCGGCAGACCTCTACCTTGGGTATTCATCTCTCGTCAAACAGTTCACACTAAGTAGAACACGTGAATCATCCCTGCTAATTTTTTTTTTCTGGGGAGTGGTGCCTTTGATTTTCTATGGCCTTCAACAAAGTAAACGCACCCATCTGGCATATATTTGAAGTCAGCTGTCCGTCCATCAAAACAAGGTAGCTTTTAAGGATACGAAACATCTAGACTAGATGCGAGTTGCTGTAGTCATTTTTACTTGAGGATAGGTTTGAGTAAGCATGGCGAACGACATCTATCTACTCTAGGGTACGGATTTATGTATACATATGTACAACTTTTACGTAAAATGGTACTATGCTTCATTATTTGTATACGAGACATGTTTTCTGTGTTTCTAACAACGAAAAATTCGGGGCTAATCACTTAAAAATCTGGTTTAAGTAGAAGCAAACATCTGCATAGTTCGATTATTTTGTCTCAACAATTTATAGATTTTTTTCCTTTCGCAAAAAGCAAAAGGCCCTCATGTCTCTGCCGACGATGAATATCCGGTGGCAACATAATTGTTTTCCCATATAGATAGCATTCCGTCCAACACAAATTAAGTCAAGCAGAACAAACGGACTGATGAACACGGGTGCCCGATAGTAACTCTAGCACGCAGCCGCTGTAGATCAGTGTTGGTACCGATCTGTGAAAGTCAGGAACCTCTTCATAATGCATAAGGCTCTCACCAAAAGAAGTCGAAAAATCCCCCTTAAAGCCAATTTGAGCCTTATGCCTATCTTGTGCATTGGTGGCTTCTGCACGATTTTATTTGTTCTCGATTGATGAACATGAGTATCTTAAGACAAAATTTTGTATTTATTCCATGGTAGAGAGGATTACAGCTTACACGATTCGAAAGCAGCGAATGATAGGGGACTATCTTTGGCTCCTGATCACCTCAAGGAGGACTCCAGAAGATGATGAGCACACTCGCAAATTTTCATCTCAAAAGATGATCTGTGATGAGCACATACTCAAAAGAGGAAGAAGAATAATAAATAAGAGAGGAAAATGCACTTAAACAACTCAAAACTGGGCATACAACCCTCTAAAGAAAGTAATGAATGCTGAGATGCCTTTAGAGGCACTCTAGGGGTCTTTATTTATAGGCTCACATAAAAAAAACTCGAAAAAATGGATCTCAGATTTTCATGCGCCACCATCCCGCCGAGTGCACGCCATGGGGTGTGAAAATTGGTGAACACTAGGAAGAAAAGAGTTGCAGTGGCCATAACCATCATCTTTCCGGTGGAGGCCATTTTCAGCAAACGGTAGTAAACTATTAGAAGAACTGTTCTACAAAGTTTAAAGAGCTTTGTGCGAGTTTCTGGTGAGCGACCGCCTCTATATTTATAGGGTAGATTGAGGGGGAAAACTGCTTATGCAGAAGATGAAAACAAGGACCAAACACTAAATAGCCCATGGATTTTTTAGAGATGATATGGTCGGGACTACGAAGGTATGTGGTTCTCATCCATTTTAGATATTGTCATATTGATGTGGGTAATTCTTTTTTTGCACACGCATTGCCATTGACTGATTATTATAGAATGTATATATGTTACAGAGATTGTATACACTTAGAGGAATCCACATGCATGTCCTAGTCTTCTCATTTCACGCAAGTCTTTATCATGGAGATGGCAGCAGACGTCAGAGTACGGAGCCGCGGCAATGGCAGGTGTTGGAATGATTGCTGGGGATGTGTGACAACCACAATGGAGAGATCTCGATGGTTCCACAACGTTGCTATCGGAAGGCGGCACTCTAACATCCGAGAGGTCTGGAGGCATAGCTGTGATGGCAACTGATAGTGGCGGCGTATACTTTGTCTTCAGGGAGACGGTGGCGGATGAGACGGGGCCGTGGGCGACGACGACAGCTTGGGCAGCTGTTGAAGGCGCTCTTCTCACATTGGCAATTGACAGTGGCGGTGCTTACTCATTCTTTCAGGGAGGCGGTGGCGGAGGAGATGGGGCCGTGGGCAACGACGACGGGCTTGGGCATCTGTCATAGACCCCTTTGATGGGATTCGAAAGTGGGAAGGGAAGTCCTTTAACAATCTCAGTAGGCTATAGCCGCCGCCCCACCGCCCCACCGTGCCCTACTCGCGGCCTTTGCGTCCAGTCTGTTGCCCCTCATGCTCGACGCCCGACAGCGCTCCCTGGAGCCTGCGATAGCGGCCGCCCCACCGCCCCACCTCCTGAAGACTCCTTGGTTCCCACGTCGTCGCCGACATGGCCCACTTCTGCCACCCATCCTTGTCATGTACGAGCGATTTCCCTCTTCACAACTGACTAGGCTCGCACCCTATCGGTTAGGCACGAATCCCCATCATTGTTTCGAAGCTCATTTACTTCTTGCAGTACTTCCTGCACTTGTTTCCACCGCTATCGGGACCTAGAGTAGGTCAGTCGGTAGGGTGATACAAGTGGATTGAGACCATGGTCGAAACCGTTGTGCTTACCGTCGAGTTACCATCGACGAGTCATGGCCCCTCGCCCGTGAGGTCGTGGACCTAGAGGTTTCCCGAACGGATGCTACTCGGGCGCACCCATGGAGCTACAGAGACAAAGTGCGAGGAGGCAGTCCATTTGGGACACATTTGAGCGAGCATTATCATCATGTTTAGATTGCTTTAGATCTCCACCCTTAAAATCCCTTTTAGTGTCCGTTGTACAGTCGGGTTTATCAACTTGTCAGGTATAAGAATTTGAAACAATTTCCACGAAGGGGAGTGAGAAAGTGGGTGAATACTCAAATCCTTTTGCTTGCGTCATTACCAATTTGAGAGACTTGGGGGAGAGTCTTGATGAGTATGGTGTTGTTTCAAAGTATTCTTAGGTCAGTCCCTAAATAAATTGACGCTCTAATCCTTCCTCTTGAGAAGACAAGTCATTTAAAGACCATGCAACTTGAGCAAGCATTTGGGCAAGTCAACGTGCATGAGTTGAGACTCCAACAAAGGAACTTGATGGCAAGCACGACTGACAAAATGATTTGGGTAGTCATTGAATACACACAATCTCATGTCAAAACAAGTTCCAAACTCACCAAATTAAAGATTAAATCACTAATTAAAGAGTATAATGGTCAATAAGAGTCGAATCAACAGAGAAATAAGGAAAACTTTGAGATATTAGTGAAATTAGATCAAATTAGACAATGAATTGAGGTGAGTGACGAAACGATTTAGTGAGGTCGTTGAAAACACATGATCGTCGGTAAAAAAAAATTATAATTCCGAATTCACGATGATTTTAAAAATCCAAAATCATGTATAGCGATGAGATCGAGTCGAACCATAGAGAGCACGATTGACTTTGATCGAAAGACTTGACTAGGTCAAACTTAAGTCTAATTAGGGTTTTTAAGAAATGAAAATGATATATTATTAATGAAATGGTACTAATATATAAGAGAAAATATTTTAAGAATTTAGAAAAATATTAGGAGAAGAAAAGTCAAAAGTCAAGGTCAAAGCATTGACATTGACTAGACTTTGAGTTTCTGTAAAATCAAAGAAGAAAAGGTGAGAAAATGTTAGGAAAATTATATTTTCAGAAACTGGAGAGAAAGAGAAGAATTTTGATATAAAGATTGTAATTTTGAGAAAAGAATTGAATTTACTATGATTTATTGAAAATCAATGAACAAAAAATTCCCGAAATGAAGATCTCGATCGAAAATCGTTAAATTGAGTCATGAAATGATATTCAAATGATGGAGAATTATCTCGACACAAGAACACAAGGGTTCCAAGTGGACCTAGGTATGAACTAAGGAAGATAACTCATTCTCAACAACAACAAAATAACATACTCCTCCTTATTCACAAGTTTGAGAAACTAACCATTCATGAAATGAATGAAGAAGACCTCTCTAAAGCATTAAAAGAGAGTGTAGATCCAAAAGGAATTATCTTCCCTCCTTCTCCATTTATTTATTAATCTAAAGATTGACTTGGTCATATGCAGTGAAATCCTCATCCCTAGATACCTAGAATTCCTTGAATGGACCAAGTCAACCACCTTCACCTTGGTACAGGTTCCTCAATATCCAAACCATATCCACTATATCATAGCTACCTTGTATGAATAAATGATCTCAAAATCAGTAGGAACATCTTTGTGTTATATTCCATTCTCTCTTTGAAATCCACCCATAGATAGAATTATAGGAGAGATCTATATCCTGTTATTTATGGAAGAAATGTCTTCGAATTCTACCTCAAGACAAAAGCCTTTGCATGAATAAACCCATGCATTTATATGTTGATAATCAGCATGAACAAAGCTGCCATTAAGGAAGACAGTCACGAGGATCATCCTCCTAACTACCTAAGACCTCCAAGATCATCTAAAGATCAACGAGTTACACATCGTATCCCTTGGCCATCATGAGAGCAATGAAGACATATGAAGCCAATTATGAAGAGCATAAAGAAAGCTTCAAGCAATGAGGACTATCTCCCACGTGATCAATACCTCTACGACTGAGGAAGACAATGAAAGCTTGGTCTGATTACTTCTAACCAACCATAGAGGAGACAAAAGACTTCCCCGAAGATGATGCCCAATGGGTTTTTACTTGAAGTCATGCCTCATAATAAACAACATCAAGAGCACGATCTACTTAAGATGAATATGAGGACAACCGTATCAAGAAAGATCTTCACCACTTCTAAAGAATATGAAGACTTGGTCTAAATGCTATTAACCGACCATGCAACCACCTTCCCACGCGTACAACTACCAAATGATTCCATGCATCCTCTCTCTACTAACGTGGAACAGTGAAGAGACATGAAGACCTCCACGAGGAGATGTTATAACCTCCCTAATTACAAAAAGTCAACACGGGATCAGGGAGACTCCACGCATCTCCATGTGACAATTGAGTAGATCCTCGAAGAAGACTTAAACCAATCCCGAAATGATGTTATAACTGCCATAACTGCCTTCTCCCTCCTCGAGGCATCTTTTCATTCTAAACTTCTCTATCTTCTTCATCCTTAAAAAGGGACAATTGTAAGAAAGAAGGACATGTTGTTATTGATAAATGAAATTGTTTTCCTTCAGTGATAATTCAATGTGTTCTTCGTGTTCCATTCCCTCTCCCGCATATCTCTACTCCGAGTTCTATCTCCCTATCTTTTCTCCCTCACTTGCTGTCCCTTTCACACATCTCAAAGTAAAGAAGCAATCCGAGGATATCTCAGATCCTGGTGAATCCAAAGTGTTATCTTCACATCCGAAACAAGGTATTCATCCTCTCTTCTTGTATCGTGAATAAAATTTCAATCCTTATATCCTTATGTCCAAGATTGACTCATCCTCCTATCTATTCTCAATCGTGCAACTAACATCCAAAAATAATACTTAAGTAAGCCCCTATCTGTCGTAATATCAATCCTAAATTTTGCCATCTTCTGGAATTATATTAGAAACTCCTCTTTCTAATCACACAAATAGTACAATCTTCTCACCCATTCTCCTTCTCCTCGCATTCAAACTCATTATCATTATTCTTAAAATCATCTCTCCGAATTATCCTCTCCTTATCTTCACTGATTTATACTTCTATCCTTCGTATTATTATTTCTATATCTACTCCATGTTCTAGAATTATATTAGATCTAATCCTCTTCATTAAATAAATCGTATTATCTTCTCCATCATCTTTCTTACTCATGCATTCATAATATTCACCATTACACTTTTCATTCCTCTTTCAAATTGTCACACACAATTTCTTCACTAAGTTATATATCTATCCCTTCGTGATATCATTCATAGATCCCCTCTTATCTTGTAGGATTTAAATAGATTTTAATATATTTTATCAACCATATTATATTTCACTCATGTTTCTATCACCATTACTCATCCTCGAAAGTCAATTATCAAATTGAAATTACGATCAAAGGACTCCAGAGAAACTAAAATTATCAAATTTTACCTTGTATATTAGGAGTAATTGCCCTTGAAAGCCAATGCTCAAATTTGGATCGATTTTGAGCAACCGTCGGTCAAACGTCAAATTGAAGGGTCAAACCTCGATGAAAATCGACGAATCAGATATTCATGGAAAGCTGATTGAACAAAAAATAATTAACCAAAATTCCTTTCAATTGAGCTTAAGTCAAACTATCTATGAAATTCTCTTCTCTCTCTCTCTCTCTCTGCACAAGCCTACTACTGCAGTTATTCACATGAAATTAGAGCAGGTTTCCGGAGTAAAGTTTTTGTCTCATTTTTATAGAGATTTGAAATTCATCCTTGGGGAGGAATCTTCAACCTCTAGCACAATTTATAAATGGCAGAAGCCGGCTCTCAGATCCCTAAGGTGCTTATTCTAGAAGAGCATATTGCGACACGTGTTTAGGCAGCATCATCAGAACGAAATATCACTATTTATACTGATCGATGGCTTACACACCTTCCTATAGTTGCCAAGTGCAATGTCTTCAATGGTCATAATCTTTTCCTATAGGAGAGAACTATTCAAGCTGCATTAAAACCTCACAAGCTCATCCACCACCTACATGAAAATTGTCCTGCAGAATATGATCCTCATTATCAAAATGGGTGATGGAAGAAGAATTTGTCTTTTCTGGCTACTTAATTCTATTTCTTCGGAACACATGGCGAGGTTTGTCTCCTATGATACTGCTAAAGGGCTCTAGTAAGCTATATGCAGAAGTCATTCAAAGAAGGGTGATAAGGCAAAAATTATTGATCTTATCAGCCGGTCATACACCCTCAAGCAAGGCAACAAGGATATACTCACCTACTCAAATGAATTGCGTGCAATTCACACTGAGTTGGATCATTGTTACCCTCAGTCTACTGATCCCGTGGCGAGGGCTAGAGAAGCGACCAGCCGGCTCTGTCAACTTCTCCAAGGCTTACGACTAGAGTTTGAGACAGTTCGAAGCCAACTGTACAATAGGGATGAAGAGCCTACTCATGCAAGAGGAGAGTCGAATTCAAGTCCTAAAGGGAGAAATAGAAGGAAGTGTCTATGTTACCAAAGGATATAGACAACCTAGACCAAATCAGGGTCAGTACCCAAGAAATGGGTCAAGAACTGACTCCGATAGAGTTGGTAAAAATGATTATGTGCTCCTATTGCAAGAAAAACTGGACATCATAAGGACAAGTGCTAGCAGCTCCATGGAAAGCCTCCTCACATCGCCAAAACACATGCAGTGCAAAAATTCTCAAGCAAGGGATGGATCCACATCGAAATTTCTGAAAAACATTCCATCTGCTCAAGACTTCCAGAAGATGATGCTGGAACTTCAGCATCTCAAGACCTTGATCAACTCTTCGAGCACAGTTATTGGCTCTACCTCCATGGCCAACTCCGGTAAAAATAAATTTTTTCTAGTTTAACTTTTTCTTACAAAAAACTTTACAACTGCTTGGATTTTAGACTCTAGCACAACAAAACATATGACACCATTCCCTCATATTTTCGTGTCATATGAAACCATTGCTCCAGTGAAACATGTTCAAACTGCAAATGGGACATTACTTTCTATGATGGGAATTGGTACTATCAACTTACAACCTATGGGACTTATCACCCATGTGTTGCATGTACCAAAATTCTTTGTAAGTCTTGTCTATGTACAAAGACTTGCAAAGTTAACAAATTATAGTATCCTTTTTACGATCTTGATGCCTATCTCTGGTCCAAGGTCAACGGATCATGGATTGGACTAGCTAAGATTAGACAAGGCCTCTACTATCTCCCTAAGATTGATCCACAATCTCCCATGGCAGGTGGCTTGAAGGTGGCCTCTGGTCAAGCCTCATTAGCCCAATTGGAACCTATTATGGAACTGCATCACCAAATGGGTCATCCTTCTATTTACCTCCTCAAACAAATGTACCCACATATGTTTAAGAATATTAACCTTGAATCTATCATTTGTGATGCTTGTTAATTAGGAAAATTTAAAAGAACAACATATCCTTCTCGCAACAATAGGACTAAAAAACCCTTCCAAATTCTTCATTATGATGTTTGGGGCCCATCCCCACATACAGATCTCCTTGGACATCAATATTTTCTCATATGCATTGATGACCACAGTCGCTTTACATGGCTTTTTCTCCTTAAACACAAGTATGAAGTTACTTATTCCATAAGAAATCTTTGTCAACTAATTAAACGCGAATTTGGTGATACAGTTAAGAGTCTTCGAATTGATAATGCTAAGGATTTCCTTAACACCAGTTTGAGTAATTTTTTGACTTCTGAAGGGAATGAGGCATGAAATTTCTTGTCCCTATACTCCTTAGCAAAACGGCTTTACTGAGAGAAAGATTGGAGATATCGTTGATAAATCTCGAACTCTTCTTATCCATGCGCATGCTGACGAGACGAGACCGCGAGGTCGTCAATTTCACACAGTCTCGTGTCAAAATTAAAGCCTAACTTACCAATTTGGGGAACAAAGAGTGAATTGAAGGGTATAATGGTAAATAAGGATCGAATCCACAGGGAATTAAGGTATTTTCGAGATATCTTTTGGAATTTGGTCAAATTGGACGATGAATTGAGGTGAGAAATTAGGGAAAATGGTGTTTTTAGAAAGATAACTCAAAGATCTATCCGTGGAATCAAAAATCGCTCGATTTGGATTAGTAATCACGGAGAAATCAAAGATGGAAGTGGGATGAAATTTTTGGAATCGCGAAGAACACAAATTGAAATTAAAACGAAATTAAACATAAATTGAAATCTTAAACCTAAAATTGATGATACATGATGATAGATAAGAGGATAAACTTGTTTTCTAACCCAAGATAACGATCAAATCGATCCAATTGATCGCCGGATCGACAGCTATTCATTCCGCGAATACAATCGTGAACATCGGTGTTCAAGAGACAAATTCTCCTCGCACGATCGTCGAAATCTCTCTTATAAACACTCCGTGGACACGATTTGGAGTCTAGAAGCGATTACAAGAAAGAGATTCAAGAGAGAAGGGGTTTAGATAGGTCGATTAGATCAAATCCCTCAAGAATGATTACAAAAGACAAAGAACTCGTCTATTTCTAGGGCGAAATGGGAAAAACCGTCCAATTGATGCGTTTAATCCGCATCAACGGTCGGGATTAAACGCATCAATTTGAAACGGTAAGGTTTAATCTTGGCCATCAGATCGCAGATGGACGCTCCGGATCGCTCCATTTGATAGGCGTTCAAAAACGCTTTGATTTACGCCCCTTGGATCGCGATCCAATGGTCCAGATAAATAACGCACGATTTAATCTGGACCGCTATAATCCACCTTTAAATCGCACGTGTCCTTGATCGTGATCGGTGGTCCGCGCACCACGTGATTGATGCGTGTGATGCCGCCACATTGTAGAAGATCTGACTGTTATAATTCCTTTTAAATAGCACGTGTTTTGATCGCGATCAGTGGTCCGCGTCCGCGCGATCGACGCGTGGATCGTTTGATGCGCCGCCGATCCATCGCTCCTCGTCGTGCCACGTCACCTACAGAGTAAGTAACGTGTGGATTAGTCCCACACATCTAAAATTATAGAAACCCGTCGGGTTTATAAACCCCGACGGATTAAGGGGTTGAATACCTTTCCGGTCTACGGAAAGCTGAAAACCCCTTTATATATATTATATAATATAAATTATAGATATATAATACGCGCCACGTAGGCGCTGCGCGGGTCCGCGTGGCTCTGCCACGTGGCCTTGGGTGCCATGTCGCACCCGCGTGGGACTTGCGCGCTTTTTACACTTTTTCTTTTTTATTTATTTATTTTAAACGTTTTTAAATAGAAAATAAAATCAGAAAAATCCAGAGAAAAAATCCCTAAAATTGTAAAAATCATATCTTTTAAAATAGAACTCCAAATTAATCTAAATTTCTTTCATTTGATCTGAAATTTAATTATCTATCATTCTAAAAAGTCAAATTATTTAAATAACAAGAGATTTAATTCTTATTTCAAAAATACATTCATTTCTTTAAGATTTTAACTTTAGAAAATTAAATGAATGTTTATAAAAATGATTTCTCGTATTATTTAACTTTAAAAACCATTTATAATCTTAAGTAAAGATGGGTTATAAAATCTTTAATCTTTAATTCATCATAATTAACACTAAATTAACGCATTTTGAGATTATAACATAAAAATACATAGAATGATAGAAATGCACTCAAAGTATGATAACATGCACATAAATGTAATGTTTTATGCCTTAATTTGCATTAATAATCAAGTTTTATCATGTTAAGATTGCATGTTATCACATGCTCCTTTGAATTTATGGGGCTTCTCTGTCATGAAAGTTGTCCATCTTATTAATCCATTACCATCCAAAATTTTAGACCTTCAAAGCCCCATCAACATCCTCGCAAACTTGTATCCTAGGGTTAGACTAAAGACTGATCTATCTATCAAGATATTTTGGCGTGTTGCTTATGTCCATAACCCAACATATAAGAAAAATAAATGGTCCCATAAGGCCCTCAAATGTGTATTCTTAGGTTATTCCACAACCCAAAAAGGATATAAAGTCTATCATCCTATCACTAGGAAGTATATCGTCTCTAAAGATGTGTTATTTGATGAAAAAACACTTTATTACACATCTGATAAAACCACAGGGCTTAGAGATCTTCCCTATCTCCAGCTCCTTAGTAATAGTACATCTAGTTCAACCCATTCTACTGATGACCAAGCTGATCACCAACATCTCATACCCCCAGAATTCTATGTCAATGATGGAGATTCTCAATTTCATTCAAGGATATTTCCCACCAAGTCTCAAGACACTAGGAGATCGTGCCTCTAGAACTATAACTCAAGAACAAATCAATCTACCAACTTATCCTAAATATTATGAAAGACGCAAAAGATCATTTGTGCTCCCTAAAGCTCAAGATGATAAGAAAGGGAACAATATCAGGGAGGGGGAGTGTTGTTACAGGAAGAGGGACTATTATGACTAGAAGGAGTAGAATTAGGTTGGACAATTGCACTCCGAAAGGAAAAAAGGTCTTGTGTCAAAACCTCCTTACATGATGTGACTCACTATCTTAATTTTTTGAATGTATCTCCACAGCATAAAACCTTCCTTCTCAACATTCATGATATACCTATTCCAAGAACCTCTCATGAAGCACTAAAATCTTTCCATTGGAGCGTGCTGTTGGGGCAGTATCGGCGGCGGCGGAAGCGGGATTAGGGCAAGGGGAGGCGGCGGTGTCGGCGATGGAGACGGGATCGGGGCAAGGGGAGACAGCGGCATTGGTGACGGACACGACGGCGACACTTGGTCCTGCGGCGACGGCTACGGCGACAGAGGCGGCGGTAGGTCTCCTTCCTCGATCTTCCTTGAGCAGCCACTTGAGAGGGAGTTCACTCCTTCTTATTTCAAATGATGGCTAGGGTTTATGAGGGGCTCCCTCCCCCTCTTATAGAGCCCAATATGGGCCGAGAGGGGAAAGGGCTCACTTGAGGCCCATGTCCTGGAAGCCTAAAATGATCATAAAAATAATAAGAGATCCACAAAGAAGGGAGATAGAGATAAAAGAGGGCCCGCTAAACACGTGCGGGCCGATAAACTTCAAAACGCTGAAATAAGATAGATCCACGCGCGAGAGCGTGAAGTAGAGTGAGACGAGGTCTTCAAGCGGTGTAGCGGAACTCGGCATCCTTCGTCTTCGCCTGTCATGGGGGTGGACGCACGTGAGTGTCGGTTCCTCCCGGCGCCGTGATGTCGTGCCTTGGTGGCGACGGGGGTCGTACACCACCAGAATAGATTACCAAAAATTGTTTGCACCCGTAGCAAAATTAAACACCATCCGAATTCTCATTTCTCTAGCAGTCAACTTTTATTGGCCACTACAACAATATGACATTAAGAATGCTTTCTTACATGGAGAACTTAAGGAAGACATATATATGAATATTCCACCAAGATATGGGGATTCTACAACTAAAGGAAAAGTGTGTAAACTAAAGAAAGCATTATATAGATTAAAACAGTCACCTAGAGCCTAGTTTGGTCGGTTTACTCAAACAATGAAGACACTTGATTATCAAGAATGTAATGGGGAACATACATTATTCTTTAAACGGTCCTCACAAGTATTACTTTCTCTTCTTATTTTGTATGTAGATGATATTATTATTACATGCAATGATTCAAGGCCTCGAAGAACATTTAGATCAAAGCTTTCAAGTAAAAAGATTGAGTCCTCTAAAATATTTCCTAGGAATTGAATTTGGCAGATCAAGTGACAGAATTTTAATGACCTAACAAAAATACATTCTTGATCTATTGGCAGAAACAAAACATACTCAGTGTCGCATAAGTGATACACCTATAGAGGTCAATCATAGGTTAACTCTTGATGACAAAGATCTGAAAATAGAGATTACCTCTTATCAAAAACTAATTGGAAAACTACTATATTTATCTCATACCAAACCAGATATTTGCTTTACAGTTAATGTTCTTAGTCAATTGATGCATTCACCTCGCAATTCTCATTTCCAAGCAGCTAACTGAGTTCTCAAGTATCTCAAGGGCACCACTGGACTTGGTATTATCTACATGAAGATAGGTAAAATTGATCTGGTTTTATACACTGACTCAGAGTTTTGTACCTTTCTATAGGTCCACAATGGGCTATAGGTCCACAACGGGTTGACTATAGGTCCACAACGGGCTATTGTACCTTTCTTGGAGGAAACTTGGTCACCTGGAGAAGTAAAAAATAGAACCTAATCTCTAAGTCTAGTATAGAAGCCGAATTCCATGCCATGTCCAAGGGCATTGATGAAGTCATGTGGATTCGGAATATATTGGACGAATTATAGATTCCTTACATCAAGGCTATTGACATTCGCTGCGACAACAAATCAGCTATCAGTATAGCTCATGATCCTGTCTATCATGACAGGATGAAACATGTTAATATTGACAAATTCTACATTCAAGACCATCTTGAGCAGGGCATCCTAAAGACTGATCATGTCTCTTCTGAGGAGCAGTGTGCAGATATCTTCACAAAGGGTTTACCTATGAAAGCTATGAGGCATCTGATTTCCAAGCTTGGAATGAGAAGTATACATTCCTGCACTTGAGGGGGAGTGTTGACTATGTTTCATATTTTCTGTAAATGTAATAGTGTAAGGGAGGTCCATGAGAGTAGGCCCACTAGTAATAGGTTAATGGGCCTTAAGTTTTAAGTTACCCAATTTGCTCAAAGATCAGGTAACGGCTAGAAAACTAGCCGTTACAATGGCTAGTTTTTTCTAGCCGTTGCATTTAGTAGGAATCTTGTCTATAAAGCACTAAGATGACTAAATATAGGTGTGTGTTTTCTTGAGTCAAACTATCTTCTCTCTCTATGCAATTCTCTGCTCTCTCTCTGCACAAGCCTACTACTGTAGTTATTCACAAGCCCACTCTTTAAAAGTTAAGTTTTCTTCTTATCATCCTCTCAACTTGCTTGTTCGTAGATAATGACGTCAAGATAATATTTATGCATCATAAATGTCTTTGTCTAGTAGGGATCATCAGATCATCAGTCCGGTGGTTCCATCTTTGGATGAAGAATTACCATATCTGCTCTTGGCATCTTAGGTCAAAATCATGGTCAAGACATGACCTTGACCTGAAACATGTTCGAGTCATCATTTTTACTAGGTGCATACTTTGTAAAAAATCTCTTTATGCTCCAAAGTGCAGTACATGACAGCCGAGGCATGGCCATCAGCTGCACCTGCCAAGTGGGGACAGTGGGCTGCCTTGTCTGCAGCATCAGCAGAGGACATGGTGCATTTAGAAACATGTATTTCACCTGTTGAGTCAGTGGTCGAAGGTGAGCACATGATTGCAGGAATCCATATTGTGAGAGCACATTTCATTCAATAAATGAGTGATATTCTACTTGTGCTATATGCACACCAAGTGTGCATCTAGGTAGGGAACGGTGATCTTTTCTTGGATCATTGTGATCACATTGGATCCCCATGATCGATGCAGACGATCTGATCAGTGATCCTAGAACCTCTGATTGGATCGTTGGTCTACATTGTTAAGATCAGTTGCCAGTTTTCATGATGATCTAATTGGAAATGTGATCGCTGATTTGATTATTTTGTTTATAAAATATCTCTCTTATCTTGGCCTCTCTCTGATAGTCCAAGTGATTGCTAACCGTCGATCCGATCATGGTATATATCAGTTGATCAATTGAATCCGCTAATCATGATTGTCGTGATCTAATGGGTTCACCATTCCCTACACCTAGGTGATTAGAATTTGCATTTTTTTATATCAAATATCATTTAACTGTATATTATCGGGTTTTTGGTTTACATGGCAACAAGTGTGTTATAAATCATGATTATATAGTTTAGAATTGATTGAGTTGATTTTTATCAGGGTCAGTTGAGTTTAGTCATTGAATCTTCTTCTCACCTAAGTTCACCTATGAAATAATACCACATGAGATCTTCCCACCCAAATTCTCTCATTGTAGCAATGGAAGGAAAACATAACAATAACTTGAGTCCATGAGCCCAGTTCCAAATGAAGGAACAAAACCCTTTTTTTTTATAAAAAAAACTAGCTACTTCATCCTTGGAATCCAAAAGGTGCAGTGCATGAGCCCATAAGCATTGGACCAGCAAATAACCCAAAGAGGGAGAAGCATGTCCCTCAATCCTGATTACCAAAGAGGGAGAAGCATAGCTATCGATTAGGGTTACATGGGCATGTCCTCAAGAGCTACAAAGAGAGAACTTTTATGGGGTGCCAAAATGATAGCACCGCTTTACAATAACAACAGAAAACTTTGATGAGGACAATGTGCTCTTTGTTGATCAAGTGACAAAGGCCATAGAAGAAACCGCGAGCTTTTGTAGATCTAGACAATGCAAATTCTGACTATTGCTAAATTGGAAAAGGATATTTGCTTCAGAGATTTTATTAGTTTGTAGATTATTCGAGAATATTTCAGAATGTGTTCTGAATCCGACATCTGATATTTGTCATATGGTATTCGATACTGTATGTTAATAGATTCGATATTTGGCCATAGCTGTCATACAAAATTTGTCATGTGGACTCATCATCGTAAAAAATACTCACCATTTTTTTAGTTTTTCTCCTTATAAGCCTATAAATAGGGACCCCTAGAGCGTCCCTAAAGAGATATGAGCATTCCATTATTCCTCCAGAGGGTTGTAAGTGAATTTTTAGTGGTTTTATTAAATTTCTTCTCTTCTTTCTCATTCTTCTCCTCTTTTGAGTGAGTGAGTGCATTTGTGAGTGTGCATATCATCTTTTGGAGTGCTCCTTGACGTGATCAGCAGCCAGCATTCCGTAGGTGGCCATTTCAAGCAAAGAGCAAAAAGGAATTAGCAAAACTCTTGTGTGGAATCTAAAAAGCTTTGTGTGAGTTCTTGCTTGGTTACCGCCTCTTAATTTATAAGGAGATTGAGGGGTAAAACAGCCAACAGGGAAGATCAAAACAAGGACCGTGCATTCGTACTGTAAAGATCTAGTGGGATGATCGCGATAGAATTGAGAAAGTCAATGGGGATTACCATTGTAGATTAAGTACAAGTTTTGCCAAAAACCTACTGCTTTCAAATGACCTGGCTGATGGGAAGAAGGAAACCAGTGACGATGCCGTGAGAACAGGTAGATTTTGTGCGATGATTGATGGCGACAGACAGGTATTGTAGATTGTAGACCAAGCCAAGTTTATCGTAAATAATTCTTATGATCCTTGACCGTTGGACTTCATGATGCCTGCACGGGTGGGAAAAACATGCCCGCAGTTTTGGGGTTCCACACCTGCCTGCTTATCCATTTCGGATACTGCCAGCGGTATATGCGAGCTGTCTATTCATCGAAATACGGCAGTTTTGCGTTCTCACGTATCAACATCCATGTGTATATAAATTTTAAATTCGTAACTCTCTGGAGAGACAGAGCGAGAAACAGTGGAAAGAGAGGGGGAGAGGCGAGGAGCGAGAGAGCCGGGCGGAGAAAGAGAAAAGAAGAGAGAGGGCGAGAGAAAGCGAGAGAGAGAACTGGAGAGAAGGAGGGGGAGCTGAAGAGCGAGCGAGAGAGAGAGCTCGAGGGAGGGTCGAAAGAGAAGGGGAGAGCTGGGGGGAGAGCTGGTCGAAAGAGAAGGAGAGAGAAAGGAGACTAAAAATCTGTGTCGTTTTTCTTATCTTATTTTTCCCAATTGTGGACTATATTTTTGCGTGCTAATCATATATAACTCTATTGTTTCTACGAATAATACGATTGGTCAAGCATCTTGGCGTACTAGATCACACGATCCATACATCTTTCTGGCCTGCTATACTGCACAGGCCTATCTTGACTTGGTCTCGACAATAGAAAAAGTACACGGCGAGCTTACTACAGATCAAGACATTTGACGATCCTTACGCTTGCAATGGAAAAATCTGGTGGTACTTTTCCTTATTTTTCGTGCCAGGGAACGAACATGATTTTCTCATTAGCATTTCATCAAAGTTCTTGTGATGCTTTGTCACAAGATACGCAGGAATGCCAGACGATAAACGTTTTTATTTATCTCAAAGTAGAACGGCGTACAGGTTACAAGTTCCACAAGAATCATTTATGTGATTCCATCACGCTTATTCATTTACCTGCAGTCTTTTATTTCGTTATTCGACGAGGCAGATCCCGATCAACAGATCATGAGGACAGTCTTGTAGTCGTGGTGGCTGCAGATACGAGTCTCCTTATTAAGGGGGGTGTAGGCGCCCTTGCAGTTATAGCTGGTGTAAAGTCTTGCTTTCTGCCCTTCTGTAAAGACGAAGTGGAACCCTCCTTGATAGCCGCTGATGGAGAAGCAACCGCAGACGCTGTTGACGTCTTTGGTTTTTCCGGCGCATCCAGGGCCAGTGAACACCGTGAGCGTGCTGGCAGACGCCGGAGCGATCACGGCGGCGCTGAACACCAGGAGGAGGAGAACAGCCGCGGCCGTAGTCGGGATCTTTGCAGAGCTGGCCATTGCAAGCGAGGGACAGTGGGAGATTTCCAGAACTCACGTGAGTAGTTATGAAAGCTTGATGTGAGCTCCTGAAAGGCGACCGTCTGTAAATTTATAGGCAGAAGAAAGGGGGAAAACCGCCTGCCTGGAAAATCAAAACAAGGACCATGCAATGCACTCGAGGTCGTATGAGCTTAGAGGGACGACAGCAACAGGATTGCCGTAAACAATTGTAGATCAAGTGCATATTTGGCCAAGAACCTACTGCTTTCCTTTCACACGGCTGCTCTTGTACAGAAACAGGTGAGAATATGTGGATTTTGTGCGATGATGAATGACGAGGGACAGTAGGAATTATCCTGTAGGATGACCAAGATCACATTTTCCCAAAATACGTCAGATGGTCATTGACCCCGCCACTTTGCTCTCTCTTTCTCTCTTTCCCCACGCACATGCATGTCTCATTCTCCTTTGAATTGCTCTCTGAATTTAGAAAAAAAATAATCTTTTACGTATCTGGTGTGAAATTTGTTATCTACATGCCAATCGATTTACCATTTACATTCTTTCGTGTGGAGGGCTTTTTGCATCAGTTGCCTTCTTCTTTAACGATCGACTAACCTTCTCAGTGACTCTTTTGAGATTCGTAGAAGGCAGACCTCTCGGGATGAAGGCATCGGATAAGCGAGAGATAATATGAGCAAAAATGTTTGCAAAGGACAAAAGATAAAGCAGATAGAATTTTTTTATTTCTCATAAAATTATTTGTTCAAAACGACATTGCAAATAAATACGTCGCGATAGATGACCCGACCGTGAACAAAAATTTTTTTCAACATTCGATATCCCGACCCGTTCCTGGTCGTCTAAACGTAGTGATGAGTATAGGAGTTTTGTAAAATGCATACTCCAGTCATAAGAGATAAAACCATTTGACGATCGAACTTCCTGGTGCCTGCTTGGGAAAAGTCCGGTCGCAGTTTTGTGGTGACAAAAGTTTGGAATTATCTATTTCGGATGCTGCCGGGAGTAGGTGAACTAAGTCACGATAATGATGATCAAAGGGCATGGTATGGGCCAGATGACGCGAGAAAGATAAAACCTTCCCCAGCAAGTCCATTCCTCAGAAAACCCGGCAAACTCAGAGCGAATAGCACGTTTCATTCATCGAAACAAGGTACTGTTGCAGGATACTAGTGATGTGGACAACTCGCAAGTTTTTCTCATCGCGTGTTCAATGAGCAACTGTGGTTTGCCGCGGCCGCCCTTTCAGACGCTTTTACACCTCCTTCCAAAAGATGTAGGCAGAAACACCGAAAACTTTTGAAACTACGGTTTTTATGCAGCTAGAACTGTAGAGCCGACGCCCAGGAGATATTCCGAAAGATGTTAGGGAATCTTTTCTGAAAGCAGTCAAAGGTAGCTATCCAACTAAGCCAACTAACTATCAATCTCGATATGCAAATCTAGCTGTCCGTTCATCGAAACACATTAGTTTTCCTCGATACTAAAAGAGATAGAAACGTCCCATGCTTCTCGTATCACGCATCGAATCAAATACTATAGGTTTGTGTATTACAATATGAAATTCGGACCTCATCAGAGGGGTCCGGAGAGGAAAATGAACGCCAGCTACTTACATAGTCATTCATTCTGCGATTCTCGATCATTGACCGTGAGAGATAATTTGACCCAGCTCTCGATTCGTCGAATGCATTTCTCCTGGATACTGACGATGTATGCAGGCCGCAAGTTTCTGTTGACATGTATATAGGTATATGAATTTCACATTCGTATCTAATTAAGGAGAGGGAGAGAGAGAAAGCATGTCTCATCTTCTTATTTATTTGTATACATTAATTTGTCAGTAATTTAGTCGGTAAAGACGATTAAAGACGGATTATTAAAATTTTCTCCTTCGAAAAGAAATCCTATATCCGGGTTGTCTGAATTCTTTAGCGTATTTGCGACGTAAACTGCCAGCGCGTCAAGGTCGATGACCGTAAGCGCAAACTTAAAGCAAGGAATATCCTGACCTGGTCCAGGTACCGTTCAGAATATCCATTAAGCTGACAAGAGTAGCAACGCGACGGCCGAAACATAAAAGAAATAAATTGTCATGCGTAAACTGAAATCTCGTAAGGGATTAGATCACGTGACAATCGGACTTCAGCGTCGGAACAGTCTGCTCGCACTCGTCGGACTTCAGCGTCGGAACAGTCTGCTCGCAATTGTCGGACTTCAGCGTCGCATATGTTGAGGGGCAAATAAATTAAAACTTCTCGGGAGAGCTAAACACAACGAGCTACTTATCCTGTACGTTGGTGGATGCTCTCTCACAAGACACGCAGGAATGCCACACGATAAACGTTTTTATTTATCTCAAAGTAGAACGGCGTACAGGTTACAAGTTCCACAAGAATCATTTATGTGATTCCATCACGCTTATTCATTTCCCTGCAGTCTTTTATTTCGTTATTCGACGAGGCAGATCCCGATCAACAGATCATGAGGACAGTCTTGTAGTCGTGGTGGCTGCAGATACGAGTCTCCTTATTAAGGGGGGTGTAGGCGCCCTTGCAGTTATAGCTGGTGTAAAGTCTTGCTTTCTGCCCTTCTGTAAAGACGAAGTGGAACCCTCCTTGGTAGCCGCTGATGGAGAAGCAACCGCAGACGCTGTTGACGTCTTTGGTCTTTCCGGCGCATCCAGGGCCAGTGAAAACCGTGAGCGTGCTAGCAGACGCCGGAGCGATCACGGCGGCGCTGAACACCAGGACGAGAAGAACAGATGCGGCCGTGGGCAGGGTCTTTCCGGAGGAGGCCATTGCAAGCGAAAGGCAGTAAGATGTAAGCAGAACTCGTGTAGTGGTTTAATGGAGATTGGTGTGTGCTCCTGCAGGGTGAGCGCCTCACAATATATAGGCAGATTAAGAAGAAAAACCGCTCGCCGCGAAGATCAAAACAATGACCATGCAATCAAGGTCAAGTACAGCTGTAAACTTGGTGGGATGATAGCGACTGGATTGAGAAAGTCAATCGTCATTACCCCTTTTAGATCAAGCGCGTGGTTTACCAACACCTACTGCTCTCAGCTGACCGGGATGTTTGGAAGAAACATTTAATGCCCTATGCCGTGAGGACAGATAGATTTTGTGCGACGATAGCTGGGGACGGGCAGTTATTATCCATTGTAGATGTTGTCCAAGTTTAGCCTGAGAAGTAATTCTTATGTCCCTTTATCATGTCTGTCTCTGTCTCTCTTTGTCGCTGTCTCGCTGTCCCCGTCCCTCCCCCTCAGTCCGCACAAGCTCTCTCATTCTCCGCATACTTGACAAATATTTTGAGAAAAAAAGATGTTTTGCATATTCATTGTAGCATTGTTTCGTTCCCTCAAGTCAGTGCCCAGCACGGCAGACGTGGAATCACCACCGTTAACTTGAAAAAAACTAATTCAGTCAAGGAAATATTTACTATAGCGTTTTGAAACACAGAGAACTCATAATGTCTTTTGAATACAGTAGGAAATATAACTCAAAGACTATTTTTTTCTTTTTTTCTGTTTTTCTGCAGTCTCGACGGACGAGTCATTTTGTGAGATGCTGTCAAATTATCGGGTAAAAGGAAGTTATTTTTAGCTTGTTGTCAGTTTCCCTCTCTTGTCTTCTCTCGAGCTGTGCAACGTGGAGATAGTTAAAGACAATTGTCTTTGGTTTCAGCAAAGGAACATACGAAGATGTGAAGTCGTTGAAAGTTCAACACTCTTCTTATTCAACGATGAGTAACGAACTCATGGAGTCATTTAAGATCCAAAAGAGGAGACATTAAGGGATCAAGATATCAAATGAGCACGAGAGAAGATGATAAAAAAATCTGAGCGAAGACCGGAGACTAAAGCATTTTGAATTTTGAATATCTGATAAAATCCAATTTTTGTCAGGGGTATTGCTAATGAAAATCTTCGCGATAGATAAACCATGAACGCAGATTTCAACTCCGAGTATCCCGACCTGGTCCGCCTCTTCTATGGGCGGGGTGACGAGTGTATAAAGAAAATTTTGTAATGGGCGTTTTCTACGCTAAGGGACTAAACCATCTGACCACCGGATTTTCTGACGGCCGCAAGGGAGTAGTCTGGTCGCAGTTTGGTTCCACACCTGGCTGTTCATCTATATTGAATGGTGAAGCGACATGTGCATCAAGTTTCGATGACGCAAATAAGATAAAACGTCCCCCTGCGATTTCGTTCCTCAGTTATACCTCTCGTAAATCAGAAGGGATTACGCTTTTGTCCTGGCTAAAACAAAGTGCTGGTTTTAGTCAGCTAAGTATACTCAATATTTTGATCATCCACGGTCCGTTCATCGAGCTCGATAAGCAAATCTAGCTGTCCGTCCATCGAGACACATTAGTTTTCCTCGAAAACTGATGAGGTAGGAAGGTTAAAAGCTTCTGGTATCGTGCATCGAATCAAATACTATAGGTTTATGTACTACAATTTGAAATTCGGACCTCATCAGAGCGAGCCGGAGAGAAAATGAACGCCAGCTACAGACATTAGCCATTCACTCTGCGATTCTCAATCATTTACCGTGAGAGATAATTTGAGCCAGCTATCTATTGATCGAAGGCATTTTTGCCGGATACTGATGATGTATGCAGGCCACGAGTTTCTGTTATCGCGTATTAGTTCGTATACGTATATGAATTTCGCATTCGTATCTCATTTAGAGGAAAGAGAAAGAGAGAGAGACAGACAGAGAGGGAGAGAGAGAGAAAACCGGGAATGGTCGGTGGAAGACTTGGTAAAAGATAGCCTTATTTGACTTTTTCGTGATATGTCGGGATCACGCAAGCTGCATCAACTTCGAAAGAGGAAAAATCGTTTCTTCCATCGCTATAAAAGAGAAATTATGTCGCCAATCTACTTTCAAATGTAATTGAAAATTCAGGGTATTTTTTAAAGTGCTGTGACACAGAGAACATTCTCCGGATGTGTGTGCTGTTGTGCTTTCATGGAAGTATTTTATGTCTCGTGTGGAGTTTCGAGGGACACGCGCAAGCGAATGGATTTAGGTGAATTAAATATAAATGCATCTTGGCCTGCTAAGTGACATGTTTGGTGATATCGGTCTAGTTTGCTAGGCTGCATCAGCATATCCCCCATGCGGTCCAGATAGCATAAAAAATTCAATGTAAGGTAAATTGTGGGTGACGCCATCTCCCATTTGACGATTTTTTTGCCTGCATTGAAGAAGTCTACTCAGAGTTTTATCCTTCCAGCCGCCGGCTTTATTGATTAAAGTGTATTATCAACAATATCTGGAACTGGTCAAAATAACTTTATTTTTCTGGAAGGGATGGGTTGATGAAACCTCCCTCCCCGGGTAGACCTCTACCTTGGGTATTCATCTCTCGTCAAACAGTTCACACTAAGTAGAACACATGAATTATCCCTGCTATTCTTTATTTTTTCTGGAGAGGGGTGCCTTTGATTTTCTATGGCCTTCAACAAAGTAAACGCACCCATCTGGCATATATTTGAAGTCAGCTGTCCGTCCATCAAAACAAGGTAGCTTTTAAGGATACGAAACATCTAGACTAGATGCGAGTTGCTGTAGTCATTTTTACTTGAGGATAGGTTTGAGTAAGCATGGCGAACGACATCTATCTACTCTAGGGTACGGATTTATGTATACATATGTAAAACTTTTACGTAAAATGGTACTATGCTTCATTATTTGTATGCGAGACATGTTTTCTGTGTTTCTAGCAACAAAAAATTTAGGGCTAATCACTTAAACATCTAGTTTAAATAGAAGCAAACATCTGCATAGTTCGATTATTTCGTCTCAACAATTTATAGATTTTTTCCTTTCGCAAAAGGCAAAAGACCCCCATGTCTCTGCCGACAATGAATATCGGGCGGCAACATAATTGTTTTCCCATATAGATAGCATTCCGTCCAACACAAATTAAGTCAAGCAGAACAAACGGACTGATGAACACGGGTGCCCAATAGTAACTCTAGGACACAGCCGCTGTAAATCAGTGTTGGTACCGATCTGTGAAATTAAAAAATGTTGATTACATAAGAGAATGCCATGATTTATCAACCATTAATTTCCTGAATTTTGATTACATGTTTATCCCTAGTTTACTATGTATATTGAGCTTACAACTCAGGGTCAATCTTAAAAAAAAATCTCTTGAACATTCAGTAAGAGAATATTTTTTTGGAAGTCACCTAGTTAAATTCTTGAAAATATTGTTTCGGAGCATGTGAGATTGTGAAATGACATCTTATACAAGTCACAATTTGGAAGCATCAAAAGTTACATGTTTTCTAAGGTTCCAAAAAAACCTATATTCTCATTTACTAAACTAAATTATTTGAACGTGAATCATTTTCTAGTGGGAAATATTGAGATTTGATATGCATGTTATTTGATTTAGTATTTGTTTCATCCTCTCATTTTCATGCCAAAATCTTGAATATTTTTTCATTCTTAGGAATGTGCATGATAGAATGTTGAAAGATGATCACCCCAATGAGTGACCATCCTATACAAGTACTTCTTAGTACCTAAGAGGTCACCCGACGAAAGATTTCCCAAGCTTGAGAATCCTTAGCCCCTAGAGTTATTCCAAGGAAGTCACCCATTCCTGAACTGCCTAGGAGGTCTCCCATCCTCTTAACTTTGGAGTGTAATGAGGGCAATATGAGGAATCTTTGAAGCATCTATCCATGGAGTTTGAAAGATATATGTAAATTTTAAAGATTCACGCACTCCCCCCAGAAAACATTGGTCCTAAGCATAACAAAAACTCCATGCTACTCCATCAACATTAATCTAAGATTTGATGAAAACTTTTAGCTTTCAAGTTGATTTTTATGGAGTAGATGATTTTTCCCATAGAAGAATTGATCTCCATAATTGTCTTATTTTCAACATATGAATAAACATTATTGTGCTTGTTGTTTCAAGGTAAAATTCAAAATGAATCTCATGGAGTAAAACCGTTGAAACCAAACTATATAATACTGGTCTAAAAATTATTTAAATGTGAACGAGAAGTTACATGGAATCTCTTAAGTAAATCAATTATGGTGTATTAATTGTCGATAGTTTTAATCCTTGGCTACTCTTTTGCTTCATCTTCATGCCAAGCTTTTTTCCTTGAGAGATAATAAGTGTGAGACAAACGGTTATCGAAGCATATATTAAAACACTTCCACACATAAAAATGTAAGCTTAATCACACTAATGATCATTAAAAATAATATAATGGTGAATACATGTTATATCCACATGGCATTTGGTTGATGACAGTGATAGACAAAAGATCTATAAAACTTGGTAAAATTAGAGAACAAGAATTCACATTAAAATAAAGATATTGAAAAATTTAGAAAGAGGGAGAAGCATAGATCATAGAATCCAAAAAAGGGTCAATATAACCTACCTAGATCTTTAATATATGAAGACTCTTACTATCCTAGAAGTGACGCGAAGATGATCCTATTTTTTGGATTGAAGGTTATAGACTATGTTTCTTCCATGATGCTTGTCAATGTTCGAGTGATGAGAACCCCATGCACTGCAAAGTCAATCGATGAGAAACTAATATAAATCCACATCAAAAAAATAGAAGGATCGTAGAGGAATGGGTTTGGCTCAAAAGATGTCCCTACAAGTCCAATCACAAGAGAAAAAGAGGAAGGACTCTATTTTTAGGATTTTAAGCGAGAAAATAGGCTTCAAAGGTCATCTTAACTGCAAATCATCTAATCATCGGTTAAGGGGGCACTTACAATTTGATCACGCCATGTCTCTTAAAAGTCTAAGAGAAAGTTTTAAATGGTTGAAAAAGATTTTAGCTATCCAATTGTGGGTTGATGTGGCGTGGAAATGATAGGATACCATAACATGGCCCTCTGATCAGGCATTTCATCAATTGTCATGTGAAATTTAAACTATTGAACCAACCTTTTTTTGGGAACGAGAGCCACAATCGTCCCTTGTGTTGCATAATGGTGATCCTAATGAAGAAAAAAGTATTGGAAATTTAGCCATCAGATCTTAGGACCAAAGCCCTAGATATGCACTGCTTACTTCCTTTGTTTCACTGAAAATGGAGGGCTGAGAATTGTGTGTGCTATTTGAGTAGTACTTATTTGGCCATGACACTTGATAACATACAATTTATACTGAAATTACATGATTATTAATGCATTTTAAGCCATAAATCATTCCATTCTTATGCAAGTTATCATATTTTGAGTGCATATTCATCATTCTATGGAATTTACATAAAAAAAATTTAAAATGTAATATTTTATGAGATAATCATGTATAAATCAAAGATGAACTTAAGAAATAGATTATCCTCATTTATTTTGAGATTTTACCTGAGTTTTAAATGCAAATGTAGAGATAAATATTTTTTATATACACACTAATCTATTTTTCTAGTTTTATTTTTCAAAGAAGATGAGTGTCCTTTTAGTTAAAAATTCATTCTCTTCTGATCTCTTAAATTAAAATTTATAGAATTATAGATTATTTAATTTGTGATTAAACAAAAAAAGGATTAAAGTGAGTTGTATTCTGAAAGTAATTGCTTTTTTAACTATTCAAGATTTTTTTGAATTTTTTTGAATCTTCATAAATTTATTTTAAATAAAAACGTTAGAAAAAGATGATTTTAAGTGTGAGCTGATGTGGCATGCACGCTTGCATGTTACCATGTGATGGCGTATGCGTGTGCCATGTGGTGTACTCATGACACATGCGTGGCGCATGCGTCATTAGTGATGAAACACCCTCTATGGGCATAAGCTAACTACAAAATCCATATATCTATTTATATGAAAAACTTTCTTTAATTTTTACATTGTGGGACTATGTTTGTATTTCTTGTATGCAATTGAATTTGTCCCACGAGAAGCGTTAGATACCATGGTCTAATAAAGAGGGTCGATCTTTACTTACTAGGGAGGGGGTCGTGATTGCATCTGAATTGCTCACATCTTCTCTCTCCTCGTGATATAATTAGGATCATTGAATTTTGATCGAACAGTTGACATTAGCCGCGACGATTCTTCTTAAAAATGGCATGACATGTGGTAAAATCTTGTGACTTGACGAGACGAGACCGCGAGGTCGTTGATTTCACGTGGTATCGCGTCAAAAATTCTTCCGAACTTACCAATTTTGGGAAATTAACTCGAATTGAGTGGCATAATGGTAAATGAGGGTCGAATCCACAGGGAATAAAGGAATTTCTTGATGTAATCTTCAAATTTGATCAAATCGGACGAGAAATTGATGGTAGAAATTGGGGAAAATGGTATTTTATGAAAGAAGACTTCAAATCGATTCCACGGAATAAAGAATCATCGAATTTGGACTTGATTTCGCGGAGAAATCTAAATTCGAAATGGAGAGAAATTTTCGGGTGAAAAAAATCGCGACTTAGCTAAATTTCGATAAAATTAACTTCTAAATCCTAGTCTAAACAAAAATCAAACACTATAGGAAGGTAAATTAGGAAAAACTGCCTCCACTAATCCCAATTAGCACTCCAAATGACGTGATTAAACCGACTAATCGCTGAAAACGTGAAGAACGCGAAGAGGAGATTCAAGCTACGATTTCTTCCAAGTTACTCCGCCAAATCTTGATTTCAAAGGCTCCGTGAGTGCGGAAATGGAAGAGGAACACGATGGAATGGAGAGATTCGAGAAGATTGGTGTCTAAACAGATCAATTTGGATTGATTTCAACTCGGATGCTTACAAACGATGAAGAACAAGTCTTTTTATAGGGCTTTTGATCGTAATCGTCAGATCAAAACGATTGACGGTTACGATGGAACGGTCCATCGTTGACCGTTTCGCTTAAGTCGTGGCCGTCCGATCTTGATCAACGGTCCGGATGAGTCCTGATGAGGTGTGTTATAAAAACGCATCAATTTTTTGTCGTTGGATCGCGATCCGACGATCGCGATGCTCCCCGCCAGACTTAATCACGACCGTTATAACTCTTTAAATTTGCGCACGTGCTTGATGATCATCCAGTGGACGCGCGTCCATTCGATCGACGTGCGTCGATCAATCTTTCATTTGATCCAGCGCTCCTCGTCGCGCCACGTCACCTGCATTTAATATATCGCGTGGGTTAGTCCCACACCGAAAAGATTTTATGAAACCGTCAGGTTTATAATACCCGACGATTTAGAGGGTCATATACCCTTCCGTATGACGGAAGGCCGAACATTATGCGTAATATAGTATGTATTATATATATGTAAATATTATCGCGCCGCGTGGGTCCATGTGGCGCTGCCACGTGGCCTGGATTGCCACGTCGCATCCACGTGGCCCCGCGCGAAAAATAAACCCATTTTTTATTTTTTATTTATTTAAAAGTGGTTTAAAATCGAAAATAAAATCAGAAAAATCCAGAAAAAATCCCTGAAAATTATAAAATTCATAACTTTCAAAATGTAACTCCAAATTATTCCAAATTTCTTTCATTTGATCTGAAATTTAATTATCTATTATTCTAAAAAGTCAAATTTAATAAATAACAAGAGTTTAAATTATTATTTCAAAAATACATTCATTTATTAAGATTTTAAACTTTAGAAAATGAAATAAATGTTTATAAAACTAATTTCTCTTGTTATTTTAATTTAAAAACACTTATAATCTCAAGAAAAAGATGGGTTATCAAATTATTAAACTCTAATATATCAAAATTAACCCTAAATTAGAGTATTTTGAGATTATAATGACTTTTTCATATAATAATAGAAAAATACATATAAGTATGATAACATGCATGGAAATGAAATCATTTATAATTTAATATGCATCAAAAATCATGTTCTATGTTGTTAATATAGCATGTTATCATGACTCCTAACCATCAAATGCTTGATTGGATTGTTCAAGACGTGCCCGATGGTTGATCTTCATCAAATGGCCCATTAAGGGCAATGAGGCATGATCTGGGCTGTCCATCAGCTCAGAAACAAGCTATCTAACTGCTAGGAGTGTTTCTCCTTACCTTTAAAGGTTTTCCTTTATTTTAAGGGCGCTGATGTGCCAAAATCTCCCATGTCGCAATCTTAACGCTCAAATTGGACAGTTGAGGCATAAAACCGCCCATGAAAAGCCATTTTAAGCCCAAAACCCTATAAAAGGGTCCTCTTCCCCCCGTTTTCTCTTGTGCTTGAACACGTGAGACCAAAATGTTTATTTCCCAATTCATGATAGTTTTGTATTTCTTTCATGATTTTGGGTGAGATTTTGTAGAATTATCATAAGTGGCCCTTGAAATGCATGAGGTGTTCATGCTTGAATGGGAACGCTCGTCTTGAAGGAATGTTATCTCCAACCTTTAATGCAGAAAAATAGTATCATCTTTGTGACATTGACGGATTAGTAATCGAGTACCTAAAGGTCAATTAAAGGTGAATTAAGGGTTAGATTAAGTGCAGTAGTAGGATTTGTAGCTTATATTTGATGATTCTCCACGATTTTCTCTCTTATGATCATGACAGTCTTTTCTTCGATATCTGCTATGTTTCACTTCCAACTGCCACCCAAGTTTGATTCGTTGGATTCCTCTCTTTTCCCTCTCTCTATCTATTTCATTATCTTTATTTTCTCATCGATTTTCATCCTCCAATTTAACTAAAAATGAGTAGCATTTTCTTCTTTCGTTGTCATCAATCCAATTCCTTCTCGATTCGGCCCTTATTCACCACTTTAATTGCTTTCAATCATCCTTAGAGTGGATTCCATATTATTTTTTATGTGTTCACGTGTGAGTTAATAAGTTCTTAGACCACTACGTAAAAAACATTCATCTAACACCAAGAGCCCCCTTTCCACCTCGGCTTGAAAGCTACATGCCATGTGGCACATGTTCCATGTTTGTCCAATTTTATGCTTTTATTTCCTTTAAAATAAACTCCTAAAAATCCCTAAAAATTCAAAATAAAATACCCTAAATCTTAGAAATCAATATCGTTTAAAATATAAATCCTTTCTACACCAAATTTTTTTATTTGATCAATAATCAAATCTTATATAGTTTTATGCCATTTAATTTGGACATATACGAAAGAATCAAAGAATTTTCTTGCAAATAGCATTATATCGATTTTGAAAATTCAGCATTAAAAAGTGCACTTTAGGAACTTGAGCAAAATGACATGGGATTATATGAAAAATTCCTTAAGAATCATATATTTGCACATACAAAGTACATGCTATCAAGAAAACAAAATTTCCCCCACTTATGAATATTTTCTCATAATACTATATGTATTTATCACCATGTGAAAAATACCGTCGTGTGAATGTTTCAAAACCACTGTGTGACCATATTTTTGACACCGATTAATGAAATAAGGTTTTATAGCTGAGATGTCTATGAATAAAAAATTTGTACTTAATTATGATACATACTATGAAATTTTCTAAAAAAATTCTTGCAAGTGATTTGAAGGCAAACAATGCCTGCTTTGCATCATGGAAGTTAAGTTTTAAAGTTCTAGTGATTGAGTGCTCATTATGCATCAGAAATTAGGAAATTGAAGAAAAGAGAAAAGCTCCTAATATATATATATATATTATTCACTTCGTCTCAAACAAGAAGGACCAATGGATCAAACCAAATAGAGATAACACTCACACAACTAGAGAACTAAGTTAATCAAAACAACAGAAGTGGAGAGAGAAGAAGAACATGTCATCAACTAATGAAGCAGATTGCAAAAAATAGTGCAATTATCGTGTCTAACTTAGACAAAATCTGATGATGAGAACATTTTGTGATTAAATTGAAGACTCCCTCACCAAAAATCCTACCAAGGGTGATATCTAAGAATTAAACTTCAATAAAAAAACCATATTTAGCATTTAGAAATTTGGGGAAGAAATCATCAAATTCCACATTAGTCAAAACCAAAAACATCACAAGAAGTGCCCAAGGTATTAGAAATCATCGAACGTCAACTCAGGTACCAAATTCAAGATTTTTAACTCTTATGAATAGATTTCTTCTATTATTCTAGAATTTCTTCTCATCTAAAATTCTTTTTTTCTCTTATTTAGTTAATCTCAGTATAATCATATAGTCATATTATTTATATTTATCTATTCTAATATCTATTTCTCCAATATAATCAATTATATCAAACCCATGTTCTATGTGGATTCAAACCTAATTAAAACTAAAATTTCAGAAGTTGAAATTATTTTGTATGAAATTGTTTTCTCCAAGTGACAGAAAATTTTAAAAAATAGTATGGCTCGGCAGGGAGTTATTGTCTTTAGTTTGTGTAGAATACTTTTAGTTGTATTTAACTCGCAGGTATTTATTGAAATCTAAATACTTGTACATTTCACTACTATCATTTCAAGTAAACTTTAGGATCAGCCTTTGTTTATAAAGTCTTGTACCTTGGTATTATATATCTTATCACATGATCAAATTTATATGTCTTTCTGTATCATGATTCCACATATAATTACTTACCCATTCTTGTAAACCATACATCTATCTTATCAATTTAAATAATTTTTAAGTTAAATTACATATGGTTGGAGATATAATGGATCATGCACTTGATATTAACATTAAATATTACTTTTACTTTCAATTACCTTTCCCATATCATCATCATCTACAGATTATTGGTAGTATATTGCAATCAACAAGAAAAAGGAGGCCTATCAACGTCTTGACGATCGTGCAAACTACAAATATGAGACTATGCTCACAACTTGATGTCAAACTGAATCAATCCTATATTGATGTCCAAAATAAATAAAAAATCACCATGTCAACAGACTTGTAACTTCACTCAAATCATGGGGTATCATTTCTTCATTGCCCTCATGAGCTTTATCTATCCACTGCATGGTAGTCCTTCTAAGATTCAAGACGCATGAGTGTGAATGATTCTAGGCAAGTAAAGAGGTCTTCAATTGAAGGAGTTGGATGCATTTAAGAAAGAAACATACTTGGAGGAGACATGAGTAGCTTGTAATAATGTAAAATCCTTTTTCTAGAGGATAGCCAAGCGGTACAAAGTATGACATTGTTCTTGAATCGACGAGGCCAAGAGGTAGCAAGGCGCATGGACAAGGGTGAGCAAGGTTGCCTAGGAGTGAATTAACATACATCACCCTTGGGGGGTTTGTCAAGCTTCACCTTTGAGGTCTATTGATCTTTCTCAGAGTCTATCAATTCCACCTTGAGCACATCTTGAGGCCTCCTCAGAGAATTCAAGACCAACAAGAATCATTTTTAAGAGCTGATTGAAGTCCTTGAGCATCTCTATTCGGTGCTGTTTCGGCAATGTGAAGAGCATGCAAGACCCACTTGCATCTATATGGAGGTTCATTCTAGAACAAAAACACAACATCTTGAAGTTTCAATGACAAGGCATATAGAAACTGTTCATCAATGGCAATGGCAATGCTTCATGAGGGGATTATCCTTGTAGTAAATGGCAATGGCAAAACAAACCCAAGTGTTTTGCCACAAGATGAGGTGGGGGCCTCCTGATTACACTTGTGCTACTCTGTGATGATCAAAAGCATAAGCTTGACATCATGCACTGCTCATTGGCTGGTTCCAAAACTCCAAGTGAGCATACGACTGAAGATGCTCGACATCAAGAGAGTAAACTCCAAGCAGTTGCGAAACTCGAAGTGAGTAAGCTTGACATCATGCATGGATCATGTCCTGAAGCAAGATGCTTTGCTTGAGTACATGGTGGGCAGAATTCCCAGTGTGTGTTGGTTATCCTACTTGGAGCTAGACTGAGAAATGGGCAGAAGCAATGCATGTATCTCTGAAGTTTTGGTGAGAGAGATCGATGCACGATCCTAGTAAATGCGAGAAATATGGATAAGATCAAAGAATCAAGGGGATTTTCGGAAGCTTATCAAAATTCCAAGATACCTATGAATTTCAGTTAATACCAATATTCACATCTCAATGAACAGACAAAAATGCCTTGAATATCAATATGGTGATTCATTGAAGCATCCTTTGTCTCTTGAAAGCAAAAGATTGGCATTAGATTTTACCAATCTCCATTGAAATCCAACGCACAAGGTATAT
>JAHCZF010000045.1:0-32680 GCA_024174645.1 Lemna minuta
GGAAACTACAAATATCTTTCTGTAGAGGCCTGACAAGGCCTAGATGATTCCCTTTTGCTTTTGTCACTTTTATCTCTGACACGTGCATGCGGTCAGAGTTGTATTTTGAAGACTCTTTGTGTTGTCTTTTCATGAGTGACGCAGCCTTAGCGCAGGAACAATGAGGAACAGGGGTTGAATCCACAAACCTTGATCTTCAAGAAGGGTTATGTTTTGAATCCACAGAAGTAACCTCTTTCAACCCTTGAATCCACAGGGGGTGTACTTGAATTCAGAAGCACAGAGCACTCTCTAACCACAAGAACACTAAAAAAGAATGCAGAGCTCTCAAAAGGGAATTACTTCAAATTGTGAGTTCAAAGTGTTACATTGGCGGGCCTTATATAGGCCTCAAAAAAGTGAAGGGTCAACCAAAGTGACAAGACTTATGAAAAGACAACACAAAAGTCTTGAAAATATAACTCTGACAGCATGCATGTGTCAGAGACAGAAAGCAAAAGAGATCCCAAATTAATTAAAATTTGTTTTGTTAGATAAGATATTAAATAATTTAGTTTGAAAGAGTCAAATTTAATAAATAGCAATGGAATGCATTTTTATTTCAAATATACACTATTTCTCATAGATATTAAAACTTAGAAAAAATTAAAAATATGAAAAGTACTTTTCATATTATTTTACCTCAAAACTAAATTATAGTCTTAAATATAGATGAGAACAATCTAAAAAACATGTATTCTTCTAAAAATGCATAATCATACCTTAAATAGTATGTAAACATGAAATTTAATGAAAATAATTCTCGAAATCAATTTAAATTTGTTTTGTTAAATTAGAAATAAAATAATCAAGTTTTGAAGAGTCAAATTTGATAAATAGCAATAGAATGCATTTTTATTTCTAATATATACTCATTATTCATAAGAATTAAAACTTAGAAAAATAAATAAGTAAAGAAAAGTATTTTTCATAGTATCTAACCTTAAAACTAAAATATAATCTTAAATATAGATGAGCACAATCTAGAAAAACATGTATTCTTATAAAAAATACATAATCATCCCTAAAACAGTACGTTTTGAGCTTATAACCTGAAATTAAATAAAATGATTGATATACAAAAATAAGAAATTTCATAACTTTCGAAATACATGTCAAAATTGAAACAGTCAAATATAATAAATAACTAGAGAATGCATTTTTATTATGAATATACACTCATTTCTCTTGAAAATTAAAACTTAGAAAAATAATTCTGTATCCAAAAAGTATTTTCCATATTATATAACCATAAAACTAAATTATAATCCTAAGTATAGTTCAGAAAGAATCTACAAAAAATGTATTCTTCTAAAAAATGCATAATCATACCTAAAATAGTATGTTTTCAGGTTAAAACTTGAAATTGAATGGAATAATAGATATTCAAAAATAAGAAATTTCATAAATTTGAAAATACAATTCCAAATTAATTAAAATAAATATAGTTGAGAACAATCTACAAAATTATGTACTCTTCTAAAAAATGCATAATCATCCCTAAAATAGTAGGTTTTGAGGTTATAACTTGAAATTGAATGAAATGATAGATATTCAAATATAAGAAATTCATCACTTTTAAAATACATTTCCAAATTATTTTTAATTTGTTTTGCTAGATTAGAAATTGAAAAATCTAGTTTTCTATTAAATTTGACTATAGTCAAATTTAATAAATAGCAATAGAATGCGTTGTTTTTTTTAATATACACTAATTTATCATACAAATTTAAATTTAGAAAAATAAGTAATGAAATTTTTTTTTCATTTTATTTAACCTTAAAGCTAAATTATAGATGAGAACAGTCTACAACAACATGTATTCTTCTAAAAATTGGATAATCACTCCTAAAATAGTAGGTTTTGTGGTTATATGACGCAGCCTTAGCGTATAGGATAGATGAAGAACAAGGGTTTGAATCCACAAACCTTGATCTTCAAGAAGGGTTATGTTCTGAGTCCACAGAACTAACCTCTTCAACCCTTGAATCCACAAGGGGTGTACTTGAATCCACAAGCACAGAGCACTCTCTAACAGGGAGAACACTCAAGAGAAGAAAGCAGAGCTCTCATAAAAGGGATAACTTCAAATTGTATTCAAGTGTTACAACTGGGGGCCTTATATAGGCCTCGAAAAGTAAGGGTCGTCCAAGTGACAAGACCCATGAAAAGACAACACAAGAGTCTTGAAAATACAACTCTGACAGCATGCATGTGTCAGAGACAGAAGTGACAAAAGCAAAAGGGAATCTTCTAGGCCTTGTCAGGCCTCTCCTGCAAGATATTTGTAGTTTCCAATGCATGTCATAAATATTGGTAGTCCCTATGAGATTTTCTGACAAAGGTGTCAGGTCCTAGGGATTCTCCCAAGGCCCAATAAGCATTTAATGGGCCTTTAGTATGAACTTGCCCAGAATTATAAAAAAAAAGGCTCTTGGGCTGGAATCTGGGCTACATCATTATAACTTGAAATTAAATGAAATGATTGATATTCAAAAATAAGAAATTTCATAACTTGCAAAACACATTTCCAAATTAAATAATCTAGTTTTAGATTAGAAATTAAATAATCTAGTTTTAAACAGTCAAATCTAACCAATAGCAATCGAATGCATTTTTATTTCGAATATACATAAATTTGTACATAAAAAGTATTTTTCATATTATTTAACCTTAAAAGTAAATTATAATCTTAAATATAGATGAGAACAATCTAGAAAAATGTATTTACTGTAGAAACTGCATAATCATCCCTAAAATATTATGTTTTGAGGTTATAAATTGATAGATATTCAAACATTAGCAAATTCATTATTAAAAAATCCACTTATTTCTCTTAGAAATTAAAAATTAAATACATTAAGTTTTAATTTTCATTAGAACTAAATAATAATCTTAAATATATATGAGAACAATTTACAAAAAAACTAATTCTTCTATAAAATGCTTATAACGATAAATTGAATGAAATAATAGCTATTCAAGAACTAGGAAATTCTTAACTTTTAAAATACATTTTTCAGATTAATTCATATTTATTTATTCGATTGCAAATTAAATAATCTAGTTTTAAACAGTCAAATTCATTAAATATATAACAAGAGAATGCATTTGTATTTCGAATCTATACTACTTTCTCTTAGAAATTAAAAATTGAAAAAATAAATAAGTATATGAAATTATGTTTCATATTATTTCACCTAAAAACTAAATTATAATCTTAGATATAAATGAGAACAGTCTAGAAAAAAATTATTTTTTTAATATATTTTTTTAATATAAGTATATTATTTTTTAATATGGATGTTATAACTTGAATGAAATGTTAGATATGCAAAAATTAGGAAATTATTACCTTTAGAATACATTTCTAAATTAATTTAAATTTGTTTGTTCGATTATAAATCAAATAATCTAGTTTTGAACAAACAAATTTAATAAATAACAATTGAATACATTTTTATTTCTAATATACACTGATGTAGGCCAGATTAAGGCCCAAGCGCTTATTTTGTATGAAGCAGAGGCAGCCCACTGCAGAAGCCCATTTAATGCTTAATGGGCCTAATGAGAATCCCTAGGACCTGACACGTTTGTCAGACAATCTCCTAGGGACCACAAATATTGATGACATGCCTTGGAAACTACAAATATCTGTTTGGATAGGCCTGACAAGGCCTGGAAGATTCACTTTTGCTTTTGTCACTTCTGTTTCTGACACATGCATGCTGTCAGAGTTGTATTTTCAAGACTCTTGTGTTCTCTTTTCATGGGTCAAATCACTTGGACGACCCTTACTTTTTGAGGCATATATAAGGCCCTCATTGTAACACTTGAACTCACAATTTGAAGTTATCCCTTTTGAGAGCTTTGCTTTCTTCTCTTGAGTGTTCTCCCTGTTAGAGAGTGCTCTGTGCTTGTGGATTCAAGTACACCCCTTGTGGATTCAAGGGTTGAAGAGGTTAGTTCTGTGGACTCAGAACCTAACCCTTCTTGAAGGTCAAGCTTTGTGGATTCAAGCCATTGTTCTTCATTGTTCCTGCGCTAAGGCTGCGTCATACACGCATTTCTTATAGAAATTAAAACTTAGAAAAAAAAATAAGTATAGAAAAAGTAATTTGCATATTATTTAACCTTCAAACTAAATTATAATCTTTAACATAGAAGAGAAAAATCTATAAAAAAATTTATTCTTCTGAAAAATGCTAAATCATCCCTAAAATAGCACGTTTGGATGTTATAACTTGAAATTGAATGAAATGGTAGATAATCAAAAGTTTTAAAATGCAAATTAATTTAAATTTATTTTGTTCAATTAGATATTAAATAATCTAGTTTTTGAACAGTCAAATTTAAAAATAACAAGAGAATACATTTCTATTTCAAATATACCCTCATTTCTCTTGGATATAAAACAAGAGAATAAATTAGTATATAAAAAGTAATGTAGATGAGAACAATCTAAAAAAATGTTAATTCTTCTAAGAAATGCGAAATCATCCCTAAAAATAGTACGCTTGGAGGTTAACTTCAAATGGAATGAAATGGTAGATATTATAAAATTTGGAAATTCATAAATTTAATAATATATTTTGAAATTAATTTAATTTTTTTCAATTACAAATTAAATAATCTAGTTTAAACACTCGAATTAAATAAACAACAAGATAATGCATTTTTATTATATAAAATGGTAAATATTAAAAAATTTGGAAATTCATAACTTTCGAAATACATTTCCAAATTTATTTTAATTTATTCTTTTCAATTAGAAATTACATACTCTAGTTTTAAACAGTCGAATTTAATAAATAACAGGGTAATGGATTTTTATTTCGAAACTTCACTCATTTCTCTTTGAAATTAAAACTGCGATAAGTATCTGAAAAGTATGTTTGATATTATTTAACCTTAAAACTAAATTATAATCTTAAATATAGATGAGAACAGTCTAGAAAAAAATTGATTCTTCTAAAAAATGCAAAATCATCCCTGAAATAGTTTGTTTTAAGATTATAACTTGAAATTGAATAAAATGATAGATATTTAAAAATTAGGAACTTCATAAATTTTAAAATATATATCCAAATTAATTCTAATTTGTTCTTTTAGATTACAAATTAAATAATCTAGTTATAAACAGTCAAATTTAATAAATAGAAATAGAATGCATTTTTATTTCAAATAGACACTCATTTCTCTTTAAAATTAAAACATAGGAAAATAAATAAGTATATGAAAAGTATTTTTCATATTATTTAACCTTAAAACTAAATTAGAATCTAAGATATATATGAGAAAAACCTACAAAAACGTGTATTCTTCTAAAAAATGTATAATCATTCCTAAAATAGTATGTTTTGAGGGTATACCTTGAAATTGAATGAAATGTTAGATATTCAAAATTTAGGAATTTCATCACTTCATTAATTATATATTTCCAAATTAATTATATATTTTTTGTTGATTACCAATTTAATAATCTAGTTTTAAACAGTCAAATTTAATAAATAGCAATAGAATGCATTTTTATTTCAAAAATACGGTCATTTCTCTTAGAAAGTTATAACTTAGAAAAGTATATGAAAAGTATTTTTCATATTATGTAACCTTAAAGCTAACTTATAATCTTAGATATAGGTTACAACAGTCTACAAAAAATTGATTCTTTTAAAAAGATACATAATCATCCCTAAAATAGTTTGTTTTGAGGTTATAACTTGAAATAGAATTAAATGATAGATACTTAAAAATTAGGAACTCTATAAATTTGAAAATGCATTTCCAAATTAATTCAAATTTATTCTGTGAGATTACAAATTCAAAAATTTACTTTTAAACAATCAAATTTAATAAATGCAATAGAACAAATTTTTATTTCGTATATACACTCATTTGTCTTAGAAATTAAAACATAGGAAAATAAATAAGTGTATGAAAAGTATATTTCGTATTATTTAACCTTAAAACTAAATTATAATAAAAAATATCTATGAGAACAATCTAGAAAACATGTATTCTTCTATAAAAATGTATATTCATCGCTAAATAGTATGTTTTATGGTTATAACCTTAAATTGAATGAAATATTAGATAATAAAAAATTAGGAAATTAATCACTTTGAAAATACTTTTCCAAATTAATTGAATTTTTTTTTGTAGATTTCCAATTTAATAATCTAGTTTTAAACAGTCAAATTTAATAAATTGGAATAAAAATGCATTTTTATTTCGAATATACACTCATTTCTCTTAGAAATTAAACAGAGAAAAAAAATAAGTAGATTAAAAGTATTTTTCATATTATTTAACCTTAAAACTAAATTATAATCTAGAATATATATGAGAACAATCTACAAAAACATGTATTCTTCTAAAAAACGTATAAGTATCGCTAAAATAGTTTTTTTTAAGGTTATAACTTGAAGTTGAATGAAATGATAGATATTCAAAAATTAGGAAATTCATCACTTTGAAAATACATTTCCTAATTTTTTTTTTGTAGATAACAAATTAAATAATCTAGTTATAAACAGTCAACTTTAATAAATAGCAATAGAATACATTTTTATTTCCAATATACACTCATTTCTCTTAGAAATTATAAGTTAGAAAAATAAATAAGTAGATGAAAAGTATTTTTCATATTATTTAACCTTAACACTAACTTATAGTCTTAAATATAGGTGACAACAGTCTACAAAGAAATTGATTCTTCTAAAAAATGCATAATCATCCCTAAAATAGTTTGTTTTGAGGGAATAACTTGAAATTGAATGAAATGTTAGATATTCAAAGATTAGGAAATTCATCACTTTGAAATATATTTCCAAAATTACTCAAATTTGTTCTGTTAGACTAGAAATTAAATAATGTTGTTTTAAACAGTCAACTTTAATGTAGTCAAACAGTCAATAAATAGCAATAGAATGCATATTTATTTCGAATATACACTCATTTCTCTTAGAAATTAAAACCTCCAAAAATAAATAAGTATATTAAAAGTATTTTTATTATTATTTAACATTTAAAACTCAATTATAATCTCAAAATATAGATGAGAACAATGCACAAAAAATGAATTCTTTCAAAAAATGCATAATCATCCTTAAAATAGTAAGTTTTTAGGTTATAACTGAAAAATTGAATTCAAATGATAGATATTAAATAATTTGAAATTTAGTAACTTTCTAAATACAACTCCAAAAATTAAATAAGAATATGTATTTGTAGATTATAAATTAAATAATAAAGTTTTAAATAGTCCCATTTCATAAATAACAAGAAATTCCAGTTTTATTTCGAATATACACTCATTTCTCTCAGAAATTAAAAACCTCCAAAAATAAATAAGTATATTAAAGTATTTTTATTATTATTTAACATTAAAATTCAATTATAATCCTAAATATAAATGAGCACAATCATTTCTAAAATGCATTCTTTTAAAAGGTGCATAATCATCCTTAAAATAGTAAGTTTTTAGGTTTAACTGCAAAATTGAATTAAATGATAGAAATTATATAATTTGAAAATTTAGTAACTTTCTAAATACAACTCCAAACTAATTAGAAATATTTATTTGTAGATTATAAATTAAATAATAATAGTTTTAAATAGTCCCATTTCATAAATAACAAGAGATTCCATTTTTATTTCGAATATACACTCATTTCCCTTAGAAATTAAAAACCTCCAAAAATAAATAAGTATATAAAAAGTATTTTTATTATTATTTAACATTAAAACTCAATTATAATCTCAAATATAGATGAGCACAATCTAGAAAAAATGTATTCTTTTAAAAAATGCATAATCATCCTTAAAATAGTAAGTTTTTAGGTTATAACTGAAAATTGAATGAAATGATAGATATTAAATAATTAGAAATTTCAGTAACTTTCTAAATACAACTCCAAAATTAATTAAAAATATGTATTTGTAGATTATAAATTAAATAATAATGTTTTAAATAGTCCCATTTCATAAATAACAAGAAATTCCATTTTTATTTCGAATATACACTCATTTCCCTCAGAAATTTAAAACCTCAAAAAATAAATAAGTATATTAAAGTATTTTTATTATTATTTTAACATTAAAACTCAATTATAATCTCAAATATATATGAGAACAATGCAAAAAAATGTATTCTTTTAAAAAATGCATAATCATCCTTAAAATAGTAAGTTTTTAGGTTATAACTGAAAATTGAATGAAATGATAGATATTCAAATAATATGAAATTTATAACTTTGATAAAATACAACTCCAAAAATTAATAAAAATATGTTTTTGTAGATTACAAAATTAAATAATATTGTTTTAAACAGTCACATTTCATAAATAACAAGAGATTACTTTTTTATTTCAAATATACACTCATTTCCCTTAGAAATTAAAAAACCTCAAAAAATAAATAAGTATATTAAAAATATTTTTATTATTATTTAACATTAAAACTCAAATTATAATCTCAAATATATATGAGCACAATGCCTACAAAAACGTGTATTCTTTCTAAAAAATGTATAATCATCGCTTAAAAATAGTATGTTTTTTTGAGGTTATACCTTGAAAAATTGAATGAGATGATAGATAATGATAAATTTAGAAATTTCATCACTCTGAAAATACAACTCCAAAATTAATTAAATATATTTTTTTGTTGATTACAAATTTAAATAATACTAGTTTTTAAACAGTCGCATTTCATAAATAACAAGAGATTACTTTTTTATTTCAAATATACACTCATTTCCCTTAGAAAAAAACCTCAAAAAATAAATATGTATATTAAAAATATTTTTATTATTATTTAACATTAAAACTCAATTATAATCTCAAATATAGATGAGAACAATCATTAAAAAATTGATTCTTTCTAAAAAGTGCATAATCATCCCTTAAAAATAGTATGTCTTTTGAGGGAATAACTTGAAATTGAATGAAATGTTAGATATTCAAAAAGTAGGAAATTCATCACTTTGAAATACATTTCCAAATTATTTCAAATTTGTTCTGTTAGATTACAAATTAAATAATCTTGTTTTAAAAAGTCAAATTTAATGTAGTCAAACAGTCAATAAATAGCAATAGAATGCATATTTATTTCAAAAATACACTCATTTCTCTTAGAAATTAAAACATACAAAAAAAAGTATATTAAAAGTAATTTTCATATTATTTAATCTTTAAACTTACTTATAATCCAAAATATAGGTGCAACAGTTTACAAAAAAATTGGTTCTGCTAGAAAATGCATAATCATCCCTAAAAGAGTTTGTTTTGAGGTTATAACTTGAAATGATAGATATTCAAAAATTAGGAAATTCATAAATTTGAAAATACATTTCCAAATTAATTCAAATTTGTTGTGTTAGATTACAAATTAAATAATCTAGTTTTAAACAGTCAAATTTAATAAATAGCACTAGAATGCATTTTTATTTCGAATATACACTCATTTGTGTTAGAAATGAAAACATAGAAAAATAAATAAGTATATAAAAGTATTTTTCATATTATCTAACCTTAAAACTAAATTATAATAAAAAATATATATGAGAACAATCTACAAAAACCTGTATTCTTCTGAAAAATGTATAAACATCCCTAAATATAGTTTGTTTTAAGGTTATAACTTGAAATTGAATGAAATGATAGATATTGAAAAATAAGGAAATTCATCACTTCGAAAATACATTTCCAAATTAATTTAAATTTTTTCTGTTAGATTAAAAATTAAATAATCTTTTTTTAAACAGTCAAATTTAATAAATTGCAATAGAATGCATTTTTATTTCCAATATACACTCATTTCTCTTAGAAATTAAAACATAGAAAAATAAATAAGTATAAAAAAGTATTTTTCATATTATTTAACCTTAAAACAAAATTATAATCAAAAATTAGGAAATTCATCACTTTGAAAATACATTTCCAAATTAATTCAAATTTGTTCTAGTAGATTACAAATTAAATAATCTAGTTTTATACAGTCAAATTTAATAAATAGCAATAGAATGCATTTTTATTTCCAATATACACTCATTTCTCTTAGAAATTGATGTAGCTCAGAATGTTGCTCAGGAGCTAACACGTTGCGTTGAATATCACCTAGGGACCACAAATATTTATGACAGGCCTTGGAAATTACAATTATCTTTCTGCAGAGGTCTGACAAGGCCTAGAAGATTCACTTTTGCTTTTTTCACTTCTGTCTATGACACATGCATGCTGTCAGAGTTGTATTTTCAAGACTTTTGTGTTGTCTTTTCAAAACTTTTCCATGTCTTTTCAGGGGTCAAAGACGTTTGGACGACCCTTTACTTTTTGGGGCCAATATAAGGCACCCATTGTAGCACATGAGGACACAATTTGAAGTTATCCCTTTTAGGAGCTTTGCTTTCTTCTCTTGAGTGTTCTCCCTGTAAGAGAGTGCTCTGTGCTTGTGGATTCAAGGGTTGAAGAGGTTAGTTCTGTGGACTCAGAACCTCACTTTTCTTGAAGATCACGGTTTATGGATTCAAACCATTGTTCTTCATTGTTTCTGCGCTAAGGCAAAATACTTAAGTATATGAAAAGTATTTTTTATATTATTTAACCTTAAAACTAAATTGATGATGGCAAGGTTCCATATGGGAGTTCTCATATATTCTATATCTCCTAGAATATGTGGTATAGCTTGACAACCAAAGACCTGGCAACTTGACCTATCGATTAAGTTAAATCGATCTTTCATTGATTAATATATATTAAAAAGGTTGACCAATAACTTCATTAGTATATATGGTTGTATAGATAATTAATAAGGTTGACCAATAAGCATTATTAGATGTATATAAATATTAACTAGAGAGATATTTGGACCTAGAGGATCACAAACACATGATCTATGTAAGTTAGTGGGTATAAATCACCTATTCAATGTCTATAAATATGGGGAGAAAGACCACAACTCAAGGTGCTCTCTCCTTTCTTCTCTTCTTGAACATCATTGAAGAGACGATCCATTTATCCGGCGATCGTGTGGATACAACCTTGAGGCTAGAAACTTGAACAACTTTGAGAACTCCTTCAATCTATACTAGATGATATGATCATTGTTTCTTCATGCCTTGATGATTAAAATGTTCAATTGCATATATTCTGTTACGCTTAATAATTGGATCAAAATTGTGATAGCCTATTGTGCATCAAATCCCCAAAAGTAAAAGGAAGCCAAAGGTTGTTGCATGTAAATCACTTCCTCTAAATCACCAAGGAGAAAAACCTTCTTCATATCAAGATCATCATGGAAGACAATGCCTAAAATCATGTGAATTGAGGTAAGTTTCACAACAATTGTGTTATAATCAACTCCCTGACTTTTGTGCAAAACCCTTTGATACTAGCCATGCTTTGTTTGATAGCTGGGTTGCCTTGAAAACTGGTGCCTTCTTCTTGAATACCTACTTGAACTTAATGTCTTGCTTCCCAGCAGGAAACTCCACTAACTCTCATGTTTGACTCTTCTTTGAGGATGCATGCTCCTTAGACATTGCTTGCAACCACTTCTCCTTCTCGGGGTAACTTAATACCTCTTTGATAGAAATTGTGTCTCTCCATTTCATGCAAACAAAGCGATGACCAAAAAATCATCTAGACGAGTGGACGGCCTCCTCATACGCAATGTTCGTCTAACTATAATGTTTTTAGAGCACTCCACAACATCTTCAACTGATTCATTGCCACTTGAATTTGATAGATTTTTCAGATTATCCCACTTAGACTTCTATGAAACATTGTCCACAATAGGATTTTCATCACTCTACTCACCTAAAATCCTCATTAGGTAATTTTCATCAAATATCACACCCTTCTAAAAAACATACCTTCACTTCATTGCTTGCTATACACCAAGACAATACACTTCTTGGACTTCGAATCATGTTTTGATCTCTTATTAGCAAAAATGTGGACAAAACATGGATATCCAAATAATTGCGATATGGAATAATCAATAGGTTTTCCAGACCAAAGATTTTCAGCCACCTCCTCTCAAAGAAGAATTTGGAGATCTTATAATCAAATAAAGTGCCCTTGGACTACTTTTGGCCGAAACTCCTTTGACAAGTCTACATTGAATCGTAAAAACCTTGCTCTCTTTGCAATGGTGCAGTTCATGCACTATGCAATGCCATTCTATTGAGGGGTCTTCTTCACGGAAAAGTGATAATATCCAATGCTCTGTGCATAAATGATAAAATTCAGAATTCTTAAATTCCAAACCATTGTTAGTCAACAAGACCTTCATTTTTCTCCTTATCTAGTTCTCCACCCAAAACTCTCATGTAAAGTGTGGATTCAATGACAAACACCTTTCTGTCCCTGCAATGGAGCAATGCAACGCCATTCTGCCTAGGGATCTCTGAATGAAAAAGTGCTGATGGATCCTAGGCTATGCACAAAACTAATCAAATTCTGAATTCTTAATTTTGTACCATTGTTAGTGAGACCTTGAATTTTCTCTTCATTTGGTTCTCTACCCTCGCGCCCCAAGTCTTAAACTAAGAGAAAACCTCCTACTTGTGTTTCAAGAAATAAACTTAACCTTCCTATGGAAATCATCAACAAAGATAAAAAATACTTAGCACCACCATTGCTCATCACATAATTAGACTCATCAACATGCTTTGCTACTTTGACGTTCATCCTTAACTATTTGCCCATGACAAAATTCTTATAGAAGTGCTACTTGAAAGCTTTGACCTTCAATATTAGTTAATGAAATGAATTTATGTGGTCATTGAAAACACATTTCCTCGTGTCAAAACAATTTCCAAACTTACTAATTTAAGGACTTAATAGTGAATAGATTAGGATAATGGTAAGTAAGGGTCAAATTCACATAGAATTAGGAAAAATTTTTAGGTGTATTCAAAATTTGATCAAATCAGATGACGAATTTAGGTTACAAATTGATATTTTTAGAAAGAAGACTCAAAGAAGAATCAATAGAATCAAGATTCACTCAATTTGTATTAGTATTGATCGCAAAGAGAGAGAAAATGATTTAATTTAATTTAATTAAACTAATCTACTAATCAACATTAAAATCTAATGATGTAGGACAAATAATTAGAAAGAAAACACATAATTTAACTTAAAATTACCTTTAAAATGATCTAATTTATCGCCACATCAATGCTTTTGATTCTACATTTTGAAAAACAAAACTTTGGAGTTCAAGCAGTCAATTCTTCCTTCTCCCTCAAGAAAATCTTAATTTTAAGCCTTGCTTGGACTCCTAGAATATATTTTTCGTCAAAGAGAGAGTATAAATAGGAGAAATTTAGGTGTAGCCATTCGATCTACGCTTCATCTTCAATCAATGGTCTAGATGAATTACCATGAAGTCGAATAGATACCTTTAAGTCATGGCCATTGGATTCAAGATGAAGCTTTGAGATTTCATCACATTGGCGCGTGAAGAGGAAGCGTTGATGAATCACATGGATGTTTAAGATCACATGGATCTTCGATGGATGCTTAAGATCACGCCATGTATTTCAATAGAGTTTATCAAATGTTTTAAATCTGGGTGATTGTAACTTGTCAAATGAACAGTTATGATCGTTCAATTTGTATAAAATGAATCACAAAAAAATCACATTGCTCCATGTAACTCGCGGATCCATCAAGTGCATAAGATCTGGGACGTTATAACGACTCGAATGAATGGCTACAATCGTTTGATTCATGTAAAACGAATCGTAAACAAATCACATTGCGCCATGTACCCGCTTCACTGAAGTGAAAAATGAAGGGCTATGATTAGATTCATCGCGATGATATGATCCAAGGTTTCTAATCGTGCCACATCATCTGAAAAAAAATAGTCCCTCATTTGCAAAAATTAAGGAAATTTTGTTCTACATATAAAGCGTCAGACTATGCGGTTAGCTCAAGCCCAGTAAGTGCACTTAATTAGTAATGACACATGATAATCACGTGCCTTGTGTGCACCACACGTGCACCACTTAGCATACAGAAATGCCGCCAAGTAATGACACGCACGCGCACGTGCCTTGTTAGTTGTCACGTCAGCACGCACTTAAAAGCCTTTTTTAAATGTTTCTAATTAAAATAAATTTGAAATAAATTCAAAGAAAATTATAAAAATTCTATAAAAAATCCTCAAAAATTAGAAGATTTATAGCTTTCAAAATATAACTCTCTTTTAATCTAATTTGTTCTTTGATCTCAAAGTTAATAATATATCATTATCTAAATTTTAATTTAGGAAATAACTAGAAAATAAATTTTTAACTCAAAAGATATAGTTATCTTCTTTACAAATTGATGTAGGCCAAGGGCCTCTTTTGCCCAATTGTGACTCATAAAGCCCAGACAGTCAGAGGGCCCACTTATGAGGCCCAATTAGAGCTTATCGGGCCAGGAGGGAATCTCGAGGAGCTGTCACTATCTGCAGAAGATCTTCTAGAGACCCACAAAAGTGTGTGTCAGATTCTATAGTTCCCAGAATCTCTAGAGTGTCTCTTGTCAGGCCTAGAAGCTTCTTTTGTTGTGTCAGGCCCATACCCTGACACAAGCATGGTGTAATAGTTAGAGTTTCAAGACTTTGAGTTGTCTTATCAGGGGTCATGTCACTTGGACGACCCTTTACTTTTTGAGGCATATATAAGGCCCCCCAGTGTAACACTTGAACTCACAATTTGAAGTTATTTCTTTCTGAGAGCTTTTCTTTCTCCCCTTTGAGTGTTCTCCTGTTTTTAGAGTGCTCCTGTGCTTGTGGATTCAAGTACAACCCCTTGTGGATTAAAGGGTTGAAGAGGTTAGTTCTGTGGACTCAGAACCTAACTCTTCTTGAAGATCAAGGTTTGAGGACTCAAACCCTTGTTTTTCACTGTTCGTGCGCTAAGGCTGCGTCACTAATAAATTTACAAAAATAGACGAGTGTATATAAAAAAATTTTCTCTCATTATAAATTTCTCTCATTTAAAAATCAAGTAAAATCTCACATATAAATTATCCTTTAAGAAATTCAACTTTGATTTATGCATGATTACCCTTTGAATAATATATTTTGAGACTTTTTACATGAATTGTATATAATGACGAATATGCACTCAAAATATGATAACTTGCATAAGAATATGATAATTTATGCCATAAAAATGCCATAAAAATCACGTAATTTTTTGTTTAAATTGAATGTTATCAACAGTCGACGTGCATATAACTTCACCATATTTGTCTCACTCATATGGTCTAAACGTGCATTCCATAAGATTGTGTCATCCATCATCAGCCCACATGGTATAGCAATGGCAACTCCACTTATCACAATGCTTCCTTTCAAGCTTTCATGAATAAAAGTGATCACTTACAAAATTTCAAGGCTCCATTTGCGGCTTGATAATATGCAATCTTAACATAATAAAACATGATTATTAATGTAAATTAAGGCATAAAACATTCCATTTTTATGCATGTTATCATACTTCGAGTGAATTTTCTATCATTTCATGCAATTTTAAGTTATAATCTCAAAATGCTTTAAATTAGGGTTAATTATGATGAATTAAAGATAAATGATTTTATAACCTATCTTTACTTGAGATTATAAGTGGTTTTTAACGTTAAATAATGAGAGAAATTATTTTTATAAACATTCATTTAATTTTCTAAAGTTAAAATCTTAAAGAAATGAATGTATTTTTGAGATAAAAATTAAATCTCTTGTTGTTTAAATAATTTGACTTTTTATAATGACAGATAATTGAATTTCAGAGTCATGAAAAAAAAACTAGATTAATTTGGAGTTGTATTTTGGAAGTTATGAATTTTTTAATTTGTAGGGACTTTTCTAGAATTTTTCCTAATTTATTTTCGATTGAAAACGTTTAAAATAATTAAAAAAATGATAAAAAGGGATGATTTTTCGTGCGGGTCCCACGTGGGAGCGACGTGGCACGCAAGGCCACGTGGCACACCCACGCAGGCCCACGCGAGGGCCTACATGGCGCGGAGGTGACACGTTGGCAATATTTATATTTATCATATATATAGGTTTTATAATATATATAGGTTTTCCGATTATCGGAAGATAAATTATTAATCCCACTTATTCGTCACCCCTTATATACCCGATAGTTTCTTTTCATTTTTACCGTGTGGGACTATGTTCCACACATTTTGTTTTAATTGCAGGCCACGTGGATTAACGCTAGGCGTCGGATCGGCGGCGCATTGGAAATCCGCGCGACAATCGCGTGCACGCGCAGACCACTGATCATTGATCGCGGACGTGCATTTAAAACAAAGTTATAACGGCCACGATTTAACGTGCGGAAACGCATCGCGATCGTCGGATCGCGATCCAACAGGCGCAATTTGATGCGTTTTATAACGCACATCGCGAGGATTCATCCGGAGCGTCCATCCACGATCTAACGGCCACGACATGTTGATAACGGTTCATTTTGATGCGCTTAATCTGGACCGTTGATGAGGATTAAACGCATCAATCGGATGGTTACGCCCAATTCGCCTATAAAATAAGGCATTCTTCGATATTTGTAAGATATTCTTGGAGGATTTCGCTTAATCGACCTATCTATATGCATCTATCCTTGAATCTCTCATTTCTAATCTCTTCTAGATTTGATTCTGCGTCCATGGAGTGATTAAAAGTGAGATTTCATCGATCGATCAAGGAGAATTTATCTCTTGAACGCCAATGTTCACGTTCGAATTCGCGGAATGAATAGCCGTCGATCCGGTGATTAATTGGATCGATTCGATCGTTATCTCGGGTTAGAAATCATGTTTTCCCTCTAATCTATCGTCATGTATCATCAATTTGTAATTTAGAATCGTAATTTAGTTTAATTTCGTTTTTAATTTCGGTTGATGATCTTTCGATTTTCGGAAAATTTCATCTCACTTCGCTCTTTGATTTCTCCGCGATTACTAATCCAAATTGAGTGATTTTTGATCCCGTGGATACATCTTTGAGTTATGTTTCTAAATCTACCATTTTCCCTAATATGTCACCTCAATTCATTGTCCAATTTGACCAAATTCCAAAAGATCTCTAGAAAATACCTTATTTCCCTGTGGATTCGACCCTTATTTACCATTATACCCCTCAATTTGGTATGAGATCATTAAATTGGTAAATTCGGTATTATTTTTGACACAAGACCGTGTGAAATCAACGACCTCGCGGTCCCGTGTCGTCACGGCCCTTAACATGCATTCATTCACCTCGAAAGAATGAATGAAATCATATTTTGGCGCAATTTTGGCACGTGTCAAACATTTCCCAAGACTCGGACTTCTGAATCAAACATTTTGATCTTTATTGTAGCAATGCTGAAAACCCTACAAGGAGCTTTATTGCCTCATAGAAGCCACTCCAATAGCACTCACATAACAAATGAAGCCAGTCAACATGACAACATAAACTATAATCTAGAATCAACAGGTCTATGACTTCATCACTGCAACCAAGGTAGAATAGACATCTCCATCATTGCTCTTTTCAGGCCTTGTAACATTAGCAGTGATCACTTATCTAACAACCACCTTTCCATTCTTCGACTTTGAAAAATCTCTTAGCAAGTGCTCATTCTCACAACACTTGTGAAAGTTCTCATTCTTCAACAAATTGGTCATCGACTTGGACTGACTCTTCTCTCTTGACTTTGACTTCTCCTTGTCTTCTACATTCCTTCCCACTATTCTTGTAGAGTGCCTAGCCATGAGTACCTTCAACTCCTTTCTTCCGCTGATATTAATCAATCAAGATTGATATAACCTCTTCAAGGCCTGGTGCTCTGCTTTCGTACAACAAGGTTGTCACATGGTGATCATGCGATTCAGGAAGACAAACAACAAGAAAAATACTGTTCTTCTTGTCATAGAATGTCTGATGTAGGATATTTCGTGAATATGACAGGTATGAAGAAGATAGTGTGAGTATGAAAATGCGAATGAGGTTGAGTGAATTATATGATGAGTTTCTATTGAGATTAAACTCTAAAGTAATCCTACATAATGAGAACGGATCTATGAATGATATCACTTTGAAATGGAGATATAACTCAATGAAGATATGGTTTAGGATAATTCGGAAAGATGAGGACAAGTGCAACGATGATGAGCATGAATGCGATGAGTAAGAAAGATGGGCGAGAGGATGATACGGTTTATTTAATGAAGATGAGGAATTCTAATATAATCCTAAAATGTGGGAAAGATCTAGGAATGATATTACGAAGGATTGGGGCTTATATTAGTATTATTTCAGATAATAGACACACTGATGGAGAATATTCTCAAAACATGAACTCAAGGGTTCCAAGAGAATATGCACTAAGGAAGAGAAATCATTCTCAATTGCAAAAAAACACTATTCTCCTCCTTATTCACCAATTTGAAAAATTATCCATTCCTTAAATGGATGAAGAAGACCTCTCTAAATAATTGAAAGAGAGTGTAGATGTTAAGGGAATTATCTTCCCTCCTCCACTTATACACTGATCTAAAGATTGACTTGGTCAAAAAAATTTAAACCTTATCCTTAGATACTTAGAATCCCTTGAATGGACCAAGTCAACCACCATCTTACCTTGATATAGGGTCCTTCATTTCCAAACCTTATCCATACATAATTTTAATTAATGATCTCAAAAGAAAAATCAGTAGGAGACCTCTTTGAATTACATCCCCTTCTTTATTTGAAGACCACTTATAGTTAGAAATTTTAGAAGAGATCTATTATTGATGGAAAAAGACTATCTTCCTATTCTACTCAAGATAAATCCCCTTGTATGAATAAATCCATGCATATAGTGAGTCCAATAAGACTGACGAGTTGAAGATGTTGGTAATAAGTTTGAAGCAATCTACCAATAAAGAAGATCATTCTCTCCACTACTTCTTATTCAAGTAAGAATATTATGGTTAAAGAAGGTGAAGATTTGTCCTCAGCAATCATGAAAGCATTGAAGCAGCCTCATAGATAACATTCTCAATCCATGATTGAAGAAGAAACTGAAGCATGACCTTCTTACCATCTCAAGAGCAAAGAAGACATTGAAAACCATCCATATGAAGCAAGATCACCACAATTTTTGAAGAATATTAAATACACCTGAAGCCTGCTACAACGATGAATACAACGGACCCACAGAGAAGCAACTTTTGGCTTAGATGGGGCCTCCCAGAAGTTTATCGCTCATTCTGCTCGCCTGGACACTGTTTTCTGCCATTTGGCGATGACTCAGTCGCCGGAAATGATGAAGTTTCTGGAGTTCACTTATGGAGTGGAGTAATCAAGAGATCCAGAGCTCGAGCTCTCCAATCCGTACGTTGCATGCGACGGAAAATCTATCTGCTGCAGAAAGAGCCTGCTCGCATTCGAGACTGACAGTGTTAGGAATCTGCCTATCGTCGGCAGTCGAGAGATTGCAGGACGACGAACCACGAGTCACGAAAAACACATCAAAAGAGAACCAACGAGAAACTCTGAATTCATGCTATGTTCGAACCATTACAGTCCTTTAAATAACAAACAAGAAAAGGGAAAAGTACTAACTGAAAAAGCATCGCGCGTCGTTCCGACAACTCTTCGCAGACACAACGTCGGGAACTTCTCGCGTAACCGTACCGTTCGGTTATTCCGAACAGGTGCCATGTGAAAGGCTCCCATTGACAATCTCCTCCTGAGCCTTGTTGTACTTACCATGGACTTCAAGGAGGCCAATCTTGGCGCAAAGCTCATGAAACTTGACTTTCCCCAATGGCTTCGTCAGAACATCCCCCAACTGTTCTTCACTCCTGATGAAATCCACGTTGATATGGCCCTTTTTTGCGGATTCCCAAACAAGGTGATACTTCACTTCAATGTGTTTGCTTTTTCCTTGGAGAACCGGGTTCTTTATCAACGCAATGGCGGACTTATTGTCCACCCTCAGCATTGGCACACTCGGTGCCGAACCATGTACCTCTGCTAACACCCGAGCGAGCCACACACCCTGGCAGGCGGCATTGGCGGCCGTAATTTACTCTGCCTCGCAGCTAGACTGAGCCACCACGTTTTTTTTGTCGATTGCCACGTAATTGGGCTGTTGCCCAGGAAGAAAATAACTCCCGTCGTGCTCCTCTGAGCATCAACGTCACCAGCGAAATCGCTATCACTGAACCCATTCAGCTGGGCCTGCTCCTTATTTTTTCCATACCTGAGCCCCCAGCTCTTTGTTCCCCCCACATAGTGGAGAATTTGCTTCACAGCAGCCGAGTGATCTTTCTGTGGCTCCTCCAAAAACCGACTTACGTAGCCGACTGAAAATGCAAAGTCTGGATGAGTATTGACCAAGTACCTTAGACTCCCAACGATACTTCGGTATGAGGTTGCATCTACCAGTGGCTCCTCGCTCCTCTTGCCATTGGTACTTGACAGGGATTGCACCCTGCCATACCGCTCTTCTCCAGTATCTTGGCGGCGTAGGCTCCTTGCCTAATCGTGATGCCCGCCACAGTCTGCCTGACTTCAATGCCAAGATAGTAGCGAAGTAGGCCGAGGTCGCTCATCCTGAATACGTCGGCCATCTCCATCTTGAACTTCTTGATGTCTTCGTAGCTGGCGCCGATGATTACCAAGTCGTCGACGTATACTTCTACTACCAATTGTGCCTCCCTGTTTCGCCTTGTGTAGATGGCAGGTTTCGAGGGACTCCTGTTGAATTTTAACGACAACAGTGTGTCGTCCAACTTCGCGTTCTAGGTCCTAGGTGCCTGATGTAAGCCATAGAGAGCCTTCTTGAGCTTGAAGACCTTGTGCTCGTTGCCTTTTCTGATGAAGCCGGCTGGCTGTTCTACGTAAACCTCCTCCTTGAGATCGCCATTTAAGAATGCCGACTTGACGTCCATGTGGTAGATCTCCCACACCCTCGTGCGCTGCGAGAGCGATGAGAAGGCGCATCATGTCCAGCCGCGCCACAGGTGTGAATACCTCGTCGTAGTCTATTCCCTGGCGCCGAGCATATCCCTTCACCACTAAGCGCGCCTTGTATTTCGCCACGGCTCCATTTTCATCTCGCTTCACCTTGTACACCCATTTCAAGCCGATTGCTCGATGACCATGTGGGAGATCAACCAGGGACCACATGCGGTTCTCCTCGATTGACACCATCTCCTCCTCCATCTCCTTCCTCCAGCTTGGGTGGCGTTCTGCTTCAGCAAAAGAAGCTGGCTCATCAGAACTTACATCGTGCAGCTCCTCAGAAATTAGCGCTCTTGACGCGGGTCCACGCGGCGAGGTCAGCCCAATGATGTTGTCGATCTTGCGGAATCGGAGTGGCGCGTCATCGTGATCAGCATCCAGGTGATCACTTTGGACACTGGGGGGAGTGGCGAACTCCACCTCCCTTCCTCCCCCTTGATTTTCCACCGCTCCCCCACTGGAGTGCACGGAAGGCGGCGACATCGGCTCTGGTCCCGTTGCGTCGTCATTACGTACCTCAGTAGTGCCATCGAGCTCAGAAGGTACTTGTTTTTCGACGACGTATTCCACAATGAATACGTTGTCTTGACTGCCCGCATCCCTTTTCTCCGCGTCACTATCCCGGTCCCACTGGGCCATCTCGTCGAACACTATGTCCCGTGTCACATGGACACATCGTGTGGTGGGATCGTAAGCTCGAAGGCCTTTGATCCAAATTTCGTAGCCGATGATGATCATCTTTCGGCCGTGGTCCTCCAGCTTCTTGAGATGTGGAGTGGTGTTCAGAACGTAGGCGATGCAACCGAACACCCTCAGATGGTGCACCGCCAGCTTCTTCCCATGCCACACTTCGAAAGGCGTCATGCCTTCCACATTCTTCGTCGAACACCGGTTCAGAAGATATACCGCAGTAGCCACTGCCTCACCCCAAAAATAACCCGGCAGCCCCTTTGCCTTGAGCATGCTCCTTGCGGTTGCTACCACCGTGACGTTCTTGCGCTCGATGATGCCATTCTGTTGCGGGCTGTAGGGCGCTGTGTGTTGGCGATGAATACCCTCTCCCGCGCAGTACTCAGCGAACTCATGCGAAGTGAATTCGCCACCCCGATCGGTACGGAGTGCTCCCATCTTCAGTCCTGACTCACCTTCTGCCCGTGCCTTAATCTCCTTGATAGCCTCCGCAGTGCGGTCTTTCGAAGATAACTTGACCACCCACATGTAACGGCTTCGATCATCCACCAGCAGCAGGAAATACTTGCTGCTGTTTGGCGTCTCTGGCGCAATTGGACCACAGAGATCGCCATGTACCAGCTCAAGAATCCGCCGCGCCCGATACTCTACGTTCTTGGGGAATGGCAGCCGCTTATGCTTGCTGGTGAGACATGCTTCACGCAGCTGGTCCACCTGACCAACTTTCGGCAACCCGCGCACCAATTCCTCCTTAGCCATCTTCCGTAGCGCAGCCATGTTGACATGGCCGAGACGGGCGTGCCATTTCCAAGCTTCTTCAGCTCCCCGCATCACTAGGCACATCGGTCAAACTAGCTTAGCATGGAGAACATACAATCTGTTCTTATCATGCATCACCTTCGCCAGGAGCTATCCGCCTGGTTCATGAACTTTCATCGTCCCATCCTTGATGTTGATATGGTATCCGGCCTCATCGAGTTGGCTGATGCTGACGATGTTTGTCGTCAGTCGAGGAATGTAATACGTCCCCTGCAAAAGATCGGTGCTCACCGTTCTTGCATAGGAACACGATTGCACCACTGAGTCATCTCCGAAACGCACGGTCCCAACCACCGTCGTGTCCAGCTTGGTGAAGACTGTACGAGAACCCGTCATGTGGTTCGTGGCGCCCGTGTCTAGGACCCACGTATCCTCATCACGTACCTCCCTCTCTCTCCAAGGTGGGCGAACACCTTCTCTTCCCGCAGATGGATCTCGGTCTGAGCTTCTTGTTTTTTTTCTTCTTTGGCGGCCGCTTCATTGATGGGGACCCCTTTCTCGCTCGGCGGCGGTGGGCTTGCGCGCGGGAGCTGATCCTCTGCCTGTGGAGTCGTAGGATAACTTGGTGGAGCAAAGGTTAGTAGCGACTATGTCGGCATGTCTATTTCAGACTTAACGAGAAGGAGCGAGGCCTCCTCCTCCTCCTTGACGACGTGTGCCTGCTCCTTCTTTGGTTTGGAGCGGCAGTCATGGGCCCAGTGGCCTAGCTTCCCGCATTTTCTGCACTCATCACAGCTGAGCCGGCTAGATGACAAGCCCTTTTTGCTGCCACGGCTGCGCCCGCGCCCACGCTTACGTCCGCCACGGTGCGTCATGATGCTGCTACCTCCACTAGTTTTCTCAGCATCATGCTTCTTCCGCCGTGCGTCCCATTCTTCCTCGGTCAAGTACAGCTTGCCGTCATGGTGCATTGCCGATGGTGGTGGCTCGAAGGCATCTTCCGTCGCCTTGAGCCGACCTGTCAAGTCCGCGACGGTGAGTATCAACACGTCGAACATCGTCGTGATCGCGACCACAATCTACCTGAAACGTTGGGGAACATTGCAGATTATTTTTTCCACTACCTGCGTCTCTACGACCTTGTCGCCGAGGGTGGTGAGAGTTGAAGCCATGTTGTTGAGACGCAGTGCATAGTCCTCAATATACTCCCCGTCCTTGAATGTTGCTGAGTCGAACTACCACCGCAACTTCTGAGTCGACGTCTTCCTTACACGGTCATCTCCGATCCGTATGGTGGCGATAGCCTCCCATGCCTCCTTAGCTGTCTCCTTGTCTGCAATTATCGGCCACATTTCTGGTGGCACGGCGCTGCAGAGCGCGTCGAGTGCTTGCATGTCTTCGTGGGGTTTGACCCCCCCTTTCTCAATGGCGGTCCAGAGCAACCGAGCTCTGAGTTTGACCTTCATCAGCAGCGCCCAGTCGGAATAGTTGGTCTTGGTGAGCATTGGGAACATGGTCCCGGCGCTCACCTCACGAATCACTCTATGGACCACGCTTTCATTTCCTTCTCTCATTTTTCCTTCTCTATTTCACGTTCTCGATCCTAACTGTAGTTTCTTGCCGCGATCGATTCCTCCCTCCCCTAACCTGTGGCTCTGATACCAAATGTTAGGAATTTGCCTATCGTCGGCAGTAGAGAGATTGCAGGACGACGAACCACGAGTCACGAAAAACACATCAAAAGAGAACCAACGAGAAACTCTGAATTCATGCTATGTTCGAACCATTACAGTCCTTTAAATAACAAACAAGAAAAGGGAAAAGTAATAACTGAAAAAGCATCGCGCGCCGTTGCGACGACTCTTCGCAGACGCAGCGTCGGGAACTTCTCGCGTAACCGTACCATTCGGTTATTCCAAACAGGTGCCATGTGCAAGGCTCCCATCGACAGATCTATTTCGTGGATCATTCCCCTAAATTACTCCTATAGAGCGGGTATCGCTCCTGTTGGTGATGGCCGAGGAAAGATTTTCGTTGCAACAGAGAATAGAATTCTGAAGATCAAACCTGCAAACCTCGGGAATTTCAAACCAGTCGTGGAAACCATTTATCAACCCAATCCCGAGTTTGACCTTTCGGACGAAATAATCAGGATCTTGATAAGTATTCCCAGTTCGGCTGTATTCGTCACAATAAAGAATCATGGCGTTTTTGCGATCTTGTTCCGTGGAACACTTCTATGGAGTTTAGCAGAGCCCGTTTTAAATCGATCCGGCTACCTCCAAGGATGCAAAATGCCATACCATATTGTTCTTTCAACTCAGCTCCTATCGTTGACCAGTGTGAAGGGAACAATGGCCGTGTGTACGTCACTTTGTCGGTGAAGTCAATTCTGATGGCGCTAGATGCTTCCAGTGGAAATATTCAATGGAAACATAGCATTGGTCCTCTTTCTGGAGTCGGTGCTTCTCCGGTCGTTGACTCCAACGGATGGGTCTCCGTAGGGTTGATGGATAGATATATGTATTCGGTGTCGCCAGATGGGGATCTCAGGACGTTCCGGAAATCATCCGCCATAGATTCGGCGATTCAAGTCGACCTATTCCTTGACTGGGCTTTCTACGGGGATGGCAATCGGGATCGTGGGAGACGCGGAATTAGGTTTAACGTTCAGCAATCAAGGTTGACGTGGAGCATGTACAACGACAACCTACCACGTGAGAAGAACCTCCACGACCTTTGACGACCCTGCAGGCTCGACCGGGTCCTTATTACCTGAGAAAAACTACCTTCACGACATCTACAACTGCTAAAAAAATTGAAGAAAGTTCTAAAATCATTCCACGTAACTCACCTCACGTGACGACTACGATGAGGAAGAAGTGCGAAATTCATCCACGAGAGAATGCCGCAACCGCCGTAAACTGCCTCTCTTTCTCGAGGCATCCTTTCATCCCATCTTTCTATCTTCCCTACTCTATAAATAGGCGAATGTAAGAGAAAAAATGTAGTTGTTTTTTAATGAAATCTCTTCCTGTTTGTAAATATTGTGTGTTCGTGCACTTCCCGTGTCTCCCTCATTCCTTCTTCCACATCATCTCTTCTCCGCGTTCTACCCTCCTTTCTATTCTCCCTCCCATTCTGTCGCTTTCAATCCTTTATCATCAAAGATCCAATTGAGGAATATCCATTTCAACGGAGCAAATCCGAAGCATCGGCTTAATCTCCACTCTAGTTATTCATCTTCTCTTCTCTTACGGTGAAATAGTTCATAAAATAATATCATAAGTCCGGCATCCCTGACTGACATTACTCGGCGCACCCCAGGATCTACGGAGACGAAGTTCGAGACGGTACTCTGCTTGTCTGCATTACTAGTTTATTACCTCTTGGTAGAACACCCTAGGATATCCATCCCCTAGTTTCACCCTTAGTATCTTGGTGTGAGACCGGCTTCGCACCCCGGTCCTGCATCATCTTGGTATCAGAGCCAGGTTGTGGTCGCTTGACTGCGCTCCGCCGCCTCTATTCCATTTCATCTTCCGCATCATTAGTGTCATTCATTCATTTAGACATTTAGACTTTATCCAGCATTCATCATACATCACACTAGGGACATCCCATCTTCTTTATAGCCAGGTACATCGCCATGGCAGTCTCGACACGCTCCGCAAGAGCCACTGTTCGCGAGGCGTCTACGTCCCCACCTAGGGACCCTAGGGGTCCCCCAGGAATTCCGATGCCCGACGGCGGAGTGGAAGGCGTTCGCCCTCCTCCTCCTCCTCCTCCTCCCCCGGTTCGCCTAGGACTAGGTGGTCCGACCTCCCCGAGGCCGGACCCACCTAGCCCCCACTCGTCCAATGGACGATCTACACGAGCTCACTCCCCCTTCGCTCGACCATGGCGACAACATCCCAGGAAGGCCCCAGACATGACTGCAGATGACCAGCCTTCTACCAGCCAGCATCGACGCGAAGGACGTGACCACCCCCGATCGCCTTCCATAGGCGAACCTTATTACTCCCAGGTAGATCTTCACCGTACGGTGAGTGCCGTACTGGAGCACATGGGCGTTCCGCTCCCATCCACTTCGGGCCGCACGGCCCCCCAGCGACACCAGCTTGGGCCTGAACTCCCCTCTGGCGACGTCCGAGTGCACGATGAGTTGGATCGGCGACCCAGCCCATGGAGGGGCCCCTACGAGCGGACCTCGTATCCCGACAGGCGATATGATCACCGACCGATTCCGGGAGGCCACTCGAGGGACTACCGCCCGGACGATGATCGCTGTGATTATCAAGGTGATCGCGTCCCAGTAGTCCCCGCATACGGAGCTCAGGATCACGAGTACCCCGATCGCCGAGCCGACCCACCACGTCATCGTGATTATTATCACGATGGCGAGTATACCACATGCGCTCGAGGAGACCCGCATCGCCGCAGAGACTACGACCCTCGACCGGATTATCCACGCTATGATCGTGAGGTCCCACCGCGCGCACCACTGCGCCCGGACTACGCCGACCCCTACGATCGGGAGTATGACCGCCGGCGTTACCCACAATCCGCCCTGTCGACATCACGACGACCGCGACTTCTATGACCAACGTGACGATCCCGATCGTCGTCGTGAGGATCACCGCGCTCGCATGCAGAAGAGCGTGAGGGTCGAGGTTCCTGTCTTTGACGGTTCTCGAGAACCCAAAGACTTCATTGATTGGGTGTCCAACATGAACTCCTACTTCCGTTGGTACCGTATGGATACCGACCTCTGCGTCGAGTACGCAGAGATGAGACTTGGCAGACAGGCCAAGATCTTCTAGGAGAACGAGTACTTAGCCGCCAAGAGGCGAGGACTCCCGATCACTACCTGGGTCGAGATGGTCCAGAAGCTGCGGAACAAGTATGTTCCGCGGCAGTACGAGGCGACACTCTTCTTATCGTGGCTTGACCTCCGACAGGGCAAGTCACCTGTTCGGGACTACATACAGACATTTGAGGAGTGTCGAATGAGGTGTCGGTTCGTGGAGGACCCATGGATTGTCATTGGTCTCATCACACACGGGCTGACCACCCGTCTTCAGAATGAGGTGCTCAAGAGTTGCCCTTCCAAAGTTGACGAGGCCTATCGCATCGTGGAGCACATGGAGATACCTGGAGACGATGCCCCAGCGACGACGACCACTCCGACTGCCCGGGCCCCGTTCACCCGCCCCCACGATGACTACCACCCCATTCTAGCCTAGACCTGCTGGCGGGAACAGCCGGACTACCCCGGCCACCTCAGTGGGATCTGCCCCACCTCCCCAGGCCGTTACGACGGATTCGTCCCTCCGCACGACCGCAGTGGCCCCTCCGCCCATCACTTGTTTCAAGTGCCAGGGCAAGGGACACCGGGCCAGCCAGTGCCCATCTTCAAACCTGCTTATCGGGTTAGAAGACGATGCCCCAGACTATACGGTAGGTGAAGACATCGTGGGTGATGACGTCTACGTTGCTGAAAATGGGCTAAAGGAGGATTGCCTTGATTCAGACGTCATTGGTTACATCGAGATCACCAGTGCAGCTCCCTCCCATTCTCCCACGGCACCACACGGATCTTCGGTAGTCAGTATTGCCGTGTCGAGCCCCAGCAACGGCCTACCTGCGTCCCGTGCCGTCCCCGGACATGATCATTGGGGCACGACCCCCATCCACGAGGACCCATGTCGCACTTGCTGCGCCACAAAGGCCCTCCTAACTTGTTCCCGACCAGGCGGGATCGCGTCACTGACACCCGACCCGGCGGCCGATTGCGCGCTTCGCACATCGATCTTCTAAACTTATGTGAAGATCAACGGGCAAGTGTGCAAGCTGATCGTCGACAGTGGTAGTTGCGTCAACACCGTGTCTGACGCGATGATCCATCGACTCGAATTAGCGACCCATTCGCACCCGAGTCCCTACAACGTGTCCTGGATTGACAGGACGTCTCTACCAATGCGACTCCAGAGCAGGGTACCTCTGCGAGTCAGCACTCATGATGACATCGTCCTTTGTGACGTTCTTCCGATGAAAATGGGAAGCATCATACTTGGGCGCCCATGGTTGTACGACCACGACATCCAGCATGCAGGAAGGGCAAACACTTGCTCTTTCATGCACCGTGGCCGCAAAGTCGTGTGGGTCCCTTACACTACCCGACCGACAGCTCGTCGCCTACCGCCTTCTCGTGTTGGACTTATGGTGGTTCGAGGTCCGGAGTTCCAGCGGAGTATCCGGGATGAGCTCGCAGACACTCCAGTTTTTTTTTGCATTAGCTCTCGACGTCCCCACCGGAGTCGCCCCACCTACACCCTCCCCCGAGGTTGAGCCGATCCTAGCAGAGTTTGGAGATGTATTTCCGGAGGACCTACCTCGCGAGCTGCCGCCGATGCGCCATATCCACCACGTGATTGATCTTGTGCCGGGAGCATCTCTCCCGAACCTGCCCCACTATCGGATGGAGCCTACACGCTACGAGGAGCTGTGGTGACATGTTCAAGAGTTACTATCGAAAGGTCTCATTCAAGAGAGCCTTAGCCCCTGCGCGATACCTGCCCTTCTTGCGCCGAAGAAGGATGGTACCTGGCACATGTGTTGTGATAGCCGTGCGATCAACAAGATCACAGTCAAGTACCGTTTTCCGATCCCACGCCTGCAGGACCTATTCGACATGATGGCAGGATCCACAGTCTTCTCAAATATTGATTTGAGAAGCGGATATCACCATGTTCGGATTCGTCCAGGAGATAAGTGGAAGACCGCCTTTAAGATAAAGGACGGTCTCAACAAGTGGCGAGTTATGTCGTTCGGCCTCTCGAACGCACCTAGTACATTCTAGCGGTTGATGAATGAGGTCTTGCGCCCATTTATTGGCAAATTCGTCGTCGTCTACTTCGATGACATTCTTATCTACAACCGCGGGCAAGAGGATCATCTGCACCATTTGCGCTAGGTTTGTGACAACTTCGACGAGAGAAGCTTTACGCCCATCCCAAGAAGTGCTACTTCTTCACGACCGAGGTTTCCTTCCTAGGATTCATTGTGTCAAAACAGGGCGTATCCGCCGATCCGGAGAAGGTGCGCGCCATTTCCTCATGGCCGCGACCTTCCACTATCCACGACATCCGGAGCTTCATTGGACTGGCGACGTTCTATCGCCGATTCGTCCAGAACTTTAGTTATGTGACGGCACCCATCACCGACTGTCTCAAGCTGGAGATGTTCCAGTGGACCGAGGCAGCCGAGCAGGCCTTCGACCGATTGAAGGCCTTGATGACCTAGGCACCGGTTTTGCGGTTACCCGACTTCAGCAAGGTGTTTGAAGTCGCTTGCGATTCCTCTGGCGTTGGCATCGGGGGTGTCCTAAGCCAGGTCCTCTCTTAAATTGTAGGATTTAAGTAGAGATTGAAATACTATTCTCATATACATTTAACTTAATCTCATTCTCTTCATCTTCACTCATCCATACTCATGTTATCATAATCATCATTTCTCTAAAAATATCCTACATCACACACGATTGAGAATGGATATGAAAATTCAGTCAATGTTGGACTTACAGATATAAAGACTGAACTCTTAATCACTTTAGAAGTATTAGGGGATGAGTTCCTTGAAGTAGACGTGAAGTGCATGCCTTTGAACTCACCAAACGATCTGGATTATCCTCGTATTAATTCTGTACTTGAGATGGGTGAAAGGGACGACAAAGGAGGGAGAATAAATAGAGAGATAGAACTCGGAATGAGACATGTGGGAGAGTGAATGGAACACACAATGGACATAGCAATTCTCCAACTAAGGAAACCAATTTCATTTCATAGAAACAACATGTCTTCTTCTCTTACAATCGTCCCTTTTATACGGTAAAAAGATTTAAGGAAAGAGATGAATAGGTGTGAAGAGTTGCCACCTCAAATAGAAGATACGGTTATGGGCAGTTATAGCATCTCTTCGTGGATGTCTTCATGTCTCTTCATTGTTCCACATCAGTAGGGAGAGAAGATGTGGAATACTTTTGATCTCCTAATGATTTGTGGCAGTTGTGATCGTTGGGAAGGTAGTTATTTGGTCAGTTGTGATCATAAGTACCAAGTCTTCAGAATCTTTAGAAATCGAGGAGATCTTGCTTCATATACAATGAATTGCTTTCAATGTGTTTTCATTGTTCTTATGATGGCCGGTGGGTGATATGTGGGATCTCATTGATCTCGTGATGATCTTGGCAGTTATGGTGGCTGCAATGACGATCCATTGGCAGATAACAAACCAAGTCTTTAGCTTCTTCTTTAACCGTGAAGATATTGCTCATTTGGGAGGTAGTTATGGCTTGATAGCGTGACTTCCTTCCTCAATTGAATCTGACTATCATCATATAAACCTTCTTCATGGTGATCGATCTTCATAAATGCATGGGTTTATTCATGCAGGGGCTTGTGTCTTGAAGTAGAATCCGAAGATATTTTCTTCCATAAGTAATAATATATAGATCTCTCCTATAATTCTAACTATGGGTTGGATTCAAAGAGAGAAGGGCTTATTAAAACAAAGATGTTACCTAATATTTTGAGATCTTTTATTTATATAAAGGTACCTATGATATTCTGAATAGAGTTGGGATAATAAGGAACCTATATTAAGGTAGAAGGTGGTTGACTTGGTCCAAGTATGGAATTCTAAGTATTCTAGGGATGAGGATTTAATTGCATATGACCATGGCAATCTTTAATTGGAGAAGGAGGGAAACTAAGTCCCTTTTGGTCTACACTCTCTTTTCATGTCTTAGAGAGGTCTTCTTCATTCATTTCATGAATGGATAATTTCTCAAACTTGTGAATAAGGAGGAGCATACTCTTTTGTTACTTTTGGGAATGAGTTCTCTTCCTTAGTTCATACCTAGGTTCACTTGGAACCCTTGTGTCCTTGTGTTGAAATGATTCTCCATCAATGTCTCTTCTAAATTCATTAAATCTGTAATCAATTGATTGAAACAATCAATATGAACAGATAGATCACCACCTTCTCATCATCATTCAAGGCCAGCTTGCTCTTCATAGACTTTGATGCAAATTGCTTCGCCAACTTCTTCCAAATCTCTTTGGATCCTTGTCGTCAAGAATATGATAGAGAGCACTATTCGATAGACAGGAGTGAATAGTACTTGCAGCCTTTTGCTGAAATTTGAACCATCTTCGGTCACGTTATTAGACTTTGACTCGTCCAAGGTCAATGCCAAGTCCTGCTGGATTAACATATCCGCTGTTTACATATATTAACGTTTGATTGAGTGTCCAATTTCTTAATGTCAAAACAACATGACCCGGATGCTATGCAATGTCCGAATCGAGCAACCCAAACCTCGCTCTGACACCACTTGTTAAAAAAACTCCCCAAGATATTTGGATGAATGTAGAAGAAATCAATCCAGACAAAACAAGTCAAACAATGCAATAGACAAATGTTGCTGACAGGATAAAGTCACCTTGTTGTCGACAAGACGCTCAGTCTGAACAAGTGTAGTTATGCTGTAGTATGCACTGGTAGAGAAACTCCTTAACGCCTCCCAAGGGAAGGGAGCAATCAACTCCAACAGTAAAACCAATTGGACTGGTAATGAGAGAGAGAGAGAGAGAGAGAGGCGGGTGCTGTTCGTCAGACTGATTGGGCATGAAAAACCCTATGTTATAGAACAAGCAATGGGCCCAACTGGCCCCAGTAAATAAGGAAAAGGAGGGGGGAAACGCGCTCATTTGTTCCGCGCATTCGCCCCCTCAATTGGTTTGACAAGTCAACCTCTTTCCTTCCCGCCCGCATGGCCGCATCCACGCAAAGGGGGGGGGGGAGGGGGCTGACACACAAGCCAACTTGCCTAATCATGGTGGGCAACAGAGCGCATATTAAAATACTTATCCGTTTGAAAATCATGAATATAACGATTCAACTGGCCGTCGCCTTCAGCGAACATAAAAAAATATAGCGATTCATGCGCTCAATGAAGACTCAATTCGATTTGAAATAAAAACATGGGGCTGCTAACGAGTAATAATTTCTCAGGAAAATGACCGTCTAACAATCTTGATAATGGGGCTCTCACCGTCGCCCAATCTTAAACTACGAGATTAAGAGGATCAGATTAACTACTCGGCTATT
>JAHCZF010000046.1:0-31938 GCA_024174645.1 Lemna minuta
TATATCTGTCTATCTATCTCTATCTTGAATCCACATTATCTCTATCTCTTTTTCAGATTTTTAACAACTCTATTTCTCTTGTTCGTCCTCTTACATTATAAACCCCCATTCTGAAAACATGTATCTAAATCCCCTTATCTTAATCTCCCAAATCTGAAATATGTTTATCTTTATTATTAAAACTATCATGTGCATTGTTTTCCTTTCTATTCTTTAATTTTTTCTTTCTATTATTTTTCATCGTTGTCGTTGTTGATGTTGCTGTTCTTGATGATGATGATGATGATGATATTATTATTATTATTATTATTATTATTATTATTATTATTATTATTATTATATCTCTCCCTTTGCTTTCTAAGCCCATTTATCTCTCTCTTCATCTTTTTCAATCCTTTTTTTATTTCACACTTTCTCCTAAAACCCTCTTATCTCTTGAACCTACATTTATATCTTTCTCTCTTTATATATATATATATATTTCTCTTTCAAAATAACTCTCTTTATTTTTTATTTTCTATATATATATATTTTTTATTTGACTCTCTCTTCGTCTCCTAAAACCACTCTCTTATCCCCCTCTCTTCCTCTCCTAAACCCCTCTTATCCCCCTCTCTTCGTCTCCTAAAACCCTCTTCTCTCTCCCTCACTTAGTCTCTCTCCTTAAACCACCTTATACTCCTTTCTTTTCATCCCCTAAAATTATCTCTCTATTTCTCTCCCCCTAAACCTTCATCTCTCTCTCTCTCTAAACCCTTGTCTTTCTCTTTTAAAACCTATCTCTCTTGAAGTAATTTTCCTCTTGACCCATCTCAAAGCCTTATTCTCTAGGGACTTTCTCTCTCTTTTCTTCCCTTCTCTCAAGAAGAGAGAGAGAGAGAAGATGAACCGAACTGACTGCGTTGGAGTTTATTTATTTTTTAATAGAATATAACTTTATTAAATGTTCAGACATTTTCACAAATAAAATATAATCGAGATCCTTTTTATACATTCAGGACTTTTAAACGATACATTTGAGAAAGTGGCTTCTACGGCCACTGCCCGCTGGGGTTTAGGGTTTAAGAGCTCTCTGTCTTTCTGTCTCTCTGTCTCTCTCTCCAACGTCGCATCATGTCCTTGTTTCTTCGCAGTATTACACGGTGAATATCATGATCCTTTCCTCCTCTGGCAATCCCTTAATGATCAGATTTTCGCTTCTACTAGCTGGAAATGATCCCGTTAACTAAAATATTTTCCTTTTTGATCTTTCTCAGTTCATTTGCTTGTTGCAACAGATTCTCGTTTTTCTTGCTTTTTTTTCCTATTTCTATCATATTCCTAGGATCTTATCTCTCCGGAAAGTTTAACTTGATCATCTGCAGGGGCCACGGAAGAATAATTTCCTGGAGCAGATTTAGTTCGAATTCAGCCTGCTTCATCAACCCTAAAGGAAATGAAGTTTGTCAGCATGGAAGTCCCTCCTCTAACGGAAGATTTCCTCGAAACGCTTTTTTCATCAACCCCTTTAATTCTACTGCATCCCTGCCAACCAGAAATTTCTCATCTCTGTCTGAGAAGAAAACAATTAATGATGAAGATGCCCTGGAGGAAGGATTCTCTGACCTAGATTCATCTCCAGATAGTAAAATAGCATGTGAAATTGATCAGAAATCCGATGCAGAGCTCTCAAGCTCCGAATCTGGAGAAGATGAGGGAATCGAAGATGAAGAAGCTCTGGGTTTAGCCGGGGGCGCATCCTCCCCTAAGAAGACCTCTCCTTCACCGCTCTTTAAGGTCATTGTAGATGCTTCTCCTCTGAATATCAACTCGGCTCTCGATGAATGGGTTAATGCGGGGAATTCTCTTGGGCGCACCGAGATTTATGCTGCTGTTCTTGGTCTTCGAAGAAGGCGCCTTTTTGGTAAAGCCTTGCAGGTAAAGTTTCGCTCAAGCTTTAATCCTTTCAATCATTATCATATCTAATGTGTTCCATTGCCAATGATTCTGATTTCTTCCTAATTCCTAAAGCTCTTCGAATGGATAGACTCAAGGAAGCGACTGAGCTTTGTAGAGAGAGATTACGCCTCTCGTCTCGACCTAATCTCCAAGGTGCATGGCCTCCTCCGGGCAGAAAAGTACATGGACAAAATCCCCCAATCTTTTAGGGGAGAGCTTGTCTATCGAACCCTCCTAGCCAATTGCGTATCAGCAAGCCGGGCGGAGAAAGCCGAGGAAATCTTCAGCAAGATGAGGGAACTCAGCTTCCCTGTCACATCCTTTGTTTGCAACCAACTTCTTGTCCTCTACAAACGACTCAACCGTAAGAAAATCGCGGACGTGTTGCTAATTATGGAAAAAGAGGGGATTAAACCAACCCTCTTCACTTACCGAGTTCTTATCGATGCCAAAGGTAGGTCCCATGATATAGCTGGCATGGAGAAGGTGATGGAGAGTATGAAGAACAATGGCCTCAAAGCAAGCTCCCCAATGAAAGCACTCATTGCCCAACACTATATCTCATTTGGGCTAAAGGATAAGGCTGAAGAGTTGCTCAAAGATATGGAAGATGATGGCAGTGACGCTTGGAAATCGCTCATCCTTCTTTACGCATCGCTTGGAAAAAGAGGAGGAAGTTGAAAGGATATGGAAGATTTGTGAGCCGAACCTGAGGATGGACCAATGTTTGGCTGCCATCGAAGCTTATGGGAAGCTAGGGAGAGTTGAGGCAGCAGAGATTGTCTTTGAGAGAATGCATGAGCAGTTCAAGAAGCTCCCCACAAAGTACTACAATTCACTCCTCAGGGTTTATGGCGATCACCAGATGCTTGAGAAGGGAAAGGATTTGGTGAAGAGGATGGCAGACAGTGGTTGTCCAGTGGGGGCTGCGACGTGGGATGCACTCGTCGCATTGTATGTGCAAGTGGGAGAGGTGGAGAAGGCAGACGAGTTGCTTCAGAAGGCTGGTGGGCAGGGAAAGGCGAAGCCTTTGCACAGTTCTTTTATGTCAGTCATGGAGAAATATGCTGAACGCGGGGATGTTCATAATGCCGAGAAGATTATCTATCAGATGAAGCAAAGCGGGTATATCACTAGGGTGAAGCATTTTCAGGTGCTCTTCCAGGCTTATTTGAATGCAAAAATGCCGGCTTATGGGTTTAGAGAGAGAATGAAGGCAGATAATGTGTTCCCTAGCAAGACTTTGGCAGCTCAGATTGCAGCTGCTGATGCATTTAAGAAGACCCAGATAACAGAATTGCTTGGCTGATTGGGGATGGCCATGATCTTCTGGCTTATTTAGTTTTTTGCTTTCTCAATCTAATCCTCTATGGTTGCTTCATGGGTTTATTTCTGGGGGTTTAGGGAAGTGATGACTGATGATTATGGGGGCTACTATACTAAGCCCCCGATACCTCTGCTGTTGTAAATTTAGTCTCTCTCTCTCAGTCTCTCAGTCTCTCAGTCTCTCTCTCTCTCTCTGTGTGTGTGTGTGTCTCTCTCTCTCTCTGTGTCTCTCTCTCTCTGTGTCTGTCTGTCTGTCTATCTCTCTCTCTCTCTGTGTCTCTCTCTCTCTCTGTCTGTCTGTCTGTCTCTCTCTCTCTCTCTCTCTCTCTCTCTCTCTGTGTCTCAGTCTCTCTGTCTCTGTCTCTCTCTCTCTCTCAGTCTCTCAGTCTCTCAGTCTCTCAGTCTCTCTCTCTCTCTCTCTCTCTCTGTTCCTCTCTATCTCACTCCCTCTCCCTTCCTCTCTCTCTCTCTGTTCCTCTCTATCTCACTCCCTCTCTCCCTCTCCCTCTCTGTTCCTCTCTATCTCACTCCCTCTGTCTCTCTCTCAGTCTCTCTCTCTCTCTCTCTCTCTCTCTCTCTCTCTCTATCTCACTCCCTCTCTCCCTCTCCCTCTCTGTTCCTCTCTATCTCACTCCCTCTCTCCCTCTCCCTCTCTGTTCCTCTCTATCTCACTCCCTCTCTCCCTCTGTCTCTCCCTCTCTCCCTCTCCCTTCCTCTCTCTCTCTCTCTGTTCCTCTCTATCTCACTCACTCTCTCCCTCTGTCTCTCCCTCTCTCTCTCTGTCTCTCTCACACTCCCTATCTCCCTCCCTCTCCCTCTCTCCCTCTCCCTCCCTCTCCCTCTCTCACTATCTCTCGCCCTCTCCCTCTCCTTGCCCTCTCCATCTGTCTCTGTCTCTGTCTCTGTCTCTATCTGTCTCTCTCTCTCGCTTTCGCTCGCTTCCGCTCTCCCTCTCCCTCTTTCTCCCTCTGTTTTGCTGTCTCTCTCTCTCTCTCTCTTTAGGGTGTCAATCTTTCCATTCTAGGAGACTCACAAGCTACCCATTCTGAATAATCCACTACATAAGTATCTGCCGTAACTGTCTGGTTAGCCTTTACAATTGATTAAATCAAAGGAAAAGCCTGCCAGGGTTCAACGGTGACCCCCAGCATGGTCATAGCTTGAAATGGATTGATAATGGACAAGATCAGGCAGGGTCATGGTTCTGTTGGACCTAAATTTCAGCCATGAGTGCAATGTAGCTGACTTAATTTATACTTTTTTTTACTAATAATAGAATGATATCGTCACACATTGCTAAACAAATTTAATATACCAAAAATTCAATGGGAGAAACAAGTATGCAAATATAATGATATAGTTTTCTTACATTTTTCATTCATTAACTCAATAATCAATAATCAATCTATTCATTAACATTTTCATTTTTGAATTAGCATCAAAATCAACATTCAAGGTCATAAATTGATATTGTTTATGGAGATAATCTTCTCATTTGTACATCATAACGACCTTTTATGTTGAAAGAGTGTAGTACAAGAGAGCTCAATGCATGTCCCCGAAAAGGTAAGAAATTATAATCAATGTATAAGTGGTATTTTATATATTCATATTTATGAAAAATATGATTTTCATAAAGTATATCATCTTCTATAAAGCTTCTCATTTTAATAACATAGCATTATTTAGTTAGGTACACTCAGTTCATTTCACATTAAAACATTTTTTAAAATTACTATGGACATAACAAGACTATTTATCATTTTAAAAAGCAGGAAATCTAATTTTTTTTATTTATAAATCTTTATCATCTCACAATAATTTAAAGACTAATGAGATGGGTCATTGGATCCCATTTTCATTTCCTCAACGTGCAAAAAAATTCATTAGGAGTGAATTTATAATATAAGAGTTCTAAATATCATTCTCATTAGTAAATTACATATTAAAAATAGAGCTATTTTAAATTTCTTTCATCTCATATAATTAGATAATTTCAAGTTTTTTGAGTTTTAGCTTGACTTAAAAATTAGGTTTCTAGAAAAAACTAAGATTTTTGTGGTAAGATGTTTTATCTACTTTTTATTACTTGTAGCAAGGGTTTTTTTAATATATATTTTCAATCTACGGAATATAAGGGTTATTATTTTTATCCATATTTTATTACCCTAATCGAGGTTATTTAATTTTATCTATTTCTTATTTATGTAAAAGTTATATAATTTTATCTGTGTTTTATTTACCCAAGACAGGTTGTTATCCTTTTCTATTTTTTTATTCACCTCACCTTGTCATTTATTTTTATTGATCTAGAAAAGTTAAAGCGCCATTGATCTGCAGGCCCAATAATCAGCAGGCCCATTTACTACAATCAGGACCACATTTTCAATCTGGACCAAACCAAATCTAGTCGAATACCATTTGTGGCCCATACGGCGAGAGAGAGTTTCAATCGCTGTTTGTTGATCCCTAGGAATCAATTGATCAATCAATACAGATCACGATCATGATTGATGCAGGGAGAAGACAGTGATTATGTATAAAAATGATCTGATCAGCAGTCAGATTGCCAATCGGACCGTCGACCAATCTGCTGATCTATCATAGAACCCTGATCAATGATCATATCAATCAGAGGTCTTAAGATCACCGATCAGACTGCCTGCATCAATCATGGTGAGTCAATGCAATCATGTCAATGCTATGATAGCTGGCTTAAGCAAAAAATTCGTATAAATTACAGACATGTTCTATCATTTTGCCCCTCGATTTCATCACATTACAAATGATTAAATGAGTGGAGTATATTTACAAATTTCAAGTTAAGGGTGTTTCCGCAAAATTCCCAAATGGGAAATGATAATAGGTTGAAGAAATCACCATAATCGTTTCAGGAGGTCACAACCCAATCAGATGTCGAGATTCTCCAACTTGAAAATACTCGCAGAATTCTTAATCATCTCTTTTCTCCCCTCCACCTGCGATCCAAGTGCACAATCCATCAGTACACGAGAAAAGCATCGACAACAGATCTAGAGATGCAGAGGAGGGAGAGAACCGAGGAAAGAAACCTTTTTCTCTTTCTAAATGTTCATTTCACCTGCAACCTTGCCCTTTTCATAACCATTACAGAGGAGAGAGAATGGCGGGAAGAAGAATCCCGCAAGGATATCAGGAGTGCAATATAGCCTCTTCTCTTTCTAAAAGTTTAATTCACCAGCAAGCTCGCCCATTCTAGACCCATTATGAATGATTCTCAGTAGAGGAAAAGAATTTCCTGAGAACTAACCTCCAATGAGGCCGTTACTGGTGATTAGTCTAGGGTTTAATGGTTTGTTTGTGAAGCTACGCTTAAGAGGGCAAAGCTGAATTTCTATGGCTCTCAAAGACAGGTTCAAGGTTCAGGTGTTCGGAGTTTCGGGATTTAAGGTCTAGGGTTTAGGCTCTTAGAACTTAAACGGACCCCCATGAGAGAGGAAAACACGACATAGCTCAAGGTTTGGGGGTTTGATGTTATGGGTTTCAAGGTCTAGGGTTGCCGCACATAAGAGAGGAAAATACGACATAGCTCAAGGTTTGGGGGTTTGATGTTATGGGTTTCAAGGTTTAGGGTTGCCGCCCATGAGAGAGGAAAACACGATGTTGGTTCAACGTTTAGGGGTTTTGGGCTTAAATAACTAGGGTTTCAGGGTGGTGAGCACTTACACGAACGCCCATGAGAGAGGAAAACACAACGTTGGATTCGGCAACGTCATCCACCACCAGCTGCTTCAACATCCTCGTCTCCGGGTTCATAGTAGTCTCCCATAACTGCAGAGGCATCATTTCCCCCAATCCTAAGAAAAACAAACAATAAACATCAGTTATGGAGGACAAAATGGTAGACTATGCTAAATTTATGATCAAATCCACGCCTTTGAATCTCTGAAGGTTGTAGCTTGCATTTGGAGAAAAGCTGCTCTGAATGCGTTTGAGCTCCCGATCATCATAGCAATAGTGCACATGCTTTCCTCTCTCAACCTGAAAACAGATTAGACCAATTCTCAGAATTCATCCATGCATGCATCCATCCATCCATATCTCTCTTTCTAAATAGAAGATAGGTAAAAAGACTTTTTCATACCTTGTAAAGGGGGGGAACGCCTACATAAATGCATCCTTCCTCAAACAAAGCTTTCTGCGGGTCGGTATATGCCATTTAGTCAAATAGATGACTTGGTTCAGGTAGCTGAACCAGATAAATATACCTGGTATCTGAAGAAGAAAGTCAACAGGAGTGTTCTGATGTGGGCCCCATCCACATCAGCATCGGTGAGAATGATGATCTTGTGGTAGCGGAGGGCATCTTTCCTAAAGTCCTCACCCTGTGAGGAACAAACATATTGGGTGAGAATGACGGGGAGGGCTACGGGCTAGAGAGGAAGATGAGAGAGGGAAAAGAAAGATGAGAGCATGAGTGACAGGGGTAAAGAAAAAGAGAAGAGAGGACAAAGAAAAAGTAGAGAGTAAGGTGAAACAGGGCAAAGCGGACAAAAGACAAAGAAAGAGGAGAGATTGAGGACTGACAGGTCAAAGGAAGTGGAGCGAGTGAGGAGTGACAGGGCAAAGAAAGCGGAGGGAGAAAGGGTTATAGAAAGAAAAGAGAGAGAGGAGTGACAGGTACAGAAAAGGGGGGGAAGAGAGAGATGGCAAAGAAAGAGGACAAAGCAAGGAGTGACAGGGCAAAGAAAGAGTAGAGAGAGACGACAAAAGAATGGGAATGAGATATAGAGGGCAAAGAAAGAGGATAGAGAGATGGCAAAAAATAGGGAACGATAAATTAGGGGGCGAAGAAAGAGGAGAGAGAGATAGCAAAGAAAGAGAGTGAGGGCAAAAGAAAGAGGAGATCATAGTGAAGAAAGACAGCAAATGGGGAGAGAGAAAGGAGAGGCAAGGGAAAAAAATAGGGGAGAGAAAGGGCAAACATAACAGAGAGGAGAGGGCGAGGGCAAATAAAGAAGAGAGAGCAAGGGTGAGAAAGAGAAGGTAAGGGGAAGGGAGCAGGAAATGAGAGGACCTTCACTCCAAGTCCAAGGGCAAGTATCAGGTTCTGAATTTCTTCATTCTTATACATTGCTGCCTCATCCTTTCTCTCTATATTCAGGATTTTACCTCTTAATGGAAGAATAGCCTGCAAAAAGACATAATCAGTAGGTACAGGTAGAAGCCTCCAGACAAGACAGAGGGTAGAGAGAGATTGGGATGAGAGATATATATGTAACACCTGAAACCGCCTATCACGCCCTTGTTTTGCACTACCACCGGCAGAATCACCCTCAACGATAAATATTTCTGAGTTCACAAAAGGTAAGAAACTCGTAAATGCAAAACGATGAATCTGAAAACCTACCTGATTCTTCTGGATTGGTTGAAGAACAATCAGCTAGTTTCCCTGGAAGGGAAGATGACTTCAGAATGCTTTTTGATCTTACCAACTCTCTGGCCCTTTTTGCCGCCAACGCTGCCTAGAATTTACATTTTTAAATAAAATAAATGCTACATTTAACAAAATAATTCATGAATATGGTACCTTCAGGGCATTTAGAGACTTAGTTATGATCATATCCAGGGCATCGGGATGCAACTCTAAGTACTCAGTGAACTGGTCTAGGACGCACTGTTCAACTATCTTCCGCACCTCTGGATTTCCCAATCTCGTCTAGCAAAATTAAAAAGAACAATGGATAAGTAGAAAAGATAATCACCTTTCCCAAAATAAAAAATGTCCGCACCTTTGTTTGACCTTCAAATTCAGGGTTCGGTACTTTGACCGAAACTATACACGTCAAACCCTCCCTAACATGTTCTCCACTGAAACTGATATCCTTCTCCTGGAATAAATAAGTAATTCATTCAGTTTGGTTTAATCAAAAGTAGAAAAAAATCATTATGATATCCTTCCCCTGAAGTTTGTTCTGTCAGCAATACCCAATTTCTATTTATCTATCTTCAAGGTTCCAGCGAGCATCAAGCGAAAATTAAGTAGCCTTATGCGGAGGTTTTTCTGGATGGGGTCGAAGGAAGGAAGGGGAATGGCCTTAGTAGCATGGGACGACATATGCAAACCAACTGGTCAGGGTGGCCTAGGGGTACCTCACTTAAAGACGATGAACGTAGCATTGTTGTCGAAATGGGTGAAAAGGATTGTAGGCCCGGAGGAGGACGTGATCGGTGCGGTGATGCGGGACAGATATGGAGTAGGCGTGGATTGGGACACGTTGACAATTAGTCCGAGGGGAGCATCGGCCTTCTGGCGGGGGTTAGGGAAGGTGGTGCCTAGCATTAAACAATTTTTTCTACCAAGCCTGGGGGATGGGGCTTTATTTCGGTTTTGGTTGGATGAGTGGTCGGATAAGGGGTGTTTAAGAGGGAAGTTTCCACGGCTTTTCGCGCTAACCCAGCACCCGCAAGGCACAGTCAAAGAGTGTTGGGACCGAGGGTGGAACCCATCAATTGCAGCACATCTATCGGAGCAGAGGGTGGAGGAATTCATGAGTATGCAACAGATGCTCTAGGGGCGGAGGCCCAGGGACGACGCCAGGGATAGGTGGATATGGAAGAATGAGCCATTTTCAGTTCGTGGGCTGTATCGACAACTGAGGACGGCCCAATCTGAAGATCTCATAAGGTTGGATGCATGTCGCGAGGTGTGGAAACAGAGGCTACCTCTTAAGGTGGCGATTTTTGAATGGATATTCGCTAGACATCGGGTATTGACACGGGTGAGACATAGATTGTTAGTCTCAGCTGGGTCGGCATTGTGCATGTTATGTGGAGAACAGGAGGAAGACTGTGAGCACCTATTCTTCCAATGTCCCATTGCGATCAGGATTTGGGCCAGCCAAGGGCTTTCTGAGATTAAGTCAAGTTTCGTATTTTGGGCTACAATACCGAGGCGACGAAGAGGTTATGAAGCCGAACGGGGAAGAAGATTTGCGGTGATATGGGCCATTTGGCTACACCGTAATGAGGTAGTTTTTGAGGGGAAAGCGGTTTCAAGTGAGGGGTTAATTCAGGAAGTGGAGAGGTTTGTTGGTGCGTGGTTTGCACATGTGTGAGCTAGAGGGGGGAGGGGACATGAGGGGCCATTGTTGGTCTTGTCACTCTTGTCCCTTCTTGTATGGCGGGTCGCCGTTTTGGGTGATCTGCTTTCTTTATCAAAAATTATGACGGGCTTTCTCTCTCTTCCCCACTATCCATAGCTTAATCTCTCCCCCTCCTTTTCTCTCTCACTATGTCTCACTCTCTTTCTCTGACTCTCCAAACCCCAACACCCCCCCACCCCACCCCAAAAAAAAATATAGAAAAAAAACAAACAATACACACACAAAACACAAATATCTGTCTTTGAAAATCTTGATGATCAGAATCCCTCTTGTTCGAGTGAAATAGTTTAGGAGCCCATCATATTACCTTAATGATCTTCAATTTCTTGGCGAAGTTGTTGATGGTTCTAGTAAGAGAAGCCTTCATGGCATCAATATGTGTTCCACCATCTACCGTGCGTATGCTGTTAGCATATCCCAGCATTGTATCTGCATATGCATCCGAACACCTGCCGAATACATACTTTCACATGTCTATTATCCATGATGGGCAAATATAGTAATCTTACCACTGAAGTGCAACATCCACAGTGATTCCATCGGTTTCCTTTTTAAAAGCTACGACATCATGAATAGGTTTCTGAATCAATGAAAAATCAGGATTTAGAATTACTTATTATTTATAAAAGTATTATGGCTGGGCTTAAGGGATCAAATAGTTGAGATCAATCGAATCAATTGATTGGTCAATCACCCCAGGGCTTATGACCAATAGTAAGGATCGAATGAGATATTTCAATCCGAACCAGGGGATCTATCTTCGATATATCTGACCAATAGTAAGTTATCGAATGTGATAACTTTGAAGAAAATAACAAATAGGGCCAAATGAGACAAATGGGGCAAATGAGAGAGTTTATTGAAGATTTTGGATGAAAGAAATAGGGGGGAAAATCATGTACAAATCGGGTTGAAGGGCCATGGCTTATATAGCCATCGGCCCAGCCCCTCCTAATCGTTGGGCAACGGTCATATGACCGTTGCCCCCAACGGCTAGAAGGGGCAAATCGGTCATTTTCCCAAAAACGATAGAAAACAGAAGAAAAAACCAAAGAAAAAGAAGAGAAAAAGGAAGAAGAACTGGGCCATTTATAATATATGACCCAATGATACATTTGTGGGAAAAAGGGAGATAAAAGAAAGTGGTAATTGGAAAAGTATCTGTCTAACAAGACAAAGCTACCGACCCACATTGAAAACACACATTAGAGAGGAGAAAAATAATGAGCTATAATTTATGTTTCTTAGTAAGAGTGGAGAGAAAGAGAGATCCACTGCTGTGTCCTACCCCGGATCACCTCCATGATCTAAATCATGCAGCTGTCAGATCATAATCATATCAGATTCCAAAATTTGGACCCAGTTCCAGAGACACAATTTTAGCGTTTAGAAATGGAGGACAACCAAAATTGATACCTTGTCAGAATTTAGCCATTTCACATACTCCACCAAGCCGCCAGCATAGCAATATTCAGCATAATGAGTCTTGTTTGGTTCCTCACTAACCTTCTTTAATGTGATTGTCAGCTGTAGCAACAAGGCAAAAGAAACAATGAAATAGCTCCGAATTTCTATGCGAATTAATTTGAAATCTACATTAACTGGTATTTCAAACAAATTCAATGAAACTTCCACTAACTACTCGCTTAAGGACAAAGATGACTTCAATGGAAGAAACAACTGTTAGGATTCCAGGTTCATCAAACATTTATTTTCTGTCTTCTTCTGTTTGTAATTTTTTTATGATTAGAACCCAACAATCTTTGGAATTCACGATGTGCCCTAATGAGATCTGAAGCTAAAGCATCCTCATAATGGGTCTCAGACCCTTCCAAATGTTAATTCCATAAATTATGTAACCTGTATTAAAAAACACGTTAATTGTGTAACGAGTATTGCTTCCTTCAAACCCTATGAGCTGCATCTCGGCAGCACTAAGAGAATGATTGTTCCTCATTCAACCAGGCAGCTACTATAATTTTATGGACATACGCAGCAAATGGATTTCCCCAAAGTCAGAGAAAAGTAGTTGAACGCATCACAGAACTTCAAATACATCATCAAAGAATATTAATAAGAAATCAAGATGATATTCCATATTTACTGAGAAACGCTAGTCCACATTGAATTAAGAAAGGGTGAAAAGATACCTTGGGATTCAGGAAAGCTAACTCCCTAATACGACTTGCAATGGTGCTATACTCTAACACAATAGTGGAGGTGAACACTGAGAAAGAAAAGAAAGACAACCATTAAGTGTCTACATGTCCAAGAGAGCTGACATCAAATAGAAGCAGAGAGATATATTCACCTTCTTGGTCAGGCCAAAACTTAATCATAGTCCCTCGACGATCACTTGATTCAGATGGCAGAAAACTGGATTTAAGATTTGTCGATGGTTTTCCGCGACAATACTTCTGCTGGAATTCTTGACCATCTCGCCAGACAGTGACCTCTAATGCCTGGATCAGCGCAGAGAGATTGATAATGACTAAGAGAATTCAAGGACAAATTGATAGTTTAACAGACTTCCACATTGAGAGATCTATTTGTGTTGATCATAAAGTTACTAGTTTCATCTAGTAAAGATTTCTAATAATTGCACTCGTTCATCAAATGTTGTGGACCAAATATTCAATTTTCAATATATTCTTATCTACAGATAACCCGACTAAGCTGCATAGAAACCTAGTTTCTCGCTCCCTTAATCTCTCATTCTCTTTCATCTCTTCCAAGTATCTCCCTTCATTTCTCCACTCCCCATACCCTCACTCTTATCCACTCCCTCCATTCACCTAAATTCAATACTGTTCTGGAAGAAAATTATATATTATGTTTCTGCATTGAAATTTTGTCGACTAAAAGCCCTATGTATTATAAAAAATTCAACTTGTTTGTTGACAAAAGCAAAAATGACCATAAAATCAATAAAAATGACGAAATTTACCTCAGACAAGGCATTGACAACAGATAAGCCCACACCATGCAGGCCCCCTGAGACACTATAACCGCTATTAGAGCCCCCGAATTTACCTCCTGCATGTAATACCTACATAATTTCAACAATATGCATCAGGATGGATGAGAACAAAGTAAATGAACTAAATGGATAAATGCATTTCAAGGATCATGCAGAGAAAGCAAATAAAACATCTTTCTATAAAAAAAATTATGGAAAATAGTGGTGCAGATATCTGATCGTTTCTAAACAAAAACCCTCAGTCCAAGCAACAACTTGAGCAGTTGCAAGGATATGTTCAAGTTTTTTTTTTTATATTTCTTCCTTAGTTACCCAGGAACTGCTAAAAGAATAACACCTATTCGGAAAACAAAGTTCAGCACATCCTTCAATAAAAGCAATACGACTCAAACTACACTGAAAAAATAAACTTTAGTAGGGTAAATGTGTACGAGGTTAAATGCTTTAGTATATTTGACGAGTATGTAGACAACTTACTTGAAAGTTTTTTGTAAATACTTACATGAAAGTTACTATAGAGAGACTGACAGGAAAAATCAACAAACAGAATTTTCATAATAAATTTGTCACCTACATAATGTCTAGTTAGAAAGAATGGCTACCAATACATTACCGTAAGGACAGTCTCCAAAGAAGACTTCATCGTAGCTGGATGAATATCTGTGGGAATCTGCGAATAAGAATAAAACATGATTGTGTTAGGAAGATATGGTAGTGATAATCAACATCAACATACATAAAAATATGATATAATATGATTCACTTTCTGTAGATGTCGCAAGTCAAACTATGACAAAAAGGAAGTGAAGTGACAAAGCTGTGCTTCTCTCTTGAAAAGGGAATAATCAAAATTGTGGGAAAATTCTGAAGTTGATCGTAAGATCTCATCCATCATTTCACTAAATCGGTGAAAGTTTTAGGAAAAGAACACACATACCCCACGTCCATTATCTACGATGCTCACAGAGTTGTCCTCGTGTATGACGACATCTATTTGGGTGGCGAAACCAGCCTGAGCTTCATCTATGGCATTGTCCAGAATCTCATAAACCTATTGAACATGGGGAAAGTGAAGATATGAGTGAAAGTATTCATGGTAGAAACATTAATTGAATAGATAAATAAATTTCAAACAGACTAGATAGGGGAAGTACAAGATGGTGCAAGCCACGTGATCCTGTACTCCCAATGTACATTCCAGGTCTTTTTCTGACAGGATCCAAGCCTTCAAGAACCTGAAACAATAGTAGGTCAGAAATTTTACAAAAAGGCTGAAAATCTAGTCATTTAGGTCAAGTACAATGCTAACGAACAATGTACTGCATTTGACTTACTCAAACCATAATATTTATTCAGTTTACAAGGTACAGTTAGATCTACAGGAATCCACAATCCATTAAATTGATCCACTAGGATCTAGTTAATCGTAAGAGAATAAATACAAAAACAACCCCATGTACAAATTATTATGAAGCACATAATGAGCACTTCGGTGTATCCACCTCTCAGAACTTTATGAGCAGATGCCCTGAATTCTGCCTCTGACCAAGATCTAAATAAAACTTTTTTTACTCCACCATTTTGTGAGATTTCTGTGAAGGAACAGTAACCAACTGTGGATCTCCAATTAACTATATCCTACCAACTATGTATCCATAAACATTTGCGAGATCCGACAAAACTTCGGCTAACCCACATCATAAATGTGAAATACTTTGAGCGTCATTACTTATCATAGTAGAATCACTGGTGAATACGTATCTGTCGTGATACTGGTAAGGTCCTAGACCTCACCGGAACTTCCTCAGAATAGAACGTCTGATCAAGAGAAGATTTTGTTGACAGAAGTGTAAAGTACTAGAAAATGGGGAAAGACAAGAATATCCCCTTTTTTCTCTCTCCCAGTAGAAAGTAGTAATTAGAGAGCCCCCTTCTCTACTCTCCCACAATGCCTTAACTGTTTTCTTGATTGCCTTTATCAGGCTTGGCCTTCTTCATTTATAGGATTTCCCCCTGAAACTTCTTGGAGAAGGGAATGGCATGGCCTCTCCCATAGGACTTGTTGAGTAGCCGATCAGGTATGGACAGCTGTTCCTCGATCTTCCTGCTTGTTTTGGTTATTAATGGGTTCTTGCCAGATACCTACTTGAAGAGATAGATGTGTACTAGGTGATCTCTATAACTTTGCTTATAATTCATAGACTACACGGCTCTGATGAAAGAACCAAAGCAAGTCTTTGGCCCTCATTATACAATCATAGCGATAAATAAGAAAACCCATCTCTTCATCTCTGTTCAACAGCTAGGGGAAGCACCAAAACTGCCCCAATTTCTACACCACCTCTAATCTCCTTCCCAATCTTTACCCTCATTCCCTCTACCTGCACTCTTGCCTCTTCCTTACGCTGCCTTGATTGGACCTCCTTCGACTTATCATTATTTTTTGAAAATGATCTCCTTCTGCTTATTGATCTCTCTTTCTCTCCATCTCAATCTTGGTCTACCTCTTCCAGGCACCCCATTTTGAAATGCCTAAATATAAACATAAGAAACTAGAGAAATCTACAACTTATAGTGCTGATTAATTCGATTTAACAGCCGTTTTCAAAATTTTCATGTCACAAACCAAACCCCATTTTTACATCACGGGGAACTTTAGCAATTGAAACACAACCAGAGAACGTATTCTGCTCAGCATCAGAAATTTCAGACATAAACATGGGTTTGGGAGAAGAGAAATTTTATAGAAAACCAGCGCATGTTCCAGAAGAGTCCAAGTACGAGTAAAATCCATAAAGATTCGTAATTATTCACATAGCATAATTCAAAATTTTGAAATAAAGGGAAAACTCCTATAAACTTAAGTATGAGCTAAGGATGAGAGAATTTTCACAGAAAACTAGCATAGAAGATTCAACGTAGTCCAAATACAAGTACCATCCAGAAAATCCATCATTATTAACATAGTATCACTCAAATTATACTGCTAAACGTAATAGACGTAAGTATGAGATTGGGAAAAAACTCCTATAAACATAAGTATGAGCTTAGGATGAGAGAATTTTTTCAGAAAACAAGCGTGGAAGATTCCAACACAGTCCAGATCCAAGTAATATGACATAGCTTAGTTCAAAATTTGGGGATAAATGAAACATGGAAAAATAATTCTAAAAGAAAATAATTCAACTTTGCAAGTTTTTGGTTTATAATGATTCTTTTGATGTCAAATATAAATACTCAAATAATCCTTATAGAAGGTGATAATTGTCTTACATAGGTATATTATAGATGTAAAAATAACCGCGACTCGTCAATAAAAAAAATAAAAGTCTAAATTAACCTGTTTAGATGTTAAACAGAACAGAAACTTCAAATTACCTGAATCTGCTCAGAACCATACGCCTGGGATCCAGTTTTCTCCTGAAAAGCTTCCGACGCAATCGTTGAAGACATGAAGGCCCTAGCAACAGGACTGCTCTCCACCCGAAACAACGCCATTCGAAAATGAGAAAACACGAATAATACAAAAATTCTATTAGACGACGACGCACACCTTGCTTTCAAGTGGCGCGAGCGCGGAAGGGCGTGCGAGGAGCGGATCAGACGACAGGAGCAAGCTGGTGAGGAGAAGGCGCGGCGAGCGACGAGGAGGCGGAGGTGGAGAACAGGAGAGGCTCTGAGTAGCGCCATTTGGACCTCGTTCGTCTTCGTCCTCGTTCCTGTTCCGGTTAGCGACTTTCAAGTAAAGTGAAGATAAGACTCCATTGCTGATTTTCCCTCTCAAAACCCTAGGTAATTTATACGAGCCTGAAATTTTTGATTTAAGGAAACTACTGAAATGTCCTTCCTGTGGAGCGGATTTTAATCAAACTATCCTTTCCTGTAGAGGGTAGAGTTGTCCGCTGAGGTTCATTAATTCCGGAACCACACCGTTCGGCCTGATTCAGCCCACAATGTGTGCCCGTTGAAATTAGGGAACGGCGATCATGATCGATCAGATCTCCATGATTGAAGCAGACGATCAGATCAACGATCACATGCAGTTAGCTTTGATTGATCATTGATCAAAGCCAACTGATTGGTTGATTGAGAGATCAATCATTGATGGACATCAATCCCTAAGATGACCCGATCATCTTAATGATCGATGTCCGTAGATTAGATCACGATCATCATTGACTGATCACTTGAATGCATCGATCAGCCAATTAATGATCATAATCATGATGATCAGATTGGATTGGTGTTCCCTAGTAAGAATTGGATCATAGTCTCCAATTGCTAGACTTATCAATGTTTATTGAACTAGACCCAGTGGGGTTTATTGAACTCATGAGACCATCTCTCAATATCTAACCCCTCATTCAAGGGTTTCGTCCATAGACCATTTTCACTCTAATCCCAAAAATCATTTTTGTCGCTCGTGGACAAGAGCTTACATGTGTTGCTCATCGAGGGACCCCAACGCATCTTGGTGATGGCTCGAGGTTCTCTAGAGTTTATGCTTTCGGTTGTCTATGCCTCGCATAAAAGTCATGATCATGAAAACTCTCTGGGAAGACCTTGCCCAATGCATTCGGGATTATCCCTCTTTTGTTGATTCTACTTTGCTAATAGCTAGAGAATTCGAGTGTGTACTCGTTGTCAGTCAATGTCAGGGAGGTTGGATAGCTAGAGGATGCAACATGAAGATATTCAATGACTTTATCTTTCCAGTAGCCCTTATTGAGCCCCCTCAGGCGATGTTTGGATGTGGTGCAACAATTGACAAGTGGGAGCATGGATATATGAGCATATCAATTATTGCTTTACTAATTGTCTTGGTGTAATGCCCTAAATCATCAAGAGAGAGAAAGAGAGGAAGAAACACCTCTTTGCCATCTTTTGGAGCCACGTCAACCCTATTTTTAAAAAGAAAAGCGATCAATCACATTTGACATCGATAGAGGAATCATTATATATTTTTAGGATGGTCGACAATTATTAGGAGAATCAAAGGTAAGCCAACCTCCTTATTTTTAATTGGGCCAAACGTAATTTTCTTTAAATTACCTCTCAATTATTTTTCATGCCTTTATGAATTTATGGCTAAAAATTATAATGAAAGTCTAGATCAAATGAAGACAATTTGGTGGAAAACGGATTTGTATTCTTGAGATATTGTATTTGTAAGTTTAGAGATTTCTTCTAAAATTTTTAAGGATTTTTTCTATTTTATAATGAGTACTTATACAAAAACCCTTCGTGCACTTGGAATGGATTTCACAAAAAGACCCCTCCAAATATTGGATGATTTCTAGCCAATCATAGTGCACCACATGACACTCTTTTTTGAGGGATTTGATAAAAATAATTGACGATCATAAATTCTCCAATTTAAAATTTAATCTCTCATGATCTAGAGTGATTTTTTAGCTGAAATTTTATGAGTAGATTTGTCTTTTCATCCTCTATCCATCAATACCTTTGATTAGAAAATTGAGCACAAAAAAATTCATGATTTGAGGATTTGATTATTTTAACCCTCTTTTTGAATTTTGAAGGCAAGCTTACTTTTTAGGGATGTGGGCGTTTTATGATATCCTTCAAGGAGTTATCTCAACCCCCAATTGACCCATTGTCTCACTCTAGGAGATATTTGAGGAGAATCAAATTTTGGTAGTTGATTCATTAATCATAGATACGCATCTTCCTGAGAATCAAAGGGACGAATGTATTTCCACCATTAATTTTCAAGAAGATGCATCTCCACCATTGATGAATAAACTTCCAAAATTCCTAACCTAAATTTTTTTGAATAATTTATTTCTTGCTTGCTTTTTGGCTCTTTCTTAGCATCAGGATAGTAGAAGGAAAAAGGAGAGGCTTAGGCCCAACCTTGGCATTGTTTAGTATTTAATTTTTTTATAGAGGCAAACTCAAGTGGAGGATCTAGATCATAATGCGTCTAACATCACTTGGTCGAGCACTAGCATCAACGATGGGGTTTATGTGAAGATTTGGATCTAATTTCTTCTTGTAATCCCTTCCATGGATAGTATAATTTTGTTTTCTCTTCTCATCATTAAGTTTTAAAATCATTCAAGTCTCAAAATCATCTTTCTGCCGCCACCATTTCAAAAACCATCTCCATCCCTCCCTTCTCCCATTACATCATAAAACTCACCCCAATTCTATCATCAATCTTAAATATTATTATGCATAGAAATAGAGATCAATATTTATATCCGTATTGATATTGTGTCATTGATACATTCATTTTTATCACTATAAATGAATTTTAACGCATAATCCTTGTCAATATAATGCACGTTATCATGATTTCTATGATATTTTTGCATTCATCATTTCATTCCACTCATATGCCCAATTTACATCTATTTAGTGCTACTGAGGTAACATATAGTGCATATATATATATATATATCATTCTTTTCAATTGTTTATATCATGAGACTAATCTCATTTAACTCCTTCAAAGTCAAGTGATTAAAATTTCCCATTTTCTATGAGTTATATGGATGCAAAGACATAGGCATGTGAGTAATAAAGCATCAAATATAAAATGCCGATGAGAGAGAGGAGGAAACAACTCTCCACCAAATATTTTTGGGTTCTGAGGTTGATAAGTCTTCCAAAATTTTGATCAAAATAGTGAATGCAACATAATATACTGAATCGGATATTCAAAATATTGAGGCGTCAAGAAAAAAAAACCCTATCACTTAGTATGTTTGGGAAAACACACTTACAAGGTTTCCTTGAGGGAGTTCTTAAAGCTATTCGAGTGTCTAACCTCTAGCAGTATCCACACGATCTTCGAATGGTTGGATATCTTCTTTAAAACTCTTCACTAAGAGAGAAAGAGAAGAAATAAGAGAATTCCCATAAGGTTTAAATGAGCACCTTATGTTGTGGTCATTCTCTTCCTATTTATAGACATTTAGTATGTGAATTTTTTATAAAGACTCGCATAATTATATCTTTGTCCACCAACATCCATAGGCCTTATGTGTGTGACCCTCAAGGTCCATATATCTCACAAATTAATAGCTCTATAGGCCCAATAACACCTCATTGGTCAAACTTACTTAATTATCAACATAAACCTATAGATTAATTAATCGAGGATTGATTTAACCCAATCTATAGGTTAAGTTGCTAGCCTGTTGGGTGCCAAGCTACACCATGGACTCTAGGAGATATGAAGTATTTAAGAACTCACTTATGGAACCTTTCCGTTATGGGCTACTGATAACATGCATTTATAAATTAATTTCTTATCCTAATTAACTCATATTCATGCTTATTTTATGTGAATATGATGCATGTTATCATACTTTTTAGGAATTTTCTCCATTGGTATGTCATTTCACTAAAGTCTATATTTATGCATAATTTAGGGTTAATTTTATGCTTGATTGATGATTAATCTTTTTCAAAGTTGAAATTAATAGAAGTTAATCTCTTTCTTGAATTACCTTGACTTTAGTACATGTTTTTGAAGGATAAATTTCAAGAGGAAAATATGATGAAGATATTAAAGAAGATTTCTTAAGAAATGATTCAAGCTAATTTTTAATTCGCCTTAGATTATTCTTTGAAATTATATTTTAGATAGCATGATGTTAAAAAGGAAAAAATTTGTGATCCAATTGAGAAAATTTGAGATTCAAAGGAGTTGTATTTTTAAAGTTATAAATTTCTGAAGTTTTTGCCCTTTTTCATATTTTTATTTGATTTTTTAATCCATTTTGTAATTAAAAAAAATCAAAAAAGGGGGGTTTTTTTTATTCCACAGACCCCGCGGAGGCTGACATGGCGCGTGCAAGTTAACGTGGCACACGTGCAAGCTGACGTGGCACGCAGGACAAGCGCGCGGATGCGACGTGACACTGAGGCCACGTGGCAAGGCCGCGCGTGGCCCACGCGATGCGCAGATGGCGCTGACATGTGGCAGGAGGCCACGCGGGTCCACGCGGACGCCCAGGTGGTGCCATGTGGCAAAGGGGATGGCAGGTGAAGGGCCCACGGTTTAGTGGGCCCTGGTTAGAGTATTGGGGCGGTAACGCAATAGCGTTAAACCGCCCCCCTATTTAACCGCAAGATTCTCCACTTTTTCTTCCGTGTGGGACTATGTTCCCACGGATTTTCTTTTGCAGGCGACGTGGCGGCACCGCAGGCGTTCGATCTACTTGCAAGATGTCGATCGCGTGGACCCGAGTCCATGCCATCGTCAATCAGAGTACGTGCGCTAAATCCCGTTTAAGTGACACGATCGATGGGCGACACATGGCTTATCTAGGAGGCGTCAATCTCCATCAGACGGTCGAGATACATCGTGATTTTGGCACATCACCTGCGATGCATGGAGGCTTCCGCAGCGTCAGATCCTCATCGGACGCGCGATTGTGAGCTACCACAGGATCTTCATCGGACGGTGGAGTGACGAAGACCAAGAACCACGATCGACGCCAATCGTGGCCCGATCGTCGCGCAATCGTGGCTCATTCAGCGAAAAATCAGGAGCCATGATCCCTCCAAATGATGGGCCACGATCGCCGAGTGATCGTGGCCATCAAATTGCTCTCCCGACCGGATCAAATGGCCTTAAAAATCAGGCGGAAATTCTCCTTTAGAAAGACGATGTATTCCCTCCTTTCTCTTTAACTTTTGATTGATTCGTGAAGCAATTAAGCGAATTTGGAGCAAAATCTTAAGTTCTTCGTGATTCGCCTGTGTTTAGACTCAATTGCGAAGCAATTGGAGTGGGATTAATCATGAATCATCATCGGATTTCATCGAATTTTCCCCTTGAATTTCGAACGTCCGCGAGGAAGAAATCGAGCAAATTCGCTTCAATCCGCGTGAATTGAAGCCCCATTCTTGCGGCAATCGGGTTAGTAGTGAGATTCGATTGATTATCAAGTGGTAATTTGAGTTTTAATTAGGTTTAGATCTTTAATTTTGCATATTTGTTCTTAGTGTTCTTCAATTTCCTCCAATTTTAGTATGAAATTTTGCTGATTTTGAAAATATGATATCTCTCTGATTATAATTCCAAATCACTTGATTTTGGTTTCATTGGATTCATCTTTTCATCAGCTTTCCGTGGACTCATTTGATCCTTCAATTTAATGTTTGACCGAGCACTGTTCATTTTCTATCTGAATTTGAACGTTGACTTTTGGGGTCAATTACTTTCAAAATACAAATCGGAATTTGATCATTTTGGTCTCTTTAAAATCCTCTAGTTCTTAGCTTTCTATTGATATATAAATTGCAAGATTTGGATATCAGTTGTTCAGTCAATTTGAAGATTTTCTCTGAAGTATTCATTTCGGGAATTTTCTGATATTTGATTTTCAATAATTCATAGTAAATCCATTTCTTATCCAAAAATCACGAATTATATATCAATAAATTCCATTTTCTCTCTAGTTTCCAAATATATAATTTTCGTAATCTTCTGACACCTTTTGTTTCTCTAATTTTACAGAGCACCCATTGTTGGTCAAAGTCAACACTTTGACTTTGACTTTTGACTTTTCTTTGTCAAATCTGAGATTTCAAATCTTAAAATTTCTTCTTTAGTATATTTATATCATTTCTATTCATAAAATCTTATTTTCACTTCCTTAAAACCTCTTTAAAACTTAAGTTCGACCAAGTCAACTCTGCAATTAAAGTCAACGTTGTTCTCTGTGGATCGACCCGATACTTACACTTTACTTGATTTTTTATCTTTATCTCTATGAGTTCGGTTTTATAAATTTTGTTTGACCGACGTTTGTGTGTTTTAACGACCACACTAAAACGTTTCGTCAGTTACCATGTATGTATAATCATTCATCCTCACGAAACTCATGAATGACTTAGTATATGGTCAATTGTCAAACCCTAATCGGTCACTCAAGTTAGTCTTGATGCGAGTAAGAAATCATATAACACTCTTGCTTTGATATTTTTTACCTTGGCCAAGGATTTCATTGCATCTCATTCTTTGAGTCAATTTCCTCAAATATCGAGGGCGGATGATCTCATCTTGATCACACAATCATCTTTGTGGACTTCATATCATATCCAATCTATGATGTTTTAGACATCCAGTGGCTAGGGATTCATAAGTCATAATCAAAACACGATCATCCATCAACAAGATGTCTTTGGCGTCTGATAACATGCATTTATAACTTGAATTCTTATCCTAATTAACTCATATTCATGCTTATTTTATGTGAATATGATGCATGTTATCATACTTTTTAGGAATTTGCTCCATTGGCATGTCATTTCACTAAAGTTGATATTTATGCATAAATTAGGGATAATTTCATGCTTAATAGATGATTAATCTTTTGTTAAGTTTAAATTAATAGAAGTTAATCTCTTGTATTGAATGAGTTTTGACTTTAGTAAATGTTTGGAAGGATAATTTCAAGATGAAATTATGATTTAGAATTAGAATGTTTAGTGAGAAATGATTTAAGTAAATTCTAATTCATCTTGATTTCTTCTTTGAAAATATATTTTAAATGACATGATGTTAAAAAGGAAGAAATTTGTGATCCAATGGAGAAAATTTGAGTTAAAAAGGAGTTATACAAATGAATTTATGAATATCTTAATTTTATAGTATTTTATGGATTTTATTTTGATTTTTCGGGATTAAATCGTGCAATCAGATGGTCAGGATTAAATCGCGCAATCAGACAGTTGGGATTAAATCGTGCAATCGGACGGTCAGGAGTAAATCGCACAATCGGACGGTCGGGATTAAATCGCGCAATTGGATGGCTGAAATCACACGGAGTGGAATCCGCGTCATGGGCCACGATCCCACCAATTACGCGCCATCTGACGGCTGAAATTACACGGAGTGAAATCCGCGTCACGAGCCACCAATTTTGCGTGATCCGATGGCTTAAATTACACGGAGTGAAATCCGCGTCACGAGCCACCAATTTCGCGCGATCTGACGGCTGAAATCACATGGAGTGAAATCCGCGTCGTGGGCCACGATCCACCAATTTCGCACAAACTTATCTATGTTCGATATCGCACGGGAGAGAGAGGAGAAATATCAAAAACAATAGGAATAGTGCTGATTTGACACTTACATGCAGGATATATAGAGAGGAGAGAGGAGAGAGGAGAGAGGAGAGAGGAGAGTGGGCCTTCAAGCCCAATAGGCTTTAACATAGGCTTTAACACTCCCCCTCAAGCTGGAGCGTGGAGATCAAACATGCCCAGCTTGGATCCGATGGTCTCATATGCAGGGCCTGGTAGGGCCTTAGTGAAGATGTCTGCCAACTGATGGGAGGAAGCGACATGTGGGGGTACAGATGGTACCGTTAACAACGTACTGTCGGATGAAATGACACTCGATCTCAATATGCTTCGTCCCTCATATGGAACGCCGACATTACGGCGATGAAGGTAGCAGCCATATTATCGCAAAGTACATCTGCATAGGACCTTCGAGCGGGAAGCCAAGCTCGGTGAGAAGAGAGCGTAACCACAAAGCATTTCTGCCGTGGTATCCGCCATGGCTCGATACTCGGCTTCGGCACTAGAGCGGACACTATAGATTGCTTCGAGAGCGCCATGTGACCAGGTTACCTCCAACATAGGTGGCATAACCACCATGTGACTTCCTGGGTCCTCCTAGTCACCAAACGAACCCTGCAATCGAGTAGGCCTCAATGCGTAGATGACCCGTCGCCGATACAAGAGGCCCTTCCCCTGAGCTCTCTTAAGGTACGCCGTAAGCCGATAGACACCCTCCGCATGGATGGTGCGAGGAGTCTCGCATAAACCGACTCAAGATACTAACCGCACAGAGATGTCCCGACGAGTCACGCGTGAGGTAGATCAATTTTTCCCACAAGTCGGCGGTAGATGCCCTGCATCCTCAAGAAGTGCGGTAGCATTGTCCCACCAGTCCCACATTCTCGCTCCATAGGTGAGGAGGCCGGCTTGCACCCCAAAGCATCCCCGTCTCCCTCCAAAGAGATCCCAAGCACGTACTTCCGCCGACAAAATGGACATCTCGCCCCGACGGTAAGCAATCTCAAGTCCAAGAAAGTACTCGGGAGGAGACAGATCGCATGTGACGAAGTGCTCGAGCCGTATAAGCCTTGGTCACAGCTCACTCGGCGTCGCCACTACCAGTGATGATGATGTCATCCACATACACAGCCAGATAACACATCCATGCGGGGTGCATTTCCGCATGACAGTCGGATCGATACAGAGAGAGACAAAGCCATACGCGAAAAGCAGTCATGAGAATTTGTAGAACCACGCACGCGGGCTTTGCTTCAGTCCAAAGATAGCCTTCTTGAGGAGACACACCTCGACGACTCCCCCGAGCAACGCACCTGTGCGATTGCTCCATGAATACCTCGCTCATCGAGGTCGCCGTAAAGGAAGGCATTGGACACGTCCACCGATGAAGCGGCCGGACTCGATCCAGTGGCAATGGAGAAGAGAACCCGGATGGAGCTGAGGCGCGCCACCGGCGAGAATGTCTCATGATAGTCAAGACCATAGGCTTGAGAAAAGCCACGAGCCACGAGACGCGCCTTGTAGCGAGCGATGGAGCCATCAGGATTATACTTGAGGGAGTACACCCACTTGCAGGAGACAACATTGGCATCGATGGGCCGAGGAACCAGCGTCCCAGTGTCTCCCCGCTGATGAAGGCCGCATACTCCACATCCATCGCCGCTTTCCACGCCGGTACCTGCAACGCCTCAATATACGACTTGGGAATTGACTCGGTTAGAACGGCAAGAGCAAGGGACTGATAGGAAGGAGAGAGGCGGGCAGGAGAGACATGATGAGCGATAGGGTATTGCGTGCACTGGCGAGTGCCCTTGCGAAGGGCAATGGGAAGGTCAAGAGCAGAGACGAGAGGCGGTGGGGAAGGTGGGGGTGACAAGGGAGCCGGAACAGGGGCTATCGGCGAGGAGGGAGATTCCGGTTTAGAGGATGGGTCATACGGGAGAGAGTCCGAGGGTGGTGACACCTCGGGCAAGGGAATCGAGACAAGCCATAGGGAGGTCACCGATGGGGTAGCAGCATGCCGAAGGAATGAGGGATGGGGAGGAGAGGTCGTCGCCGACGGAGTAGAGGTGAAGTAGGGAACGCCCTCATGGAAGGTCACATCTCGCCGAAGTAACGCATCGTCGCCGATCTCGGAAAGTACACACGCGTAGCCCTTCTCGAGTCCGAGAATAGCCGACAAACACACCCCTTTTGTGCACGAGGAGCCAGCTTGGAGAGGCTAGGGGTGTGATACTCGGACAAAGGCAAATGGCAGCCAAACACTCGAGGTGGTAGAGAGAAGAGGTCAGCAGCTAGGAGTCAATCGCCGAAGAGGAATATCTCCTCCAAGTGCAGCAGATGGAAGGCGGTTCACCAAGTATGTTGCAGTCGAACAGTCCCTCACACTGAGATACCGAGGTACCCTCATAGCCGCGAGCGCAGTGCGTACCATATCCAGAGATGTCGATGCTTACGCCGGCCACTCCATTCTCGCTGCGAGGTATATGTACAGTAGTCCGATGAACTATGCCATGGGCCGCACTGCAGTTCCTCAATCGCCTTCCGAGTGAACTCAAGTGCATTGTCTCAGTGCGGAGGATTTTTGACCATCGTCTCGCATCGGGTAATAATCTCAAGGAGGAAGTGCTGAACGCGAGAAAGTACCTCCTTTCGACTCTTCAAGATATATGTCCAACTCGCCCGGGTGTAGTCATCGACGAACACCATGTAGTACTTGTCGCCTGTAGGAGAGGTATGAGGGGCTGGACCCCGCACGCCGCAGTGGAACTGCAGTCAAACGGGCGATGGGTAGGTGGACCAAAGGCGTGATGGGTACGACGATCTATGATGTTTCCCTAGTTCACAAGACTCATAATGAAACTCAGATAAGTGTAACTAAGGAAGAGTTTCTTTAAGTTTGACAAAACTAGGGTGTCACAAGCGACAGTGCCACAAAAGAGAGTCATGAAGGGAACTAGAAGAAGCAGAGAGTGCAAAAAAAAGGGCTTGAAGGCCCGTAGATGGAGAGTCAGCCCACTAGCTCGTAGATGCCTCGTCCGTTCTCACGGCCCCAGCCCAATCCTCCCGGCCCGTGTCGAGATCCCGGAAGACGCAGTGATGAGGAAAGAAAAACACACCACTGCTGAAGGGCTTTGGTGATCGTACCGATGGACAGAGATTGGCGTGGAATCCAGAATATACAGACATGCCGTAGAGGAAGGGAAGAGGTGGCACGAGACTCAGCGTGAGCCAAGAACAGGACATGAACGACCGTCAGCAATGCGACATTAGGAATGGAGGTTTCGTGCCGATAAGAAGTGAGGACAGAGGGAAAACCAAATCATATGGGATGATGCCCCCGAGTCAATAACCCAAGAAGTCATATGAGGGGTTGAGATAGATGGCGTACTGGAGAAGATCCCCGTCCTCCAGCAGATATGATACCAGCTGCTCGTCGCTGCCGCAAGACTCGGCCGATGGTGCCGTAGTGGGACAAAGTGAGGAGGCCCGTGATACCCGAATGTAGGACAGCTCCGAGGGAGATAGTGCAAGGCCGACTGTCTCCCGCAGCCCGAGGGAGCAAGAGTCGAGGATGATCCCTCCGTCGTGACGTAGTCGAGGATGCCCCGCCTCCGCAGGCAGCCAGTGGCCCAAGCAGTGCTTCCCCGAACTCCTTCCAAGACTTCTCCGACGGTGAGTCGACTTCCCGCAGCATTTCGCAGTGGTGGATAGGAAGTCCGGGTCTTCCCTGCACGATGTGCTCTTCCCGCACGCCCCTGGGGAGCCCCGCCTGAGGCGATCGCGTGCCGAAGTTTCGACGGGCCGTGAGGTCCGGGAGGTGGGCAGCCGTCCCGCACACGAGTGCGGCTGCAAAGATCTCCTCGTGGGTAATACCCGGAGCCCCCTAAGCACCTGTCCCTCGGATCATATCGGCCAACTCAGGACGTAATCCGCTAAGAAACGCTCCGGCTCGAAGCTCATCGCGGTACCGTCTAAGTATATCAAGATCCAATACCAGTGGCTGATAGAGCTCGAGGTTAGTGAAAATGGCATCGACCGATCCATAGTAGCTCTGGAGAGTCCTAGTGCCCTGGCGACATGCAAATAGCTCCTCATATAGGCGAACTGTCCGGCTTACGTTGCTCTTGTTGGCGTACATCGTCTCCAACTTGAGCCACAGGGCACGGGCAGGACGAGTCATGCTAAGCGGCTCCATGATCTGTGTCGCTACACTGGAGATAAGCCAGGAACATACCGCGGACTCGAGTCGGCTCCACTCCAAGTACTTCGGGTCTGATTCCTTCGGTGAGGGATCAGTTAGGTGATGCCGAAGGCCATGGGCGTTGAGGAACTCCACGAAAGCACCCCTCCAAGGCCCATAATTGGACCCGTCGAACACATACGCCGGCTTAGCCAGGGCACTCACAATAGAGTGCTTCCCGATTGCCGGGACAACCCCATCGGCCGAGAGGGCCGAGTGACCTCGTAAGATGACGACACGGGGGTAGGCTCTGGCCATGTAGAAATCAGCAACCGTGGAAGACGAACCGACGGCCACTGAATATGAGTCGACACGGCAAGGCAAGTCACCCGTAGCAGTGAGAGAGCCCCAGTGGCAAGATAACGGGCGCAACGATAGCAGTGGCGGCCGGGTGATGCAAGAGGGTGATATCAGCCGTGCGACGCGCTAGGCGCCGACTGGGCAAGGCAAAGCAGCTAGGATGATGCAGCAGACGACGGCGTGGAGAAATATTCACCACGGCGCCGCCGGGCAAGGCAACAGTGGCAGCGGCGGTGGTAGGGCTACAGCAGGGCTGCTGCAGCAGTGGCGGTGATAGGATGACAAGCAGTGTGGCAGACGAACCGGGGCGCCGCAGTGGCGACGCGCACGGGGACGACAGAGCTAGCGCGGCGCGACGGCAGAGCTCGGTAGGGTGCGCGCGGTGGCCAGGCAGGGCGACCGTCAGGCAGGGCAACGACAGGGTAGCGACGGCGCTTGAGGGCGGCGGCGTCGTAGGGACACGACGGCGTCGCAGGGACGGCGCTCGTGGTTCGCAGGGACCGCCAGGCAGGACGACGGCCGGGATACGGCGATGTCGCAGGGACCGTGCGACGGCACGGCAAGACGCAAATGCAGAGCTAGGTAAGGCGCGCACGGTGGCCAGGCAGGGTGAAGGTAGGATGGCGGCGCGCGGTGCAAAAGGAGGCGGCGGCGCTTGAGGCGGCGGCGTCGCAGGGCAAACCCTAGGAGAATATTTCTCCTCTGCGCTCTGATACCATGCTCGATATCGCACGGGAGAGAGAGGAGAAATATGAAAAACAATAGGAAGAGTGCTGATTTGACACTTACATGCAGGATATATAGAGAGGAGAGAGGAGAGTGGGCCTTCAGGCCCAATAGGCTTTAACATAGGCTTTAACAATCTATAAATAGGCCTCATCTCCAATGTTAAATTCATCTTCTAGTTGGCCTCCTTTTGGAGGTTGGCCATTGGGATCAAGGCTGCTAGGGATCAACTATCTAGGTATGTTTAATTATCGTTTGTTCTTCTTATGTTTTTGTGTGTTCGCCTGGTATCAAGGATTGTGCGGCGTGACGAACCGAGTGCATCTAGATACCCGACTTGCTTCTTCGTATCCTCTTGTGTGATCGCTTGTTCCATGGCAAGAGTGTTTCGTGTCGAAAGGCCAAGGGAGCACCGGTGGATCAGGTTTTATCTTCTTATCGTATTTAGAATTAATCACCATCGGTTGAATCGATCTCGAGAAAGTTAGAGGGCCTTGTCACTGAGATCCCTGCTCAAGGCTAGGGCTAGGGTCTTAGCCCCGTGAGGACTGAGGATAGGGGGCAAGGTTGATACTATGCGAGTTCTAATTGCTTATTTAGCTCATTATTCTACCGTGATAAACGCCAAGCTTGGGCGGTAATTCAAGCTCCTGTAGAATAATGATGACTGTGTCACGATTAGACGGATTGACCGACACTTAGGGTTTATGTGTTAATCTTAGGACATTTCTTTCCTCTTTTATCAATCTATTAATCAAACCAACTACAAAAAAATATCTTCTTGAACTTTTGATCGATTCGTGAAGGAATTAAGCAAATTTCGAGGAAGATCTTTAGTTCATCGTGATCCCCCTGCGTTTAGACTCAATTTCGAAGGGATTGGAGCGGGATTGATCACGAATTCCTCCTTGATTTCATCGAATTTTCCTCTTGAATTCCGAAAATCCGTGAGAAAGGATCCGAGCAAATTCACTCCAATTCGTGCAAATTGGAGCTTAATTCTCGTGGCAATCGGGTAAGTAGTGAGATTCGATCGATTATCAAGAGGTAATTTGAGTTTTTATTAGATTTAGAAGTTTAATTTTGCAAATTAGTTCATAGTGTTCGTCATTTTCCCCAAATTTCGGTCTGAAATTTTGCTGATTTTGAAAATAGGATATCTCTCTGATTATCATTCCAAATCACTTGATTTTGGTTTCATTGGATTTCTCTTTTCATCAGCTTTGCGTGGATAGCAAATTCATCAAATTCTGAGTTTATTTGACCCTTCAATTTGATGTTTGACCAAGGACTGTTCATCTTTCATCAGAAGTCAAATGTTGACTTTCGGGGTCAATTACTTTTTATTGACAAATCAGAATTTGATAATTTTGATCTTGTTGGATTCCTCTGGTTCTTAGCTTTCCATTGACATATAAATTGCAGGATTTGGATTTCATTTGGTCATTCAATTTGAAGATTTCCTCTGAGGTGTTAATTTCGGGGATTTTCTGATAGTTGATTTTCAATAATTCATAATAAATCCATTTCTTATCCAAAAATTACGAATTATATATCAATAAATTCCATTTTCTCTCTAGTTTCTAAATATCTAATTTTCGTAATCTTCTGACTCTGTTTGATTCTCTGATTTTGCAGAACATCTATTGCTTGTCAAAGTCAACGCTTTGATTTTGACTTTTGACTTTTCTCTGTCAAATCCGAGATTTCAATTCTTAAAATTTCTTATTTACCTTATTTATATCATTTCCATATCTTACATCTTATTTTCTCTCATTTAAAACTCCTTTTAAACCTAAGTTTGACAAAGTCAACTCTGCGATTAAAGTCAACCCTGCTCTCTGTGGATCAACCTGATACTTACCCAATACTTGATTATTATATCTTGTCTTTGTGAGTTCGGTTTTATAAATTTTGTTTGACCATCGTCTTTGTGTTTTAACGACGCACGAAAACGACACGTCAGCGTCTCAAGTCAAAGGACAACATACACAACCATGACATGAAACAACTTGATTAACATTCAGTTATAGTACTGTTCAAGAATTCATATGGATCACTTCAGTGAACCCTTTTTCTAAAGAGCACCCACTATCTATCCTTAGTGTCTCTCCACTGATGGTCACATAATCCTTCATACTCATCATATGAGTCAGATTAGATGGTACTATTATTTTCAAATCATTTGATGTCCTTCTTGACTATCTCAC
>JAHCZF010000047.1:0-31754 GCA_024174645.1 Lemna minuta
TTGTATTAATTTCATTGAGAATATATCATTTTCCAATCTTAATAACCCATATTAGACTTAAGTTTGACCATGTCAACGCTTTCAATAAAAGTCAACCGTGGTCTTTATGGTTCGACCCGATCTCATCGTTGTACTTGATTTTTGATTTTAAATCATCGTGAGTTCGAAGGTATAAATGTTTTTAACCAACGATCGTGTGTTTCATCGACCGCACTAAATCGTTACAATCATTAGCGAGAAATTAAACTAACATTTTTTTAATTTTAAAAATCTAAATAAATCTAAATAAATCCAATATAAATTCAAAATGTTTTTAGAAAAATCCCTAAAAGTTAGAAAATTCATGACTTTCAAAATACAATTCAAAATTCATCCAAATTTGTTTTGTTGGATCAGAAATTAAATAATATATCATTTTAAAAAATTAAATGTAATAAATAACTAGAGAATAAATATTAATTAAAAAATGTACTCATTTCGCTTAGGAAATAAAATTTAGAAAAATAAATGAGTGTATAAAAAATATTTTCTACTATTTTTTAACATTAAAACCTAATTATAATCTGAAATATAGATGGGAATAATCTACTCTAAAATATATTATTTAATTATGCATAACTATTCCTAAAATAATGCATTTTGAGATTATAACTTAAAAATGGATGAAGTGATAGATATGTACTCAAAGTATGATATCACACATAAGAATGGATATTTTATGCCTGCACTTGCATTTATAATCATATAATTTCATGTATAAATTGCATATTATCAAGTCGCATGCCCATGTATTGTGATAACAAAGCTGTAACATGTCTTGCCAACAATCCTACTTTTCATGAATGTGCCAAGCATATCAAGATTGATTGCCATGCTATTCATCATCGGGTATTTGATGGGTTCATCACCACTCCTTATATTGGCTCTTCCATTAACTAACGAACATTCTAATAGAAGAACTAAGCACGACCTCCTACAACATTTCTCGCAAGCTGGGTTTGTTTGATCTCTATGCTCCAGCATGAGGGGGAGTGTGAATGTATACGACCCATAATGTTACTTTTGTAATTCTAGATTTGCTTCTCACTCTCCTCTCCTCTATATGTCTCTATTCTCCTCTCTTCTGTTCTTCAATCAATATCATTATCTCTTTTTCATTTTCCACAATGAAAAAACATGATTACAAGGTTTCCTTAAAGGATTTCTTGAAGCTATTCAAGTGTCTAGCATCTAGCAATATTCATTTGATATCCAGAAGATTGGATCTCCTCTTCATAGCTCTTCACCAAGAGAGAAAGAGAAAAAAATGAGAGGATTCCCATAAGGCTTGATGGGCATCTTGAATTGTGATCTTTCTCCCCCTATTTATAGACATTTGGTATGTGGAGTTTTCATTAAAACCATCATAATTATGTTTATATCTACCAACATCCATAGCCCTTATGTGTGTGACCCTCTAAGTTCATATATCTTAGTAGCTAATAACTCTATAGACCCAATAATATATTATTGGTCAACTTTAATTAATTAACCAAAGATTGATTTAACACAATTGATAGGTTAAGTTGTCAAGATGTTGGGTGCAAAGCTACACCATGTACTCTAGGAGATATAGAGTGTTTAAGAACTCTCTTATGAAATATTTCCATCATCGATTATCATTTATATATAAGACTTCATCCGCACGAGACTCATGAATGACTTAGGGTATGGTCAATTGTCAAACCCTAATTGGTCTCTTAAGTTAGTACTTATGCATATAGGAAATCATTAGAAACTCTTCCAATATTTTGACAATCTTGGTCAAGGATTTTATTACATCTTATTCCTTGAGTCAGCCTCTTCAAATATTGAGGGCATATGATATCATCTTGATCACACAATCATCTTCAAGGACTTCATGTCATATCAATTATATGACATTTTAGAGATCCCATGGCGAGGGATTCATATGTCATAGTCAAAACATGATCATCTATCTATAAGATGTCTTTGGTGTCTCAAGTCAAAGGACCATATACACAACCGTGACATGAATCAACCTAATTGACAATTAGGCATAATACCATTAAGGGATTCATACAGATCAATTCAATGAACTCTTTCTCTAAAAAGCACCCACTATATATATAGTATCTCCACACAAATGTCTAGAAGATCAGCCATACTCATCATATGAGTTAGATCATATAGTGTTATTCTTTATGGATAATTCGATATCCTTCTTGAATATCCCATAAATAGTAATGTTTAGAACATATGTTTAGAGAATAGTGATCATTGTATTATGATCTCATCATAATTCACTTAATTAATCTATATGCTCATAGACTTTATTATAAATATCACAATGAATAAATTTCATTTCAATGAAGACAAATGAGATACATAGAGGTGTGATTGGCTTATAGGCCACATAAAGTCCATCAATTTTAGGAGGAGATTAACTCAAGGAATGAGATGTAATGTAATCCTTGGTTAAGGTAATGGAAATATCAAACGAGTTATTGTTAATTTCCTCCATGTATCATTATTAAATTGAGTGACCAATTAGCACTTGATAGTATACGATACCCTAAGATATTCATGATACTCAATGAATAAAATATTATATATACATGGTAACCAATGATGGTAAAGTTTCATGCGAGAGTTCTTATATACTCTATATCTCTAAGAGTACGTGGTATAATTTGGTACCTAATAGATTAACAACTCAACTTGTTGATTGGGTTAAATTAATCTTCTATTAATTAATTTATATGTTTGTGTAGATAATTTATAAAGGTTGATCAATAAGGTATTATTGGGTTTATAGATTAATTAACTAGTGAGATATATGGACTTAGAGAGCCAAACACATAAGGTCTATGGACGTTGGTGGATATAACCATAATTATGAGGGTTTTTATAAAAAAAATTAATATAAATTATATGGCCTGCAAGCCAATCACACTTTTATCTTTCATTTATATTCATTACGTTGTTAATAGTATTTTCGAATGAGAAAGAAAATAGAAAGAGAGATGAAGTAGATAGGAGACTGAGCGGAAGATAGCGTAGATAAAGAAGGAAAAATGTAGATATTATTCGGGAAAGAATACGAGAGACTGGAAAGAAATAAGAGGCCGGATATGAAGAAAAGTGAGAGAGTCGATGGTGATGAGAATAGAAAACAGAATAGGTGAGAGAAGAATGCGGAGGCGAATAGAGATGAGGAAGGTGGAGCGGAAGGATTAAGATTATTATTTATAATATACGGTTATCATAAATATAAGAGATGAGAATAGTTAATAGAAGTCTCGGATAATGGTCTCGTGACGGAAAATAGGAGGGTTCGGAAGTCAATGTTGGACTTATACGTGAGAACCGAACTATTTCACGGGAATAGGAAGAGGATGATTTACCTGAAGAAAACGAGAAATGATGCTGTTGAATTACTCCGGCTAACATCGGATAGCCTCGAGATGCTTCAGATTCGAAATGGTGAAAGCGGACAGAAAGGAGGGAGAAAGGGAAAGGGAGGTAGAACTCGGAGAGGAGGATTATGGGAGAGGCACAAGAACACACAAACACAGCGTAAAAGTACCCACGAAACCAAAATTTTCATCAATAATCACTTCCTCCGTCGTTTACAATTGTCTCTCTTATAGGAAGAAGAGAGGGAAGTTTAGTTTGAAGAGATGCTTCGGGAAAAAGAGAGGTAGTTGCGGGTGCATCTCTTCGTTCTGTGTGGTCGTCGCGTGGTGGGATTACGTGGAAGCGTCTTTAACGAGCACGTAATTCAAAATACCGTCATCATTTAAGTAGTAGATCCTGGAGGCATTTCGGCTGCTCGTTTAATTCTTTCTCAGGCCCTGCTGTGGTGGAGTCATCAACGCCGTGGATGGCGATGAACTCTAGAGTTCGATAAATCCGTCGCCGTTGTTATCCAGTTCTAACTTCAGTCGCTTGATATTCGGGTCAGGGCGTGGCTTGAGAATTGGGAGTGCGCGCATAATTTTCCAGCTCAAAAAAATGAGGTCTTCTCGTCTTCATTGGCGTCGGAAATGGTCACTCGGTGGACTGATGAAAAGACAATAGCTCCCGAGGATAGTCCATCGTCGGGTTTATTGGATGAACGTGGCGATGTGGAGATAATCTGCATACGTATGATGGTGACTGACTTCCGTGCTTCTTCCTCGTCGTGATTCATTACGTGTGGGAAGTTACGTGGATTGATCGCAGAGGAGGTATGAATTCTTCCTTAATCCCTTATGAACTCATAGTGGTCAGGAAGATATTCTTCAATGTTGGAGGCTATCCCTAAGCTCCTCGCGAATGTTCTTTCTTTGATGCAATCCTCGCTGATGGGGTGTACGACTGGAGAGTTCCCTCAAATAGATCTCTGAGGCGATTGCACCACAATGGGAGGTAAGTCTCCCTATTGAAATCTTCATCTGGCTCTTATTCGTTGATTTAACCCTCAAGCCGTGGAGGAGTGTAGTCTTTGGATCAAACCCTCATAACTTCTAGGTGTCGTGTGGATCATTCTTTGCAGTTGCTCCCGTAATCATCTCAATTAGTTGGTGATAGTTGACCGTGGAGTGATTGGGCCTGTTGATGAGCCTTTGGTAGATAACAACCACTTCTTCATGCTATCAACCGTGACGGCCTTGTTTAAATGAGAGGTAGTTCCTTTTGTTGGAGTTGCTGTCATGTCCTTCATAGTTGCTTTTGGAGCTTTTCATTAATTAAGAGAGTAATGTTCTTAGCTTATTTTCTTCATAAGCTGTCCTCATGATGAGTTAATTTCATATGGGTGAATGCATGATAATACTCATGTAAAGGCTTGTCTTGAGGTAAATTAAAAAGGTAAATTCCTCCTTTAGATCTCTTCTAGAATTCTTTCTAAGGGAGGTTTTCAAAGATAGAAGAAATTGGAGATCAAGGATATTCCTATTGATGTTTCTTGAGATCATTATTTCACACAAGGTACCTATGATATGGTGGATGTGGTTTGGAAAATTAGGAACCAATATCAAAGGTAAAAGGGTGGTTGACTTGGTCCATTCAAAGAATTCTAAGTATCTAAGGATAAGGCTAATTTCTTTTGACCAAGTCAATCTTTAGATCAGTATAAAATAAGAAAAGGAGGAGGAGGAGGAGGAGGATAGGTTCACTTAGAACCCTTGTGTTCATGTTTGGAAATAATTCTCCATCACTGTCATAACAGTTTGTCCATGTAACGCGCTCATCACCGTTATAACTCCTCGACATGAACGGCTGAGATTAATTCTCTTCCATTTTAACTGGTGATAACGCCTCCTCCGTTTATTGCAAGATGAACGGTTGGATCAGCTTCTCTCAATACTTTCCTGGTGGAGGAAAGCAAGTACAAATTCAACGTCTCAGATCTAAGCTCGAACAGATTGCAAACGCAGGCCCTGTCGTTGTTCTTGATTGGTCGATCGGTGACCTAACTTGCGTGGAAGCGAAGACAAATCTAACCGTACCGTAGCATGCTGGAGTGACCAAAGCCAGTGCATTGAATCCAATAATGGCACTGGGTACCTTTGCCGGTGCTCCAAAGGATACGAAGGCAATCCTTACCTTGTGGGCGGCTGCTTGGGTACGTCCAAAACACACGAGAGGAGACTTTTGGAGCGGATTTTTGACATTTTCTTCGTTGGCTCTTAGATATTGATGCGTGCGTCCAAAGTCCCAGCGCGTGCCCGTCAAACGCGACTTGCACTAACACCGCTGGTGGCTATGCTTGCAATTGTCCTCGAGGTTATGGATTAAACAAGGACGCTCCTAGACGGTGTGAATGTATGACTTGGAAGGCTAAATGATCTCATCTCCTTAGACTTGGTCTAACTGACTTGTTTTATTTCCTTTTTCTGCAACAGATATCGACGAGTTTAAGGAGAATCCTTCTTCTAGGAAAGAGTATTGCGAGAACACTGAAGGAAGCTACAAATGCAAATCTAGGGATACCGGTGTTTCGTTGGGTCTGAAGTTGGTCTCGGTCAGTGCAATCTTCTGGGTGAAGAGAATTGGAAAAGAAAAGGAGAGAAGAGTAGACTAGTAACAACGTGAATCTTGAATTTGATTGTCTATTTTACCCGTCCTTTACATAGAGTATTTATAGTAGAAACGAGACGAGTAAGGGAGCATCGACATCGGTCTGCTATAGGCATGATTCGATTGCCCAGCTAGCATAGACGTGGCGTCGGGCTTGGCTGATCGGTTAGTATCTTTAACATCCCTCTGCAAGCTCAATGCCAGATGAAGATTAAGCTTGGACCTTAGTTGTAAGAAGCAAAGTTTAGGAAGCGATTTGGTAAGAAGATCAGCCGGTTGATCTTTGTCGGAGATAATTCGAACACAGAGCCGCTGTAGAGCCACTTGTTCACGAACAAAGTGAAAGTCGATTTCGATATGTTTCATGTGAGTGTGGAAGACTGGATTCGCCGAGAGGTAGGTGGCATCGATGTTGTCGCACCACAACGTCGGCGAGGGTAGAGGAATGTGAAGTTTTCAAAAGAGAGAGGTAATCTTGATAAGCTTAGACTTAGTGTTAGTAATAGCTTTATATTCAACTTCAGTACTTGATCGAGCGACAATAGGCTATTTCTTGGAGCTCCATGATACAAGATTGCGACCAAGGTAAATCAGGAACCCACTGGTAGATTGTCGGTCAGAGGAATTGCCGGCCCAATCCGTGTCACTGAAAGAGGTGAGGAGCACAAGGGATATACAATTGTAATGTAATCCGTCAGTGACGCTGCCTTTGAGATAACGAAGGAGATGTTTTAGATGAAGCCAATCGGCAATGGTGGGGGAATGCATGGAGCGACAAGCTTGGTTAACGCCGTACGAGACATCAGGGCGAGTGAAATTGAGATACTGAAGAGCACCGACAACTCGTCGATAAAGGTGAGAATTTTCAGGAAGGGGGGAGCAAACTGCGAAGCACGTCGTAGGACTCAGCATGGGGAATGGTTTACAGTGTTCCATTTTCAACATTTTGAGGATAGATAGATTATACTGGGTTTGTGTAAGGGTGAAACCATCTCGGTATTTCTGAAATTCAATCCCAAGGAATCGAGACGCGGGTCCAAGATCTTTGAGACAGAAGTGATGTTTGAGAGAGGCAATGAGAGTGTGAATTTGAGAGGAAGATGGGCCAATGACAAGAATGTCATCAACGTAAATGAGAAGATAAAGAGATGTATCAGTCTTGGAGCCGTGAAATCCGAGTTTGAGTTGCCTAGTGAGTTTGTGATACCACTCACGTGGGGCTTGTTTGAGACCATATAAGGACTTCCGAAGTTGGCAGACATGATGAGGATGTTGGAGATGATGAAAGCCGGGAGGTTGATCCATATAAATGAGGTCATGAAGATCACCATGGAGATGGGGAGGCGTTGGAGATGTCCAATTGATGAATATGCCAGTGTTGGCGGATGGCAAAGTGCCAAGAGGAGGCAAATAGTAGTGGCCTCAATGACAGGACTAAAGGTTTCGTGATAATCAATGCCTTCTTCTTGATGAAATCCTTTAGCAAAAAGGCGGGCTTTGTATTGGGGAGATACACCATCAGGGGAAGGCTTAGTTTTATAAACCCATTTGCAGCCAATGACAGGTCGATTGGTGGGTTAGGGAACGAGTTGCCATGTCTAATTGAGCAGGAGTGTAGTGAATTCACTATCCATGGCGGCCATCCATTCCGGATGTTTGGAGGTGGCGAGAAATGTGGTTGGCTCAGGAGGGAGAGAGGCAGAGGTGAGAAAGCACAGGGGAAGAGGATATCGAGGCGTTGGTGATGCTGAGCTTGAGTCAAGCATGCAGACAACGTCAGAGAGTCGTCGGGTTTTAATGCGGGATGGAGATGTATGGAAATCAAGGTTTGAAGGAGAAATAGGATTGGTCGAGGGAGTATGGCCAGGGAGGGAAATTTTAGGGGAATTGGTTTGATGACAGGAGGTATCGAGGATGAGGGAGGAGTTTGGGTCAGATGAATCAAGAGAGATAGTGGATAATATTGGGGAGATCGGTGAGGCAGGCTATACCAGTGATGCAGGCAATAGTGGTGATGCAGGCGATACCGCGGAGATCGGTGAGGCAGGCGATACCGGTGATGCAGGCAATACCAGTGATGCAGGCGATACCAGAGAGATTGGTGACTCAGAAGGTTGAACGGTTGAGTTAGAGGACGTGAATGTGGACTTAGACATATATACGGGAGACGACCCAAGAAGTCCAAGAGGTGAAGAGGATTGTGAATTGTTGATGAGAGATGATGATGGGAATGGGTAGTCGTGTTCTTGAAAGGTGACATCCCGACTGATATATAGTTTGCCACTGGAAAGAGAGAGACATCGATAGCCCTAATGAAATGCACTATAGCCAAGAAATACACATTTGTCGGATCGTGGGTCCAATTTGGATGTTGCATATGAGCGAAGACAGGGGTAGCAGGTGCAGCCAAAGTTTCTTAAGAAGGAGTATGTCGGTTCTTGATTATATACAACGAATGTAAGGAGACCGGTTTTGCAAGATAGATGTGGGCAGTCGATTGATCAAGTAGACGGCTGCATACGGCTTCATCTCAGAAATGATGTGGGAGTGATGAGTGGCGCATGAGAGACAAGGCTGTTTTGAGGATATTTCGATGTTTTCTCTCGGTGGTTCCATTCTGTGCCGGTGTGTGTGGGCAGGAGACTTTGTGAGCGATGCCTTGTCGCGTGAGATGTTTGTTTAGAGCTTGGAATTTGCCTCCCCAATCGGACTGGAAGCTGACAATTTTCTGACCAATTTGTCGTTCTACTCGGAGTTGGAAATCAAGGAAGACTGAGAAAACATTGCTTTTGAGTTTCAGAGGATATAGCCAGGTGTACCAAGTGAAATCGTCGATAAAGATAACATAATACTAGTTTCTAGCGTGCGAAATAACCGGTGAGGGCCCCCATAAGTCCAAGTGGACAATTTCAATTGCTTTATGTGTCTAGTGAATCGACTTTGAATACGGAAGGCGGTGTGATTTAGAGGTGAGACAAGATTCACGTGAGAGAAATTTATTGACTAAAGGAGTAGGAAGTCCATAACTAGAGATAATTTTCTATAGGATTCGCATGTTTGGATGGCGGAGTCGGTGATGCCACACATCTGAACCGGTTTTCTCACCAATATTCACCTCTGGTGGGTGAGCTTTAGCAAGAAGATAAAGCCCGTCCTTAATCATGCCCTGGAGCAATGATCTCCCGGTTTCCTCGTCCTTCACGATACAGTAGGTCGCATGAAATTCAACAAATACTGCATTGTCATTAGTTAGCCTATAGACTAAGAGTAATTTCTTCCAAATCTCAGGAACATGAAGTATATTGACTAATTTGAGTGGTTGAGACCGAGATATGAGAGAAGAGGAGCATGTACAGTGAATTGTTAAACCTGTTATGTTGCCCACTTGAAGTTGATAAGGACCTTGGTAGAGTGTAGGATTCACAAGAGTTTAAGGATCGTTAGTTACATGGTGCGTTGCGCCACTATCGGGATACTAGACGAAATGATCGGGCGGTGAGTTAACCGGTTGTAGATTAGTGGTATAAGCTTGTGAAAACGTCTGATTACTTGGATTTGTGGAAGGATTTTGATTTCCATAGAATGATCTATTGAACCGTTCTCTGCACTTGAGGACGCAATGTCCAAATTGGCCACTAATAACATGCTATTTTTACATTAATTTACATGATTATTAGTACAATTAAAGGCATTAATCAATCTAATTATATGCATGTTATTATATTTTAAGCATATTTCTATCATTTTGTATTAATTTATGTTATGATCTTAAAATACACTAATTTATGGATTATTATATAATTAAACATTATAATCTTTAATCCTAATTATAAGTGAGATCATTAGGTGGGTTGCTAAATAATGTTTGGGGACTTCTTGTACACATCTCTGCACCATAAGAATTTGCTTTAAAAAAATTTCTTTAAGGAGTTAAGTTATTTTGATTACAAATTTCTTTTGTTTGGCATTAATGCTCTTTTATTTAATACTGAATTCATTATATCTTCTTATTTTCTTTTATAAATCTTTTTTCTTGTTTTCTTGTTCATAACTCAACCCAGCTTTTGTAATTTTTATTGTTTGGAGACTTGAGGTACACATCTCGACACCCTAAGCATTTCCTTTGAGCATTTTTTTTATGAATTTCTTTTGTTTACTATTAAATTTCCTTTATTGAATATTTACTTCATTGTTTTTAATTCTTGAATGAATGTTTTCTTTTCATTTTATTGTTTATAAGTTGAGTATATTTTTAAACATTTATACTACTTGGCTAACCAATGACACAAGGAGTCCAATAGTCTCTACTTAAGAATAAATTACGAGATTGGGATATGGAGTGTGATCATATTTATGGTATCTTCTTCTTCCCAAAATTATAGTTCCTAAAAGCCAAGGTACGCACCTTGACCTCTATATAATTGTTTTTAATTTTCTGCCTTTAAGATTTGTAGCTTTTTCATTTTTCATCCTTAGTTAGCTCTTTATTTTAGTTAAGCAATTATTTTGATTTAGTTCTTTTATCGAGAGGTATATTATATGTCATTCCTAAGTTTTCTTTATTGTTCAATTTAAGAACTTTCTTCTATGCTATTTTAACTCTATTATAGTCATGATTGACAGAGCTATCAAATAATCCTTTACTTAGGTGGATTGCTAAATAATGTTTGGAGACTTCAAGTACACATCTCTACACCCTAAGCATTTCCTTTAAGCCTTTTTATTACGAATTTCTTTTCTTTAGTATTCACTTTTCCTTTATTGAATATTTACTTCATTCTTCCTTTTCTTAATGAATGTTTTTCTTTGCATTTTATTGTTTCGAAGTTAAGTATTTTTTTGAAATTTATACTTTTTTGGCTAACCAATGACACAAGGAGTCCAATAGTCTCTACTTAAGAATAAATTACGAGATTGGGATATGGAGTGTGATCATATTTATGGTATCTTCTTCTTCCAAATTATAGTTCATAAAAGCCAAGGTACGCACCTTGACCTCTATATAATTGTTTTTTTATTTTCTGCCTTTAAGATTTGTAGCTTTTCATTTTTCATCCTTAGTTAGCTCTTTATTTTAGTTACGCAATTATTTTGATTTAGTTCTTTTATCAAGAGCTATATTATATGTTCCAAGTTTTCTTTATTTTTCAATTGAAGAACTTTCTTCTATGCTATTTTGAACTCTATTTTATTGTCATGATTCACAACGAAATCAAATAATCCTTCACTTAGGTGGGATTGCTAAATAATGTTTGGAGACTTCAGGTACACATCTCTAGACCCTAAGAATTAGCTTTACAAATTTTTTTCTTTAGGAGTTAAGTTATTTTGATTACGAATTTCTTTTGTTTGGCATTAAAGCTCTTTTATTTAATACTTAATTCATTATGTCTTGTTAATTTTCTTGTATGAATTTTCTTTTTCCTATTTTCTTGTTAATAAATTAAGCCAGCTTTTGTAATTTAGATTGTTTGGAGACTTCAGGTACACATCTCTACACCCTAAGCATTTCCTTTAAGCATTTTTATTATGAATTTCTTTTGTTTAGTATTCACTTTCCTTTATTGAATATTTACTTCATTCTTTTTTATTTATTTTTTTCTTGAATGAATGTTTTTCTTTTCATTTTATTGTTTATAAGTTGAGTATATTTTCAAACATTTATACTACTTGGCTAACCAATGACACAAGGAGTCCAATAGTCTCTACTTAAGAATAAATTACGAGATTGGGATATGGAGTGTGATCATATTTATGGTATCTTCTTCTTCCAAAATTATAGTTCCTAAAAGCCAAGGTACGCACCTTCACCTCTATATAATTGTTTTCAATTTTCAGCCTTTAAGATTTGTATCATTTTCATTTTTTTCATGCTTAGTTAGCTCTTTATTTTAGTTATGCAATTATTTTGATTTAGTTCTTTTATCAAGAGCTATATTATATGTTCCAAGTTTTCTTTAGTTTTCAATTGAAGAACTTTCCTCTATGCTATTTTAACTCTATTTTATAGCCATGATTCACAAAAGCTATCAAATAATCCTTTCACTTAGGTGGATTGCTAAATAATGTTTGGAGACTTCAGGTACACATCTCTACACCCTAAGAATTAGCCTTACAAATTTTTTCTTTAAGGAGTCGAGTTATTTTGATTACGAAATTTCTTTTGTTTGGCATTAAAGCTCTTTTATTGAATACTTAATTCATTATGTCTTGTTATTTTCTTGTACAAATTTTATTTTTTTCCTATTTTCTTGTTAATAAATTAAGCCAGCTTTTGTAATTTAGATTGTTTGGAGACTTCAGGTACACATCTCTACACCCTAAGCATTTCCTTTAAGCATTTTTATTATGAATTTCTTTTGTTTAGTATTCACTTTACTTTATTGAATGTTTACTTCATTCTTTTTATAATTTTTCTTGAATGAACGTTTTCTTTTCATTTTATTGTTTATAAGTTGAGTATATTTTCAAACATTTATACTATTTGGCTAACCAATGACGCAACGAGTCCATTAAACTCTACTTAATAATAAGTTACGAGATTGGGATATGGAGTGTGATCATATTTATGGTATCTTCTTCTTCAAAATTATAGTTCCTTAAAGCCAAGGTACGCACCTTCACCTCTATATAACTGTTTTTAATTTTCAGCCTTTAAGATTTGTATTATTTCATTTTTCATCCTTTGTTAGCTCTTTATTTTAGTTATGCAATTATTTTTCTTTAGTTCTTTTATCAAGAGCTATTTTATATGTTTCCAAGTTTTCGTTAGTTTTCAATTGAAGAACTTTTCCTCTCAGCTATTTGAACTCTATTTTATAGCCATAATTCAAAAAGCTATCAAATAATTCTTTACTTAGGTGGATTGCTAAATAATGTTTGGAGACTTCAGGTACACATCTCTACACCCTAAGCATTTCCTTTAAGCATTTTTATTATGAATTGCTTTTGTTTAGTATTGACTTTACTTTACTGAATGTTTACTTCATTTTTTAAAATATTTTTCTTGAATGAACGTTTTCTTTTAATTTTATTGTTTATAAATTGAGTATATTTTCAAACATTTATACTATTTGGCTAACCAATGACGCAACGAGTCCATTAAACTCTACTTAATAATAAGTTACGAGATTGGGATATGGAGTGTGATCATATTTATGGTATCTTCTTCTTCAAAATTATAGTTGCTTAAAGCCAAGGTACGCACCTTCACCTCTATATAACTGTTTTTAATTTTCAGCCTTTAAGATTTGTATTATTTCATTTTTCATCCTTTGTTAGCTCTTTATTTTAGTTATGCAATTATTTTTATTTAGTTCTTTTATCAAGAGCTATATTATATGTTCCAAGTTTTTGTTAGTTTTCAATTGAAGAACTTTCCTCTATGCTATTTTGAACTCTATTTTATAGCCATAATTCAAAAAGCTATCAAATAATTCTTTACTTAGGTGGATTGCTAAATAATGTTTGGAGACTTCAGGTACACATCTCTAGACCCTAAGAATTAGCTTTACAAATTTTTTCTTTAAGGAGTTAAGTTATTTTGATTACGAATTTCTTTTGTTTGGCATTAAAGCTCTTTTATTTAATACTTAATTCATTATGTCTTGTTATTTTTCTTGTATGAATTTTATTTTCCTATTTTCTTGTTAATAAATTAAGCCAGCTTTTGTAATTTAGATTGTTTGGAGACTTCAGGTACACATCTCTACACCCTAAGCATTTCCTTTAAGCATTTTTATTATGAATTTCTTTTGTTTAGTATTCACTTTCCTTTATTGAATATTTACTTCATTCTTTTTATTATTTTTCTTGAATGAATGTTTTCCTTTTCATTTTATTGTTTATAAGTTGAGTATATTTTTAAAATTTATACTACTTGGCTAACCAATGACACAAGGAGTCCAATAGTCTCTACTTAAGAATAAAGTTACGAGATTGGGATATGGAGTGTGATCATATTTATGGTATCTTCTTCTTCCAAATTATAGTTCCTAAAAGCCAAGGTACGCACCTTGACCTCTATATAATTTTTTTTAATTTTCTGCCTTTAAGATTTGTATCATTTTCATTTTTCATCCTTAGTTAGCTCTTTATTTTAGTTAAGCAATTATTTTGATTTAGTTCTTTTATCAAGAGCTACATTATATGTCCTAAGTTTTCTTTATTTTTCAATTTAAGAACTTTCTTCTATGCTATTTGAACTCTATTATAGTCATGATTCACAAAGCTATCAAATAATCCTTCACTTAGGTGGGTTGCTAAATAATGTTTGGAGACTTCAGGTACACATCTCTAGACCCTAAGAATTAGCTTTAAAATTTTTTTCTCTTAGGAGTTACGTTATTTTGATTACGAATTTCTTTTGGCTTCGCATTAAAGTCATTTTATTTAATACTTAATTCATTATGTCTTTTTATTTTCTTGTATGAATTTTTTTCTTGTTTTCTTGTTAATAAATTAAGCCAGCTTTTTGTAATTTAGATTGTTTGGAGACTTCAGGTACACATCTCTACACCCTAAGCATTTCCTTTAAGCATTTTTATTACGAATTTCTTTTGTTTAGTATTCACTTTCCTTTATTGAATATTTACTTCATTCTTTTTATTTATTTTTCTTGAATGAATGTTTTTCTTTTTCATTTTATTGTTTATAAGTTGAGTATATTTTTGAAATTTATACTTTTTGGCTAACCAATGACACAAGGAGTCCAATAGTCTCTACTTAAGAATAAATTACGAGATTGGGATATGGAGTGTGATCATATTTATGGTATCTTCTTCTTCCAAATTATAGTTCATAAAAGCCAAGGTACGCACCTTGACCTCTATATAATTGTTTTTCATCCTTAGTTAGCTCTTTATTTTAGTTATGCAATTATTTTGATTTAGTTCTTTTATCAAGAGCTATATTATATGTCCTAAGTTTTCTTTATTTTTCATTTTAAGAACTTTCTTCTATGCTATTTCAACTCTATTATAGTCATGATTCACAAAGCTATCAAATAATCCTTCACTTAGGTGGATTGCTAAATAATGTTTGGAGACTTCAGGTACACATCTCTAGACCCTAAGAATTAGCTTTACAAATTTTTTCTTTAAGGAGTTAAGTTATTTTGATTACGAAATTTCTTTTTGTTTGGCATTAAAGCTCTTTTATTTAATACTTAATTCATTATGTCTTGTTATTTTCTTGTATGAATTTTTTTCCTGTTTTCTTGTTAATAAATTAAGCCAGCTTTTGTAATTTAGATTGTTTGGAGACTTCAGGTACACATCTCTACACCCTAAGCATTTCCTTTAAGCATTTTTATTACGAATTTCTTTTTGTTTAGTATTCACTTTCCTTTATTGAATATTTACTTCATTCTATTTTTATTTATTTTCTTGAATGAATGTTTTCTTTTCATTTTATTGTTTATAAGTTGAGTATATTTTTAAAATTTATACTACTTGGCTAACCAATGACACAAGGAGTCCAATAGTCTCTACTTAAGAATAAATTACGAGATTGGGATATGGAGTGTGATCATATTTATGGTATCTTCTTCTTCCAAATTATAGTTCATAAAAGCCAAGGTACGCACCTTGACCTCTATATAATTGTTTTTAATTTTCTGCCTTTAAGATTTGTAGCTTTTCATTTTTCATCCTTAGTTAGCTCTTTATTTTAGTTAAGCAATTATTTTGATTTAGTTCTTTTATCAAGAGCTATATTATATGTTTCCAAGTTTTCTTTATTTTTCAATTTAAGAACTTTCTTCTATGCTATTTAAACTCTTTGTTATAGTCATGATTCACAAAGCTATCAAATAATCCTTCACTTAGGTGGGTTGCTAAATAATGTTTGGAGACTTTCAGGTACACATCTCTAGACCCTAAGAATTAGCTTTACAAATTTTTTTCTTTAAGGAGTTAAGTTATTTTGATTATGAATTTCTTTTGTTTGGCATTAAAGCTCTTTTATTTAATACTTAATTCATTATGTCTTCTTATTTTTCTTGTATGAATTTTTTTCCTATTTTCTTGTTAATAAATTAAGCCAGCTTTTGTAATTTAGATTGTTTGGAGACTTCAGGTACACATCTCTACACCCTAAGCATTTCCTTTAAGCATTTTTATTACAAATTTCTTTTTGTTTAGTATTCACTTTTCTTTATTGAATATTTACTTCATTCATTTTATTTATTTTCTTGAATGAATGTTTTCTTTTCAATTTATTGTTTATAAATTGAGTATATTTTTTAAATTTATACTTCTTTGGCTAACCAATGACTCAAGGAGTCCAATAGCCTCTACTTAAGAATAAATTACGAGATTGGGATATGGAGTCTGATCATATTTTTGGTATCTTCTTCTTCCAAATTATAGTTCATAAAAGCCAAGGTATGCACCTTGACCTCTATATAATTATTTTTCATTTTCTGCCTTCAAGATTTGTAGCTTTTCATTTTTCATCCTTAGTTAGCTCTTTATTTTAGTGAAGAAATTATTTTGATTTCCTTCTTTTATCTAGAACTATATTATATGTCCTAAGTTTTTCTTTATTTTTCATTTTAAGAACTTTCTTCTATGCTATTTGAACTTTGTTATAGTGATGATTCACAATGCTACCAAATAATCCTTCACTTAGGTGGTTTGCTAAATAATGTTTGGAGACTTCAGGTACACATCTCTAGACCCTAAGAATTAGCCTTACAAATTTTTTTCTTTAAGGAGTTAAGTTATTTTGATTACGAATTTCTTTTGTTTGGCATTAAAGCTCTTTTATTTAATTCTTAATTCATTATGTCTTGTTATTTTTCTTGTATGAAATTTTATTTTTCCTATTTTCTTGTTAATAAATTAAGCCAGCTTTTGTAATTTAGATTGTTTGAAGACTTCAGGTACACATCTCTACACCCTAAGCATTTCCTTTGAGCATTTTTATTACGAATTTCTTTTGTTTGGCATTAAACCTCTTGCATCTAATTCTTAATTCATTATGTCTTGTTATTTTCTTGTATGAATTTCCTTTTCCTATTTTCTTGTTAATAAATTAAGCCAGCTTTTGTAATTTAGATTATTTTTAAGACTTCAAGTACACATCTCTACACCCTAAGCATTTCCTTTGAGCATTTTGATTAGAAATTTCTTTTGTTTGGCATTAAAGCTCTTTTATTTAATTCTTAATTCATTATGTCTTGTTATTTTCTTGTATCAATTTCCTTTTCCTATTTTCTTGTTAATAAATTAAGCCAGCTTTTGTAATTTAGATTGTTTGAAGACTTCAGGTACACATCTCTACACCCTAAGCATTTCTTTTGAGCATTTTTATTACCTTTTTTTTGTTTAATATTCACTTTCATTTATTTAATATTTACTTCATTCTTTTTTTTATGTTCTTCAATGAATGTTTTCTTTTCATTTTATTGTTTATAAGTTGAGTATATTTTTGACATTTAAACTTTTTGGCTAACCAATGACACACGGAGTCCAATAGTCTCTACTTAAGAAAAAAATACGAGAATGGGATATGGAGTGTGATCATATTTATGGTATATTCTTTTTCCTAAATTATAGTTTCATAAAAGCCAAGGTACGCACCTTGACCTTTATATAATTGTTTTTAATTTTCTGCCTTAAAGATTTGCAGCTTTTCATTTTTCATCCTTTAGTTAGGTCTATATTTTAGTTAAGCAATTATTTTGATTTCAATCTTTTATCAAGAGCTATATTATATGTTCTAAGTTTTTTTCATTATTTTTCAATTTAAGAACTTTCTTCTATGCTATTTCAACTTTGTTATTGTCATGATTCACAAAGCTATCACGTAACTCTTCACCAAAGTGGGTTGCTGATAACATGCAATTCATACTTGAATTTACATGATTATTAATGCAAATAAAGGCATCGATTACTCCACTTGTATGCATGTTATCATTGTTAGAGAAAGAGGAGAGAGACGAGATCGAGAGAGAGAGAGGGTTTCTCATTGATGTGATGCCCCCATGCAATGGGGGCTTAATATAGGAGAGAAAGAGAGACTAGTGGGCCGAGCCCACTAGAGAGAGAGAGAGAGGGGGAAGAAATACATGCTCATTAACAATCATATTTTAAGTACATTTGTATTATTTTATGTAATTTCATGTCATGATTTAAAAATACATCATTTTATGGATAATTATTCATAATTAAACAATTTGATTCTAATCTTATCTATATTTGAGATCATCATTATATTTTCCTGATTAAATGATAAGAGAAAAGATTTTTATTTACACTCATGTATTTTTTAAAATTTATTTTCTAAGAAAAAATGAGTGTATTTATTTATTTAAAATTAATTATCTTGTTATTTTAATCTTGACTTTTTATAATGATAGATAATTAAATTTCTTATCCAACAAAAAAAATTTGAATTAATTTGGAGTTGTATTTTGAAAGTTATTAATTTTCCAATTTTTAGGACTTTTCTAGAATTTTTCTGAATTGAATTAAGTCTATTTTTTATTTTTAAATAATTATAAAGAATAAAAAAATGTTTTTATGCCGCGCATTGATGTGACAGAGCATCACCACGTGGCAATGCGTGGACGTGTGTCCACGTGACACATGTACACGCATGAGTGACATGTGTGCGTGACGTGTGTGCATGACACGTGTGCGTGAAGTTATTAATTAGTGGTTATAGCATCCCTTAAAGATTTATGCTAACCATCCAATGTCACATATGTTATATAGTCCATTAAATGCAATAATTTATTCCGTCTGGGACTATGTTAATTTTTTTATGTTTCAAGTGACGTGGTGCACGGTGAGAAGTCTGATCGCGTCATTGAATCACGTGCGTTGGATGTCACTTACTCCCAAGGGGTACGTGGCGACATCCGATTAGACGACGATTCATTTGAATCGGCATTTAATATCAGTCGTCCATCTTGGAGTTAAAACGGTCGATATTGAAAGCGCCGAATGGACACATGGACTTATCGCGATCGTCAGATTAAGATAGAATGGATGAAATCAATCGACGCCTTCTATTCATGCGCGACGTGGCGAAATGTGGACGTTTCATCTGCAATCAGACGGACGTGACTTATGATGTCTATTCAATCAAATGACATTTAATCACAGCCATTGATCGCATCAAATCAACGCATCCGACGGTTACGCCCCAATTTGCCTACAAACTAAAATGTTCTTCACCATGGAAAAACATTCTTGGGTTTTCAAGAAAATCGAGCTGTTTAGACACCACAATCTGAGAATCTTTTGATTTCTACATCAACTAGACTCGTTTCCGTGTCCAAGGAGAGTTTGAAATCAGAAATTGATCAAGGGAATCGGAAGAAATCACATCTTGAACACCAAACTTCATTTTCGAAATCGCGGAATGAAAAGCCTTGAATCCGGAAATTAATTGGATCATTTCCATTGTGACTTTGGGTTAGATTGTGTGTTTTCATCCTAATATTTCATCATTTAGAATTATATTTACATTTTTAATTGTAGATTAAGTTTAATTTCATTTTAATTTCTGTTTTTATGAAATTTCGCGAACGAATTTCTATCTCAATTTCAAATCTTGATTTTTTCGCGAATTCTAATCCAAATTCAGTGATTTTTTATTCCGTGGATTTGTATTGGAGTTATCTTTTTTAATATGCTAAATTCCCTAATTTCTCACCTTAATTCATTGTTTGATTTGATCAAATTTTGAAGATATCTCCAAAATTTCCCTGATTTCTCCGTGGATTCAACCCTTATTATCCACTATACTCATTAATTAGTGATTTAATCCTTTAATTGGTGAGTTTGGAACTTTTTTTGACATGAGATCGTGTGTATTCAATGACCGCATGAAAACCTTATGTCAAATGGTGCCGTTGCCGGGGAACTAAGGCGTATTTTTTAGGAAAATCATCAATTTTGACTCGGTCAACTTTGATTTTTCTATTTCTTTTCTGATATTAATTCACATGGATCCTACTTTGAGCTATTCGAAGCAAAAATACATCTTTTAGCTACTCTATTTTGATGAGATTAAATGATTCATCTCATCTCTACGGGATACGAACAATCACCTCTTCACACTCGAATTGAAAGGGCATAACTCTCACGGATAGCACGCTCAGGTACAATTATTTGTCATTGTTGAATAATTTTATAATTATCTCTTAAATATTAGTATATTAGTGCACATTTATGAGATGAGAGTCTAATTGGAGAGCGAGGAATAACCCTTTACACGTAGATCTTTTTGAACGCTCCTTGCAATCACTTTCCTCTTCCGCGTCTTCTTCGACCTTAGATATGGCCCGGAACGATGAGGGAAATGTTAGGAGACGCCTTAGTGACTATGCTAGGCCTGTCCTCCAAAGACATGTTACTCCTATTCATGCACCACTTAATAGAAATGTGAATTTTATGATAGATTCGCATGTGATGAGTATGTTACCTATCTTCCATAGTAAACCTTCTGAGGATCCCTATAGACACGTAGACAAGCTTAGTCAAGTGTGTGAGATCAATCAAATTCATAATGTGTCGGCAGATGTGATGAAAATGAAACTCTTTCCCGCTCCCTTAGAGATAGAGCTAAAGATTGGTTTTTAAAGTTAGGGAAAGAATTCACCACTTGGAGGAGGAATTTCTTAGGAAATACTATTCCATAGGGAAAACCACATCCGTTAGGAAGACTATTCATGAATTTACCCAAAGACCGAGTGAAACATTTAAAACCACCTCATCAACACAAGATGTAGATTTTTGATGATTTGTACTTCTCTATGAGAGGAAGGGGTGAACTCATAGTGAGTTGGTACTAGACTATGGACTAGTCTAGGGAATTGACTAAAAAAATCAACTCTATTTGTTTTTACTCCGCACCTTGCAAGATCACATGGCGTCAAGGTTTATAGACTAACTTGGAGAAGTTGTGAATTGGTGAGGAGGCTTGTGAACTTAAGGTGGAAAGCTTTCACAAAGGAAGTAGAGATCTAGAAGTCAGTCCTTGGGAGATGGGAGAAATACTGACATATTAAAGTATGTTGAGATAGTGAGGTTAGTAATTGAATGAGTGTACAACATATCATAAGTTTGTGTGTGGACTTTGATTTAACTATAAGCCTACCAAATAGTAGTTCACTAGGGGACTCACAAGGTGAGGAGTGACTCTAAGAAGACTACCCTCCTAGAAGTGGCGTGATGAGCTTGGATCTCCTCTCTAGTAAAAGAATTTGGCGTACAATAAGAATATGAAACATTTGAGTTAATAAGAATATAATTCATAAAAAGAACAAGATAGATAAGTATACAAGGAAGACCAGGCCCCCCATGATTTTTTCTTTATTTCATCATTTCATAAGGGACTTTTAACATATTTTCTTTCATTCATTTTGAGTTACATGGTGGCACAGGGACATTGAATCAAGAGAATCAACAAGATTTAACCAGAGCTATCCATAGTCACTAAAGGGAGGGGTATGTGGTACAATCATCTAGAGCATTTGATTGCAATCCAATTGCCTTAACTCAATCATAAAGGCTGGATGGTTGCAATCGATTAATGTTTTTATTTGGATTTCTAGATTGATTGAGTATTTGGATAGATTTTTCATTGAATTTCTTGATCAGTTTGCATTTGAATCTCATTTTAGAATCTATTGATCACAAGTTATCAAGATTTTGATGACTAAATAAGGAGGATTTACAACTTGAACTTTAAATTTCTACTTCGAAGTCTTTAATGAAGAGGAGAAGGTATGACGCTCCCTCCCAGCTTGTTAGTGTGATAGTGGTACTAGTCAGCTATTTTAAACCCGCATCAACTTCCTAAGCTTACCTCAAACTCCACAAGCTCTGGCAACTCCACAGTGAGACGCCCTAGCATCTCTCGCACCTTGAGCTCTTTGGGCGAATGGACTCCATCAGCTAGATCCTTATCCTTGGTTGTGCCTCTTTTAGGTCCTTGTTCTCCATGCCATCTCTTGCTCTGAGGTATTGTGTTCGTTGGAAGAACTCTAAATGAACCAGCGAACGTGCTTGGCTTTGTGTAGGAATGGGATCTTCTCCTTGCTACTTCAGCGTCTCTCGACAATCAATACATCACAGAAGTGTTGGCTGCTGATCACCTCAAGAAGCACACCCTCAAGATGATGAGCACACACACAATTGCACTCAAACACTCAAAAGAGGAAGAAGAATGAGAAAAAAGAGACAAAATGCAATTAACCACTCAAACACAAGAATAACTCTCTAGAGGAAGAAAGGAAGGTACAAAGATACCTCTAGGGATGCTCTAGGTCCCTATTTATAGGCTAGAAAACAAAAAAACAAAAAATAACCTTCCACATTTTTCTGCCGAGTGCGCGCTGTGGCACATGAAAGTCGGCGATTTTCATGCGCCAGTGTGCGCAGGATGCACACATTATTCACACGCGGACTTCCCACTGATTTAATTGCTATGCGCGCGCGACGGTAATAAACTCAGCCCCACATGCTCCTTGAGTTTATTCATGTCCTATGCCTTCTTCACTCCAATTCTTGCACTTAGCTCCACAAACTTCACTCTCCCCAATGATTTTGTGAGAATGTCAGCCAATTGATCATCAGTCTTCACATGCTCGATGACAACTCTCCCGTCTTCGACGCAATTGCGAATGAAATGATATCGTGTGTCGATGTGCTTAGTTCTATTGTGATGAGCTGAGGTCTTGCTTAACATAATGGCTGATTGATTATCAACCATAATCTTCACCGCTTCCATCTTCACTCCCATTACTTTCATCACTAACCTTGCGATCCACACTCCTTGACATACGGTTGACGTAATTGCTATATATTTAGCTTCACATGAAGATAGACCGACACCTTTTGCTTCAAGCTATTCTAAGTGATTGGTAGACCACCTAGAAAGAAAACCTGTCGCGACGTGCTCTTTCTATCTTCCACATCACCGACGAAGTCACTATCGCTATAGCCAATTACATTGAGATTCTTCACGCCTTTCACATACATAAGACCAAAATCAATGGTACCTTTGAGATACCTCAACACCCTCTTCGCTGCTATCCAATGGTCAGAGGTAGGATTTACCATATATCTACTTAATATGCTCACCGAGTAAGTCATGTCGGGTCGCGTATGAAGTATATATCTTAAGCTTCCAATTAATCTCCTATATAAAGTCGCATCCAAGCTTCTTCCACCTCCTTCTTTCTTTAGCTTCAGCTGAGCATCCATTGGAGTGTTGGTTGGATTGCATTCAACCATTTGAAAACTCTCCAAGATATGTGCTGCATATGGTCTTTGAGACAAGGTTATTTGGGACTTACCTTGATGCACTTCAATGCCCAAATAAGAACATAGTAATCCCAAATCTATCATCTAAAAAATCTTCATCATATTTTTCTTGAACTCCTTCACTTTGGCTTCACTTGCCCCGGTGATGATCAAGTCATCTACATATACTCAGACAATCACTTTGTCTTCATTTGAGTTCAAATAATACACACCTTGGTCATTTTTGCTTTTCACAAAGCCAATGCTCATCAAAGTATTATCAAGCTTTGCATTCCATGCTCTTGGTGCTTGCTTGAGGCCGTAGAGTGCTTTGTTTAGTTTAAGGACCCACTCCTCCTTTTCTTCTTTCACATAGCCCTCCGGTTGACTCACATAGATCTCCTCCTTGATTTCACCATTCAAGAAGGCTGATTTCACATCTAGATGACGCAAACTCCAACACTCTTGGCCTGTCAATGAAATCAAGATACAGATTTGGCGAGCAACATGAGCAAATACCTCATCATAATCAATCCCATATCTTTGGCGATACCCTTTCACCACTAATCTCGTTTTGTGCTTCACAATTTCACCAAGCGGATTCTTCTTTAGCTTATATACCCATTTCACACCAATGGGCTTGCATGACTTAGGAGCCTTCACTAGCTTCCATGTATCATTCTTCTCAATGGAGGTGATCTCTTCCTCCATAGCTTTCCTCCACGCTTCATCTTCAGATGCCTTGGAATAAGTGGTGGGTTCTTCAAATGAGATGAGTCACTCATCCTGAATCGGATCAGTAGCTTCATAGAGAGCTTGGATGGATCAAAATCTTGGCATCACTTCATTGTTCGTCGATGTCGACCCTTCACCTTGACCAGCTTCTTTAGTTGAAGGCATATCTTGAAGCACACCTTCAAGATTGTCTCCATCTTCCTCCATCCTCATACTTGGATTGTTAAATCCAAGATTTACATCTGAAACACACAACTATATACCTTCACTTGGTTGTCATTCCATGAAGTTCCACTTGCGCCCTTCTTTGAAGATGACATCTCGGCTCAAATGAACCTTGTGTGTGATAGGATTAAAACACTGATAACCCTTAGTACCTCTCTCATACCCGACAAACACCATCTCCTTACTCCTATCTTCAAGTTTTCCCAAAGCTCCAAAAGCCTTCACATGCACAATTGAGCCGAAGATCTTAAGATGACTCGGTTTAGGGTTCTTCCTGCTCCACATCTCATAGGGCATATTCCCTTGCAAGCTCTTCGTTGAGGACCTATTCAACACATACACACAAGTATTGATAGCCTCACCCCCTAATTCAAGAGGTAAACTTTTGTCTTTGAGCATGCTTCTTATAAGACCTACAACAGTCCTATTCTTCCTCTCAACTACTCCATTTTGTTGAGGTGTATATAGAGTAGTGAGCTGCCTTCGAATGCCTTTCTCTTCACACCACTTTGAGAATTCTTCAGAAGTGAATTCTCCACCATGATCAGTCCTTAAGCACTTGATCAATGTTCCATTAGATTCACTCTCTGTCAGAGTCTTAAATTTTTTAAAGGCTCCAAATGCTTTCGACTTGTTCTTCAAAATCGCCACCCACATCAATCTAGAAAAATCATCAACAATTAGAAAAAAATATTTCTCTCCACTGATTGTTGATGGTGTGATTGGTCCACAAATGTCGGCATAGACCAATTCCAAGGGCTTTGAAGCTCTAAATTCAGTTTCTTTGGGAAATGGGGCTCTCGCATGCTTCCCGGCCACACAACAACTGCACTTGTACTCAAATTTTGAAGAACTAGGTAATCCAATAGCATGATTACCTTTCACCATACCATGGAGAGTGTGAGCACTTTGATGACACATTCTTCTATGCCACAACCATGCCTGTTCATAATTTTTCTCCACAAGAAGACAATGCTCGACAATGTTGAGCTTCAAAAGGTACATATTCCCCCTCGTCTTGGGAGTCTTGGTCAACAACCTTCCTTGGCCATCATAAAGGGTGAGAAAACCATCCCTTAAACGTATGTCACAACCTTGTGAATTAAGTTTTCCCAAACTTAAGATGTTAGTCTTCAATTTAGGTATATAAATAATATTTTTAAATATCATTCGTTCACCATTTGTACACTCCACATGTACTTCACCTTTGCCTTCATAGCTAATTGAAGAACCATCACCGAATCTCACCACTCCTTTGTGAGACTCATCAAGGGACTAATAGAAGGTCTTCATACTAGTCATATGGCTGCTAGCTCCCGTATCTAGATACCACATATCATGTATAGGAGAGCTATTCATACCTTGAAGTAACACATCCGCATGTTCATCGGCTAGCACCATTAGCAATGATGATTCTTCCTCTTCATCTTCTTGGGCTATATGCATCTTTTCTTTTCCCTTTGACTTGTCCTTCTTAGGAAGTTCACACTCATCTGAAAAATGCCCAAGCTTTTGATAATTATAGCATTTTACCTTAGATTTGTCAAATTGCTTCTTTTTCTTCAGCTTGAAGATGACCCATTTTGATCCTTCTTAGACATATTAAATTCCCTAGATAGGGGTGCTTGCTCCTCATCTCTTGAGTTTCTCTCTTGGAGTCTCAACTCATGAACTTTGAGTTGCCCAAAAGCTTCCTCAAGTCTCATGGTCTTTAAATCACTTGTTTGCTCAAGTAGAAGAATTAGAGAATCAAAATCTTTAGGGACTGACCTGAGAAGCCTTGAAACAGAGCCAGACTCATCAAGACTTTCCCCCAAGTCTCTCAAATTAGTAACAATTTGGGCAAAACGATTTGAGTAGTCATCTATCTTCTCATTCCTCTCCATGTAAATTATTTCAAATTCCCACTTCAATGCTTGCACTTTTGCTTGCACCACTTTGTCCATTCTCACATGGAATGTGCGGAGAACTTCTCGATTCTCTTTTGCACTCTTCTTGATGTCGATTTGGCTGCTTTGTGACTTGGAGATGGAATTGAGGATCATCGATAATGCAAGGCAATCCTTCTTCCGATTTACCTCACTTCCATCAATGACTCCCCACAAGTCATGAGCCTCCAAAGAAACTTCCATCCTCATTGCCCAGAGACGATAATTTGTGCTTGTTAACATAAAAAAAAGTAGACATACCGGTTTCACTCCTCGGTGGATGTAAGGTTGGTGTAGGTGCATGTACATCATCGGACATGGTAGAAGTCCTTCCCCTCTTGGACATTCTCACAAGCCTAGGATAAAAAACGTTCTGATACCACTTGTTGGCTGCTAATCACCTCAAGATGATGAGCACACTCACAATTGCACTCAAACACTCAAAAAAGGAAGAAGAATGAGAAAAAAGAGATAAAATGCACTAAACCACTCAATAAAACCTCTCTGGAGAAAGAAAGGTATGCTATAGGTCCTATTTATAGGCTAAAAAGCAGAAAAAATGACCTGTAGGGCTGCCAAATATCTCGAACGTCGCCAGTTTTTTGGCTTCACCATGGTTATCGATGAAAAGATTTCCCTCAGCTGGGCGTCTTCTGTGGCGATTCTTCGTCGCTCCTTCATCCCTTAACTTTCAGCCCACCTTCGAGCGTCATCCATCGAGTCCAAGGCTGTGGAAGCTGATACTGATGCAGAGAAGAACACCACAGGTGCGATGCATTGGGATCGCCAGCTGCTCCATTTTAATTCCCCCAAATATTCATTTTTTATTTGGCGGTGACCTTACCGCCTGCCGGTCGTGCTGAAAGTACTGTTTCTATTGTATAACAAGCAATGAAGGCGGTGACTAAATCTCTTAGTCGTGACACTCGTCTTCTTCAGCTAACAGATCTTTCCGCTTACTGACGAGGGAACAGGAGAGATGTCCATGGAGAGGGGAGGACGGCATGGCGAGGCTGAGGTCGGTACTAGTTCTCAGAGGCCGCCGACGCGGTGGTTCCCGATGGCGGCTCAGCCGGAGATCATGCGAGCGGCCGAGAAGGACGAACAGTACGCCTCTTTCCTGCACGATGCCTGCCGCGACGCCTTTCGCCAACTCTTCGGTGCCGCTCTTTTGAATCTTCTACCGCGATTTTTTTATTTTTGTGGTGTTTTGATTTTATCTGATGCGAGAGGTTCTTCGATGAAGGCACCAGGGCGGCCGTAACTTATCAGAGCGAGGTTAGTTTCAGTTTTGTCCTAAATTTCCTTCAATTATTGTGTAAAAAAGAAAATAATATTCTAAGCTTGAAAATTCCTGGATTTAGGATTGCTTTCTAGTCTGACTAGTGTATTCCATTGTCTTTTGCACATTTAGGTTTGATTTCATTAAGTAACATAATGCTCTCTATTCTTTTTTACTTGTAATGTGGTTCCGATGAAGTAATTGCATTGATGTTAACGTATTTCTATAGTTTTCTGCTCGTGATATATCTAACAATGTCATTTGGTTTTTCATCATACAGACAAAGCTTCTAGGCCAGACGCTCTATTATCTGTTAACAACAGGATCGGGGCAGCAGACTTTAGGAGAGGAGTATTGTGACATTATCCAGGTTGGAGCCGATAACCAGTTTATTGGCTCCTTTTCATGATAAAATATTTGGAGAGATTATTAATGTAGATTGTGTGTGTGAGAAAGAGAGACCGTTTTAGTTAAACACTGAGTGAATTGAGATTCCTGAAATGCTTCAACAATTTTGGCGTTATGTGCATCCTCTTTTCAGGTCGCTGACAGACATTCACTCCCTCCAACTCCTGCAAAACGTGCTTTATTTATCATATATCAAAATGTGATTCCTTATCTTGCAGAGAGGATGAGGTTTTTTCTTATCTTGTTTGTTTGTTTGATTGTTCTACAGGCGTTCCTTCTAATTCATTGAATCACATATTTTCTTTAGCTCTAGGATGGCTGCCCGAGGAGCCTTATTGGTGGAATCACAATCCGAAGGATTCTATGGTAGGGGCGTTTTGGAAGGAAACCAGAGCCAAATTTCTCATAGCCCTCGATCTATCACAAGCAGGCCTCCTGAATTTATTTTGAAGTTGAAGGCAAAAATAAGGGCAAAGTTCTATGGAGTTTGGTTGTGGACAGTACAGACATGGCCCACGGTAACCTCTATTTATATGTTGCATTTCAGGTCTCATTATTTTCAACTGATAACCATGTTGAGAGGAAATCCACTGTATTTTTGGTCTCTTTTCAAAGGAGGGTCAATCCGCTGTTCTTTCTCTAGAATGCAGTGCTGGTAGAGTGGTTGTTGCACTAGTTGCGCCATTGGCAACAGAAGCAGGGGCAACAACAACAATCTGATAAGTGTGCTCCGACTTGGTCAGTGTACGGACAGGTGAACTCCTGGGAAGAGGGGCACTGGGGTGAAGAAGAACTCCAGAGTTAAGCCTGCTCAGGCTTTGGCAGTGTAGGGAGGGTGTCCTGGAAAGAGGGATGCTGGGGCGAGAAGAACTCCAGGGTAGTTGGTGCTCAAGCTTGGGCAATACAGGGATGGCTGTTGAGCTCTTGGTAGGAAGAAGAGGGTGGGCAATACAGGGATGGATGATTGAGCTTTTTGTAGGAAGAAGAGGGTGGGCAATAGAGGGACGGTTCGTTGAGCTGTTGGTAGGAAGAAGGCAGTACTTCAACAGGTTGATCACCGATTTCAGGTGATCTTCCTTCAAGATTTTAAAAAGCAACAATCTGACATAGTTCCACTTTATCCCTTATGCATGAAGAAAGGACAGGACACATGGTGCCTAGCTATGAAAAGGGCATTAAGAGGTATGTGAGTTGTAACATACCGGTTGGTGTTGTTTTGTGGGGTTTTTCTTTTTGGGAGAAGGGGAGGCTAAGGGTGAGATGTGGCTATCTATGAGAGGGGAGAAGGCTGAATCTGGGGGAGTCTGCAGAAGAAATTTTCGGGAGGGTTCCAAGCAATTGGAGCTGTGTCAAACAATATGGAGCTTCCGGGTAAATGTTCTCCATGCTGGTTGTTTCACATGTCTCAAGTATTCCGGGTGCCAGGTCTTGTGAATCTGTCACATCCAATCTTAGATAGCATAATAAGGAACTGGAATGGCATAGTGAGGAAATGAAATCTGTCCTAATAGCTCCCAATCTATCATAACAGCCTGGGAGAGAAATGACATAATGATGAAAAGAAATGTCTCGAGCACTAGCTGAAGGCAGTCCCTACACCTGAAAAGCTCTTCCAAACACTCTGCCCCCCTTAGACTTCTCCATTCCCCAAAAGCTAGCACTCATAGAGATTCCTCTTTTTTATCTCATCTTTGATTATCTCTTGTTGTTTTTTTTTTGAATAAGAAAGCAGATCACCCATACTGGTGAACCGCCATACTACGGAAGTAGAGGGTAACGAGACCAATAGGATGGCCCATCGTGCCCTCCCTGCCTTCTAACTCACACATTCCCAAACCAGAAACCAACAAACTTCTCAACCTCCTGGATGAGACATTTACTCGATACCGCTTTCCCCTCAAAAACCACCTCGTTGCGATGCAACCATATAGCCCATACCACCGCAAACCTTTTCCCCCGATTTGCTTCCTGACCTCGCCCCCGCCTCGGTAATGTAGCCCAGAAAACAGAACTGGACGTAATATCCAAAAGTCCTTGACTGGCCCAAGTCCTTATAGCAATGGGACAATTGAAGAACAAATGTTCACAATCTTCCTCCTGTTCTCTGCACAGCATGCATAGGGTTGATCCGGTTGAGAGTAAATGTCTGTCTCACCCGAGTCAATACCCGCTGTCTAGCGAACATCCATGCGAACACTGCTACCTTATTAGGTAACCGCTGCTTCCACACCGCGCGACACGCATTTAGAACTGTAGGGTCTACATGTTGGGCCGTCCTCAACTATTGATACAACCCTCGAACTGAAAAGTTGTCCTTCTTCCAAATCCATCCATCCCTGGCCCCCCTCCCTAGGCCTCCACCCCTCCAACATCTGCTGCATACTCAAAAACTCCTCCAACCTCTGATCCGATAACTGAACTGCAAGAGACGGGCTCCACCCTCCATCCCAGCAATCTTTGATTGTACCTTGCGGATGTTGGGTTATCGCGAACAGTCGTGGAAATTTCCCTCTTAGGCACCCCTTATCCGACCACTCGTCCAGCCAAAAGCGAAACAAATTACCGTCACCCAAACAAGCTGAGAAGAATTTTTGTATGCTAGGGACCACCTTCCCTAGTCCCCGCTAGAAAGCAGAGGCTCCCCTCACTCTGGTCGTCATCCTCTCCGAATTCACACCTACTCCATATCTATCCCTCATCACAGATCTAATCACATCTTCCTTCGGGCCTATAATTCGCTTGACCCATTTCGTCAACAAAGCCACATTCATCGTATTCAAGTGTGGTACCCCTAGACCACCCTGATCAGTCAGTGTGCAAATGTCGTCCCATGCTAGTAGAGCCAAACCCCTTCCCTCCTTCGACCCCCTCCAGAAAAATCTCCACTTAAGCCCACTCAACCGTTGCTCAATGGTTGTCGGGACCTTGAAGACAGATAAATAAAATGTGGGTATTGCTGAGAGTACTGATCTCAGCAGCACTAGTCTCCCCCCTTTCGATAATACCTTTGCTTCCCAGCCCTCTAGCCGTTTCTCCACTTTCCCGACCACAGGCTGCCAATCTGCAACACGCAGTTGACCCGCAGAAAGGGGCAGCCCCAAATATCGCATAGGCAAAGCCCCCACAGGTGTGCCCAGTGCATGTGAGCATAGACTCTCCTCTTCTCGTGATAGCCTAAATCCCTTGAATTCTGATTTCTCTCTATTGAGACAGAGCCTTGAATAGTCTGCGAAGACTTCTAGCAATGCCGATAAGTTCTTGGCCTCCTCCATTGACCCTTCTATAAAAAACATCGTATCATCCGCATATTGTAACAAAGGGATTCCCAGCGGTTGACTATGTATCTGAAAACCCTTCAAACTCCCCCTTGCACAAGCTTGGGCTACGCTTCTATATAAGACATTTTCTACAAGGACGAACAACATTGGAGCTAATGGACACCCTTGTCTGATCCCTCTTTGTGGCCGAATCCACTCTCTTGTTGGTCGCCCATTCAATAGCACTGGGAAAGAATGAGATGTCACACATCGCTTCATCCACCTAATCCACTATCCCGGGAAGCCCCTCTTCCTTAGAACCACCCATAGGTATCGCCAGTCCAATGAATCATATGATTTCGCGAAGTCTACCTTCCACATGAAACCCTTTGTCCATTGCTCCTTCCATGCAGCCAGAATCTCTCACGCCATGACAACACTATCCGGTAGTTGTCTCCCGGGTATAAAAGTATACTGAAATGGCCCGATAAGCTCTCCGATCACCTCTTTCAGCCGGTTTGCCAGTACCTTGGCCACTACAAGATAAATGGAGTTAGATAGTGAGATAGGTCGGTAATCATTCACATTC
>JAHCZF010000048.1:0-30943 GCA_024174645.1 Lemna minuta
CTACCATCAATTTCTTGTCCGATTTGATCAAATTTGAAGATTACATCAAGAAATTCCTTAATTCCCTATGGATTCAACCCTTATTTACCAATATACCCTTCAATTCATGATTAATTCCCAAAATTGGTAAGTTATGCTTTATTTTTGACACAAGACTGTGTGAAACCAACGACCTCGTGCTCTCGTCTCGTCATCTCTCCGTGAGATGTGTCGTAGAGGCTGCGGAGAGACTGACATTAAGAGAGATATATGCAGTAGTGAGAGATTGACATCACAGAGAGAGATGCAGCAAGTGAGAGATGGATATCACTGAGAGAGAGATATATAGAGCTGCAGTTGAGGCTATGGAGAGACTGACAGCTTAGAGAGAGAAATGCAGTTGAGGCTATGGAGAGACTGAGGGGAGATGGAAATTTTAGTGAGAGAGAGATGGAATGGGCAGAAAAAAAGATTTGAGAGAGATGTATCAATTTGATTTATAACTGTCTAGAAGAGCGATTGAGAAAGGGACAGACAGAGACATCTAAATTTCTCATTCAAATGTTCGAGGGATAATTGGAATCCAGTCTGAGCGGCGGCTCTGATGGGAGAGAGAGAAATACATAAAAAATAAATTAAAAAGGGCAATAAATGTCAATTTGTTACCAAGATGTGATGCAGTGATAGGAAAGACATAAATACCGCCAAAAAATGAAAGCAACTGACAAAGAATATCTGTCTCCATAGCTCTCTCTTGGAAAATTTTAGTCTTGACCGAAAGCGGGAATACCAACAACCGGAAGCGGGAATACCAACAATCGGAGATATGACAAAAATGAGATCGAAAAAGAGATTGGCCATGCAATACTGTAATGTAAGGGAGGGCAAACTGATTTCGCGGAGTGTGGACGTGCGGAGTGCGAAGTGCTGACTGCCGGACTGCGGTAAGATGATATCGATCAAAGTTCAAAACTTGGGAGTTGCAATGCGGTAGGAACTTGGGAGTTGCAACCTTGCAATGCGGAACATCGGAAGTGCGAAACTGACTGTCGGATTTGCAATGCGCCAATGCGGTAGCAACTTAGGAGTTACCGAGTTAGGAGTTAGGGATTTAGGTTAAATTGGATGTCAATATCAATATCGGTTCCAATATCGATATCCTATATCTACATCTAACGTTATGCCGTTAGCGGATGTCGGTATCGGATATCGATATCGGAAACCGATACCGACATCCTGTAACCGATACCGACATCTGGATGTCGGTATCGGGTACCATTTAGGACCCTAACGGTACTCGATACCATTACCATAACAGATACCGGTATTCTATGCTGGTATCTGAACAGCCGAACCCTAGTCAAAGAGTGCGGGTCACCATTGAATCATGACAGCTGGTATCTCACCTTTGAATATTCTGATTTTCAGCCTAGAATCCTTAGCATCCGTCTTAGATGAGCAGTGTAACATATTTAATACACAACAGTTTCCTCGCATTGATTTAACCGTGAGAGAGGGAAGATTGGGTTTTGAACGGGCTAAGACAAGGGAACTTATAAAGCAGCTGTATTATTTATCATCGGACTGTCGCCTAAACACCTTCTATGCAATTTCTTACGCGCTAAACTTCTCTTGCATGGAATATTCCAAAATCCAGGATGGCACTCTCAGTAGCCGCCTGAGTTGACTTTTTTTATCTGCTTGGTAAAAAATAATTAGTTGCAATCCATTGGTCTCATGTCATGTCGGAAAGGGTTAATTATGCATACGGATCGCAGATTTGACCTTCACCGGGCCCATATGAGCCAACTGATGAAGCACTTTTACTTGCCCTCAAACCATCGCGCTGGGCGTTAGAAATCAATGATCCGTAGAGAAATATGAGTCACTCTACAGAAAGAGGATTGGTGATATCTCATGACGCGAATCTGCCAAAAATGGCTCAAAATCGATAGAGAAAGATGTTGGCGATAAAACGAGTTTGAGATCGGAATTGAAAGAAGATTTAGACACACTTGGATTGGAACAAACAAACACTCCATGTATTCAAGAAATCACACACTCAGAAAGATTCATAATACCGCAAATACATCGACATTTCGTCAAACACTTATTTATAGAAAGAAAAAAGGAAACCGTCCTAACGGCTTCTGTCCACGTGGCACGCGCGTCACCATCATAACTCCACGATGTAACAGTTGAGATTAAGTCTACCGTTTTAAAAACTGACGCTGACGATCCTACCGTCAATGATAGGATGGACGACCGAATCAACTGCTCACAAACTCTTCCTTGATCTGCGCCTCGTTCTTCATCGCGACGCCCAATTTCTCTCGAATTTCCTCAAATTTGATGCGTCCCAATGGCTTTGTGAAGGAATCCGCTAGCTATGGTTCCGTCTTCACTTAATCAACTTCCATGTACCCTTTCTTCATGCAATCACGAATGAAATGGACTTTTGTATCGATGTGTTTGCTTCGTCCGTGCTGGCTTGGATTCTTGTGCAAAGAAATAGCCGATACATTATCAACAAATAACTTAAATGGTCTCATCTTAATGTTTAGTAACTCTTCAATAAAACGGATGATCCATATGCCTTGACAAGACGCAGCCAATGCTGCGATGTATTCGGCTTCACATGACGATAATGCAACCACACTTTGCTTTACTGTGTTCCATGTGATAGCAGACTTACCAATAAAAAACACTTGACCCAATGTACTCTTCCGATCATCACTATCTCCAGCGAAGTCACTATCACTAAAACCCTGAATTGAATGCTTCTTCATACCTCTTTCATATCTCAATCCGAACGATGATGTTCCTTTGATATATCTTAGAACTCTCTTTGCTGCATTCATATGTTCTGAGCTTGGATTGCTCATGTACCTGCTCAGGTAATTCACACTATATGTTAGATCGGGTCGAGTGTTTAGTAAGTACCTGAGACTCCCTATCAGACTTCTAAACCTTGATGGATTCACTTCATCTTTTCCTTTTTCTATCCCCAATTTAAACCGTGCTTCCATAGGAGTTCTCACCGAATTTCATTCATTCATTTTGAATGCATGAAGGATAGTTTCAATATAAGACCTTTGATTAAGCCAAGTGTAGGTTGCTTCATGCTTGATTTCAATTCCTAAATAGGAACTGAGAATGCCTAAATCTGTCATTTCGAACACCTGATTCATGCTTTCTTTAAATTCCACTATTTTGTGAGAATTTGACCTAGTAATGATCATATCATCCACATATACTCCAACTATAATTCTTTCTTGCATCTCTGCTGTGTAATATACACCATAATCACACTTGCTTCTCACAAAGCCTTTTTGGAGTAGGACTTCATTTAACTTTGAATTCCAAGCTCTCAGGGCTTGTTTTAACCCATACAAAGCCTTCTGCAACTTCAATATGTGATCCTCCTTCCCTTTTTCTTCAAAGCCCTCAGGTTGGGTTATATAAATATCTTCCTTGATTTCTCCATTCAAGTAAGCGGTTTTAACATCCAAGTGATGTAATTCCCATTTTTCTCGTGCAGCAATTGCAATCAAGATTCGGATGGATTCCATCCTTGCAACAGGGGAGAAAATCTCACCATAATCAATTCCTTCCCTTTGAGCATATCCCTTCACTACCAACCTTGCTTTATGCCTCAGAATTCTTCCCTTACTATCCTTCTTCACCCAAAACACCCATCTAACCCCAATTGGCATGATATTTCCCTGTGGTTTAACCACTCTCCACATTTTATTTTTTAAAATTGTTGAGATCTCTTCCTTCATTGCTTCTCTCCATACTCCTTGTTTTACAGCCAAGGAGTAAGAAGAAGGTTCCTCGGGGAAGAGAAGACAGAATTCACTGCACAAAAGGTTAGTCTCATCATATATTGACTGTATGGATCTATACCTCATTGACTCTTCTTCTTCTGAATTCTCTGATTGACCGAGGTCTCTCTCTCTTGACTCATTTATCACTGATTGTTCTCCTTGTTCTTCAGATGAATCTCTTTCACCTTCTTCTAAACCTGTGATTTAAAGAAAATTTGAAGAACATAAAGACAACTTTCCTAAGTTACCTTCTTCACTGATCTTGAAGATCTTTTTTCTCATCAAATATCACATCTCTACTGATGTGAATTTTGAAAGTGACAGGGTCAAGGAATCTGTAGGCTTTTGATCCAGTTTCATGTCCCATGAATAGCATACATTTACTCCTGTCTTTGAGTTTTGAGAGTCTTCCAGTGGCTTTGACAAATGCCACGAGGCCGAAAATCCTTAAGTGACTCACACTCGGTTTTCTCTTATTCCACTTCTCATAGGGTGTCTTCCCTTTCACTCCTTTTGTAGAAGACTTGTTAAGCACATATACACAGGTACTAACTGCCTCTCCCCATAATTCTAGAGGGAGTTCTTTCTCTTTTAACATACTCCTCACTAGACCCATGATAGTTCTATTCTTTCTCTCAACCACCCCATTTTGTTGTGGGGTTTAAGGGGCAGTGAGTTGTTTCTTAATCCCACTTTTATCACACACTTCTTTAAATTCATTAGAGGTGAACTCCCCCTCGATCACTTCTAATACTCTTTATTTTCACTCCTTTCTCAGCCTCTGCCATCGACTTAAACCTCTTGAACTGTTCTAATGCCTCTGACTTCTCCTTACACAGAGCTACCCACATACACCTCGAGTAATCATCCACAATTAAGAAGAAATATCTCTTTCCTCCTACTATTTGTGGGCTTATAGGTCCACAAATATCCATATGAATCAATTCAAGGACACTCAAGGCTCTGTATGATAAAGATAAGAAAGAAGCTCTTGAGTGTTTACCTAATATGCAGTGAGCACAAACCTCATTCGGGTTTCGGAATTGAGGTAAACCTTTCACAAGATCTCCTCTAATCATTTCTTGTAGAGTGTAGAAACTTTGATGGCAGAATCTCTTATGCCATAACCATGCTTCACTTGCTTCTTCTTTGATCGGATTACACCTCTCATTGATGTCGATCTTCATCTTGTAGATATTTCCTGAAGTTTTCTTTGTTTTTGTGAGTAATCTGTCATACCTGTCATGAATCATGAGGAAGCCATTGCTCAAGGAGGTTCTGCAACCTTGATCATCCAACTTTCCGAGGCTTAGGATGTTAGTCTTTAAGTCAGGTAAGTAAAGAACATTTTGAATTAACAAGATTTCACCATTCTTTAGAGTAATAGAGATGTTACCCTTGCCCTCATATGGAATTGTAGATCAATCACCAAATTTTACTCTTCCTTTCATATTTTTTCCAATATTATGAAAGAATGTCTTCTTACCTGTCATGTGGCTGCTAGCTCCTGTACCAAGATACCACATAGAATCATTATGTGGATCGTTCATTCCCCGTAAAAGTAATTCTCCACATTCATCAGATATGACCATCATGAGGGCTGATTCCTCTTTGGTTTCCTCAGTGACATTAGCCTTCTCTTCTTTCCTTTCTTCTTTGTGTCTGAATAGCACTCATCCACAAAGTGACCCATATTTTGACAGTTGTAACACTTTATCTTTGACTTGTCAAATGACTTTTTCTCTTCTTCATCTTTGTCATTCTTGGAGAATCTGCCTCGTCCGCGACCTCTTCCTCTCCCTTTGCTCGATCCTCTTCCTCTTCCTCTTAAAGATGATCCACGATCGGTCTTCTTGGACTGATTATAGGCTCGAGCAAGCCGAACTTGCTCTTCTTCCCTCGAATCTCTTTCATGAAGTGTCTGTTCATGCACTCTCAAAGACCCGATCACCTCATCAGCACTTAGTCCTCTCATATTTCCGAATTATTCAAGAGAAAAAGTTAGAGAGTCATACTTCACCGGCATTGATCGGAGGAGTTTCTCCACTGCTTCTTTCTCCTCTAATCGCTCTCCCAAGTCTCTTAATTCGGAAATGATCTCGGTGAAACGTGACGAGAAGTCACTTACCTTCTCATCTTTCTTCATCGCAAGGTTCTCAAATTCCTGTCGCAACGACTGGATCTTTGATTGAACAACATGATCTACTCCGACATGGAGTATCCTGATTGTTTCCCAATTCTCTTTTGCGGTTTTCTTGACATCCACGTTGGAAACTAACAGACTCTGAGACAAAATTTAGGATAGCCGAGAGAGCTTGCCGATCTTTCTTTCGGTTAGTCTCGGTTCCAGTGATGGATTCCCATAATCCGTGAGCTTCCAAGTATACTTCCATCCTCATTGCCCACAGGCGATAGTTCGTGGATGTCAGGGAAAAAATTGAAGACGTTACTGCTTCAATTCTTGGCACAAGTTCTTGAATAGCGGTGTTTGCATCGCTTCCGGATGAACCTCCTCTCTTCGGCATTTTCACAGCTTAGAACCTCAAGCTCTGATACCACTCGTTGGCGATAAAACGAGTTTGAGATCGGAATTGAAAGAAGATTTAGACACACTTGGATTGGAACAAACAAACACTCAATGTGTTCAAGAAATCACACACTCAGAAGGATTCGTAATACCGCACATACATCGACATTTTGTCGAACACTTATTTATAGAACGAAAAAAGGAAACCGTCGTAACGGTTTCTATCCACGTGGCGCGCGCATCACCGTCATAACTCCACGATGTAACGGTTGAGATTAAGTCTACCGTTTTAAAAACTGACGCTGACGATCCTACAGTCAATGATAGGATGGACGGCTGGATCAACTGCTCACAAAAGATACAGGACATTGAGGATCATAGGTTAGAAGAATGGACAGGGCGGCCGATTCGTCCGCTGCCCTGGGAAACACCAAGTGAGGAAAGAAAGTCTTAATCTAAAAAGGCTATTAGTATATTTCGCCTTCAAAATATGACTGTCAAGAACCGCAAAGGTTTTATTCTGGCCAACTTCTCGAGGCACTGTGCTGTTGGATTGACGATTGACCATTCTACCCATAACACGGCGCCCAACCTTAAGTAGCAGTTTACCTCGGGAGGTTTAGGTTGCCCAGGCCTCGAAAAAGACGCTTGATTGTCTCGTCTCAACGCTAGTTCTATCTTGCAGTAAACTGTTTCTCGTATACAATTGAGATAAATATTCAGGAAGATCACGTCAAAGTGGGCTTTTCTGAAATCCTTCGAAGGGGTGCGTACTTCTTCTTCACTAAAAGAAGCCTTATCGACTCCAAATAATGGATATCACGGTGACGTATATGGCTAGTGCACCAGAGAGGAAGGTTATAGTAAATAAAAGGCTGCATAGGAAAAGCTTTTTCCTGTCCAAATAATGGATATCACGGTGACGTTGAAGGATTGCCTCTAGTCCTCTGCTGCAACGTCGGGAAGGCATCGCCTCAGGAGATGTTTTCTCCGCCTGCGAGAAACGACGCAGTCACTCTGTTTTTGTTACGGTAGTTATCGCTTTCTCTGCAGGTTAGATCGTGACCATCCATTAGGTTGGTTATAACGGTGATGCGGCTGCCACGGTGGATGCGGTGACACGTGGAGCAGGAGTTAGTTAGAAGACGTTTTCTCTTCCTTGTTTCTCTTCCCTCTTTTGATTGGTCGTCATTTCCTATTTAAAGAAACAAGTGTTTGTGGAAATGACAAGGCGAATGAAATAGTTATCTCTCTGCGTTTTTTCGTCGTTCTCTCCATCAAAGTGTAACTCGTCTCTATCTTCCTTGGAGTGTTTCTGGAGTCAGCTGAGTTCTTCTAAAGTCAACAATTGGTATCAGAGCCGAAGCGATTCTTTCGACAATTTAAGCATGGCAAAGAAGTTAACTGAGGCCGGAGAGTTATCAACATCGGCACCTTCCCTTAAGCTGTCAAAGACCAACTACCGAGTTTGGTCGATGGCTATGGAGGTTTATTTGGACTCGCATGACTTGTGGCAAGCAATTGTAGGAGAGAACGTGGCAAAGAAGAAGGACCGCTTAGCCCTTTCTGCCATTATAAGCGCTGTTCCTGAAGAACAGTTGGTGATTCTTGATGCGAAGAAGACGGCAAAAGAGAATTGGGAAATTCTCAGACAAAGGAACCTTGGCGTGGATAGAGTGATTCAATCCCGCATTCAAGGTTTAAAACGAGATTTCGAAATGCTCACCATGTCCAAGACTGACTCCGTGGTGGACTTTGCGATGAAGTTCACACACATCGTCGCTGATTTGCGAAACTTGGGAGAGACAATGGAAGAGAAAGAAGTGGTACGTCGATTTCTAAGGGCGACGCCTTCAAAATTCGACGCTCTCACACTCTCCCTGGAGCAGTATGGTGAGTTGGACAAGATAAGCCTAGATGAGGTTATCGGTTCCCTTACCGTTCACGAGCTGCGGCTCAAAGAACGCGAATCTCGTGAGGAGGAACAAGTCTTATTGGCTAAGGCCATAAGTAAAGCAAAATCGTCGAACGACGAGTCTTCATCACGCGGAAGAGGTCGACATCGAGGACAAGGTCGCGGCAGAGGCAGAGGCCGCGGGCAAGGTCGCGGGCGAAATTCTTCTCAAAATGAAGACAAAGACAAAAAGCCTTTTGACAAAACGGTAATTCAATGTTACAATTGTCAGAAATTTGGGCATTTTGCGTATGAATGCAGAAGCAATAAGAAGGATCGAGATGATCGAGCATATGTTTCCGAGTCCACCTCAGCTGAAGCAGCATCCACTTCTTCAGCTCCAGCGGCGACTTCTTCTCTATTGATGGCAGTGGTTGAAGAAGCAAGTGAATTGCTCCTTCATGGTTCAGAGGGTGCGCTCTCTGATCCATCTCTTTGGTATCTTGATACGGGAGCAACTAATCACATGTCAGGCCGCCGTAATTTCTTTTGTGATTTGGATGAATCCTCATCTGGATTTGTTAAGTTTGGCGATAATTCGCGGATTCAAATCAAAGGTCGTGGTACTGTTGAAATTACTCAGAAGGATGGGGACATCCTACGGCTTCTTAATGTGCTATATGTCCCCGATTTGGCGGCAAACATTCTTAGTCTTGGCCGACTGGATGAAGAGGGCTGCTTTATGACAATGGCTGGAGGTAAGTTGACTGTCTTTGATCAACATGAACGGTTGGTCGCTGAGGTACAAAGATCAGAAGGTAGACTCTATTTGCTGAAGCTTAAGGTAGTTGACCAATGCCTGGTCACTACTGAGGAAAATTCCGAGAATTGGCTTTGGCATTCACGTTTTGGGCATATAAATTTCCACTCCCTGCAGGAAATGTCCAAGAGAAAGTTAGTCCAAGGACTTCCTCTGATCAGTGCACCTGATCATGTCTGTCGAAGTTGTTTGGCAGGAAAACATCATCGAAGCCCCTTTCCTCAAGCTTCAAGTTTCCGAGCTGTGAAGCCTCTTGAACTTGTCTACATGGATATCTGTGGCCCAATTACCCCATCCACATTAGGGGGAAGCAGGTATTATCTTCTAATTGTGGATGACTTCTCTAGGTTGATGTGGGTGTCTATGCTAAAAAAATGAAGTCTCGATGCTCGGGAGCATTCCAGCGGTTCAAAAACTTTGGCTGAGGCTGAAAAAAAGGTACGAGAATTCTGTGTCTACGATCTGATAGAGGAGGTGAGTTCACTTCAAATGAATTCAATGAATTCTGTATCTCACATGGCATTAAGAGACAGCTCACGGCACCTCACTCCCCCCAGCAGAACGGGGTTGTGGAAAGAAAAAATAGGACAATTATGTCCTTAGTTCGAAGCATGCTAAAGGAGAAGAATCTACCTCGAGAATTATGGGGAGAGGCAGTGAATACTGCCGTTTATCTACTGAATCGAGCTTCAACTAGAAGTTTGAAAGGTTTGACTCCATATGAAGCTTGGATTGGGAGGAAGCCCTCAGTCGAGCACCTACGGATTTTTGGCTCGATTGTGCATGTGAAATGCACTAAAGTTCCTCAGAAGAAACTGGAAGATCGAAGCTCTCCTATGGTATTTGTTGGTTATGAAATTGGCACTAAAGCCTATCGATGTTTTGACCCAGTCAACGGTTCTCTGCATATTAGCCGAGACGTAGTATTTGAAGAAAATGCCAACTGGGATTGGTCAAATCTAAAGGAAAGTACTTCAACTCTTACCGTTCTGCCAGAATTGAGTATTCAATCAATTCCGGGAGATCCCATTTCCTCAGAAGAAGGTGGTGAAGCAGAGCATATGGAACATGATGTTGAAGACCAAACATCTTCTGCTGAATCTCAAGAATCTGAGCCTCTGAGGTATAAATCTGTTGCTCAACTCTATACTGAGACTGTTCCAATGCAGGAAGAAGATGAAGAATGTATGTTATTATTTGAAGAACCTTCCACTTACCGTGAGGCAGCCTGTGAAGAAGCATGGAACAAAGCAATGAAAGAGGAAATGGAGGCTATTGACCGAAGTCAAACTTGGGAGCTGGTAGCTCCTCCATCAAACTGCAGACCAATCGGACTCAAGTGGATTTTCAAATTAAAGAAATCAGCTAAGGGAGAGATTCTGAGGTATAAAGCACGGCTTGTTGTGAAAGGATACTCACAACGACAGGGCATCGACTATGATGAAGTCTTTGCTCCTGTGGTCCGATTTGAATCCATCAGGATTCTTATTGCCATTGCAGCTCAAGAAGGTTGGACTTTGCATCATCTTGATGTCAAATCCGACTTCCTCAATGGAGAAATTGAGGAGGAGCTTTATGTAAAGCAACCAGAAGGTTTTGTGGTTGCAGGCAAAGAACATTGGGTCCTCAGATTAAGAAAGGCGCTCTATGGCCTGAAGCAGGCACCCCGAGCTTGGTATTTCAAATTACATAAATGTCTCCTCTCACTGGGCTTCATCAAGAGTCAATATGAGCAGGCAGTATATTTAAAGAAATCAAGCAATGTTAAGGTAATCGTCGGGGTGTATGTAGATGACTTAATTGTCACTGGATCAAGAGCAGAAGATGTTGAAAATTTCAAGAAGCAAATGAAGGAAGTCTTTGAGATGAGTGATCTTGGCTCACTTAGCACTTATTTGGGCATAGAAATTAAACAAAGGTCTGATTACATCAGCCTAAGTCAAGGAGGCTATGCCCGACATATCCTTGAGAAAAAGGGACTGCTGAATTGCAATTCCTCACAGACACCTCTTGAAGCAAGAGCTAATTTCAGCAAAATTGGAGGAGGATCACCGGTTGATCCCACAGTTTTTCGAAGCATTGTAGGGAGTCTTCGGTATTTGACTCACACGAGGCCGGATCTACTCTACTCAGTTGGCATACTGAGTAGATATATGGAAACACCTACATCAGTTCATCTCTCGGCTGCAAATAGAATTCTAAGGTATGTAAAAGGCACAATTGACTTTGGATTAATCTACTTAAAATGCCAAGTACAAGACACCCTCTTCGGGTACAGCGACAGTGATTTCGCCGGAGATGTTGATGACAGAAGAAGCACCACAGGGTATGTTTTCTTCATGGGTTCTTCCATCGTTAGTTGGGGATCATTAAAACAAAAAACGGTAGCTTTGTCCTCATGTGAAGCTGAGTACATCGCTGCTACCTCAGCTACATGCCAAGGAGTTTGGATGAATCGGCTTATCAGTGAGCTTAAGGGAGTAGCAGAAAGGCCTATAAAACTACTTGTGGATAATCAGTCCGCAATCATATTAAGTAAAAACCCTGTTCATCATAATCGGACTAAGCATATCGACACCCGATATCACTATATCCGACAATGTGTGGAGGAGAAACGGATTGAAGTTGTGCATGTGAAGACAGAGGATCAGTTAGCCGATGTGTTCACAAAATCACTTGGAAGATTGAAATTCTTAGATATGCGCGGTCGTCTGGGCATCAAGGATGTTCACATGGAAGAACTGGAGCAAGGAGGAGATTGAAGGATTGCCTCCAGTCCTCTGCTGCAACGTCGGGAAGGCATCGCCTCAGGAGATGTTTTCTCCGCCTGCGAGAAACGACGCAGTCACTCTGTTTTTGTTACGGTAGTTATCGCTTTCTCTGCAGGTTAGATCGTGACCATCCATTAGGTTGGTTATAACGGTGATGCGGCTGCCACGGTGGATGCGGTGACACGTGGAGCAGGAGTTAGTTAGAAGACGTTTTCTCTTCCTTGTTTCTCTTCCCTCTTTTGATTGGTCGTCATTTCCTATTTAAAGAAACAAGTGTTTGTGGAAATGACAAGGCGAATGAAATAGTTATCTCTCTGCGTTTTTTCGTCGTTCTCTCCATCAAAGTGTAACTCGTCTCTATCTTCCTTGGAGTGTTTCTGGAGTCAGCTGAGTTCTTCTAAAGTCAACAGACGTATATGACTAGTGCACCAGAGGAGAAGTTTGCAGTAAAAAAAGGGTTGCATCAAGAAGGTGATTGATGATTCGTCGACGAAGAAATCACTATAAACATCACGCCTGCGAAATGCACATTAGAGTTCAGGGACAGCCAACGAGGACTGGGAGAGGGCAAGTAGATGGCGTCCCGGCGGCCGGTGTCTGTAAGGACCTTCTTGGTTTTCCTTGGTCTGGCTCTGCTTCATTCCTCGTTCGTGCAAAACTCGCCATCAGACTACCTGATTCCTCACAATGATGCACGAGCCAAAGTAGGCGTAGGTCCCCTCGTCTGGGACGAGGGTCTCGGGGCGTACGCGCAGAGCTATGCCGAGGAAAGAGCTGGAGACTGCGAGCTCATTCATTCTTCGGGGCCGTACGGTGAAAATCTCTTCTGGGGCTCGGGTACGGTTTGCAACGCCGAGGACGTCGTGAAGTCATGGGTTTACAACCGAATTGTAGTGATTTACCTTTTCTTCCATCTGCCTAAAGTCCATCTCTCACCTCTATCTTCTTCTTCTCTTTCCCTCTCTAGATTCACTTCATTTCTCTCATTTCAAACAAGAAGAATGGACAGGGCAGCGGATTCGTCCGATCCTCTTTCTCCGGGAAGAGGATGGGAAGGGAATGGGAATAAAGCAGCGATAATGAAATGGAGAGAGGAGACGGAGATGAAAAAGAGCCGGAACGAGAAAGCAAAACTGGAAGAGAGAAGATGGAGGAGGCGAGCGAGAAAGTGGGAGTATAAAAGGAGGAAATTGATGGAGCACGCGAATTGAGATTGCGGAAGAAGCGACGGAAACAGGGAAGAGCGATAATTGAACGAAGAAGGTGGCCGAGATGGACTGAAAAGATAGAGAAAAGTAGCGGTAGGAGGAAGTGTGAGAGACGAAGAGGGAAGAAAGAGAGCGAAATAGAGAAGAAAGGGCGACAGAGAGAGAAGGGGGGGGGCAGGTGGCGGCTATTAGAAAGAGAGCATTTTAAAAATCTAGCCAAGGAAATAGAAGACGGAGAATTCAGAGAGAGAAATAGTGCTTGAGAGATCAGCGAAAGAAGGACCCAGATAAGAGATGGAACGGAAGAGATAAGGCATAGCAGCCGGAGAAAGTTGAGAGATGGAGAATAATGGAGGGGGGAAGAGAGAGAGGACATAATGGCGGAGAGAGAAAAGGCAGGGAAAGATAGAGGGAGATGCGGAAATAAGGAAGAAAAACGGAGTCCGAGTCGAGAAGGAGGTGGAGAGAGAAAAGAGAAATAAAATAATAGACCAAGTCACCGAGAAGCAGGAAACAGCAACTACCCATTGTACGTGGACCGATAGAAATGACCATTTGGGAGGGGTGTGGGATTCGCCTCGTCAATCCATCGCTGGGACCGGTCAAAGAAGGGCGTCTGTGAAAGACAGAAGCAAAGGAAAAAAGAGAGAACGAGTGAACTGTATAGCAACTGAGGGAGTTCAACAGCGTAGCAGCCGGCAAGTCAAAGTTGTGCTTCTCTTGCAGCACCCTTAGGGCCGGCTCCCCCCTCCTATAAATGCACGGCTCTGACGAGGGCCGAGACATCAAACCCAAAGGAGTCTATCCCACACCCCTCCCAAGGCACTCCCTTCCTTCCCCTCTCCTCTCCTTGCCCCCAATGGCCAACAATTCCCGCTCTGCCGCCGCCCTTCTTGCCCTCCTCTTCGTCGCCTTGGTGGTCGGCCCCGCCTCCGCCAGCACACTAACGGCCTTCTCCGGCCCTGGCTGCGCGGGCCAATCAAAGTTTGTGCGCGGCTGCGGCTGCTTCAACCTGGCCGGCTACAAGGGAGGCTTCGACTTTACCTTCAGCGAGGGCCTGACGGCCAGCTTCTACAGCTCCGCTAACTGCCATGGCCGCAGTGGACTAACCCTGACATCTCAGAGCCGTTACTGTCGCAGCCATCCCTTTTCGAGCATTCGCATCGATTGCTGAGCATCCTTCAGCCCCCACCCCCGGATACCGCAAGCTCAAATGCCCAGTATAATAAATCGCCAGCATCCATGCAGATGTAATGGCCTGTTTCACCGGTGCGTGTGTTGACCGCTCACCACACGGTAACCGATTGCAATCCTACCAATAAATACAATGATTTTGCTTTTTTTAACAAAGTGTCCACTCTCAAGTTCATATAAGCGCGCAGAACGGTTAGTCTACACGCACAACGTCTGTCTAGGAAGTAGGCTATGGGCTTCAATGCAACGATACGCCTACTTCATTGATCTTATAATGGAACATGCAATTCTTCTTGTTTGTACACCAAATTTATAATTTCTTTCAAAGCACATGTCCAATACGGGTCATATCTACACGTAGCAAGGAATGACTTAATGAATTTCTCAATCAATTTATATGATTGGAATTTTGAATATTTACTAAAATAAAGGCAATGGATTACGTAAACAGATTTTAACTAGGGTTGTAAAGGGATATTCCTAATTTATTTTAAATAAATTAAAGCAAAACTTATCGAAATAGAAGGTAAAGAAAGAAATATTGTCAAAGTGTTTTTGGAGAGAACTCAGGACAAGAAAATCATAAAGTAAATTAATGTTACCTATACCAACACTTGCCAAAATCAAAGTGCAGGGAAGATTGTCGCGAACACAAACCAGCAAGTGAACCATGGCTGTAGCTAGATCTAAAGGAGCACACAGCGGCAAACATGCTAACGACCGTTGGTGGAGTTCGAAGGTGGTTCAAGCAGCGTAAGTTGGTTAAACTAGTGGACTGATCGACGTGATACAATTTGATCCCTGATGGGACGAATCGATGTGGTAATTAATTTCACACCGATTCCTTTAAACAATAAATCCAAACTTACTAATTTATGAAATTAATTTGAATTGAGGGGTATAATAGTAAATAAGCATCGAATCCACGGATAAATAAGGGGATTTCGAGAGATCTTTTGAAATTTGATCGAGTCGGACAATGAACTAAGGAGAGAGATCAGGAAAAATGATAGATTAAGAAAGAGAACTCAAAGACGAATCCACGGAATCGAAAATCACTCGATTTGGATCAAGATTCGCAGAGAAATTAAAGAGCAAAGTAGAGTGAAATTTCTGAACGCGATTGAACGGAAAATACGAAATTAAAAATAAAATTAACTAAATTAACTATCCTAAATTATAAATTATTGATACATGACGAAAGTTTAGGAGGAAATGATCTGAGATAGTGATCGAAATGATCGAATTAATCGCCGGATTCAAGGCTTTTCATCCCGCGATTTCAAACACGATCGTCGGTGTTCATGAGGCAAATTCTCCCTAATCGATCGAGGAAATGTCACTTTCAATCACTCTGTGGACTCGAAAATGAGTCTAGAAGTGATTAGAATCACGACATTCAAGGATGGATGTGTTTAGGTAGATCAATTGAGCGAAATCATCAAAGAATGCATTAGAAATTCGAAGAATGTCTCAATTTATTGGCAATTTGGGAGTAACCGTCCGATGAAACGCTTCATGTTTGATCAACGGCTCTGACTGATCGCATTAATGCAAATCGTTTCCGTTTAGTCGCAGCCGTTGGATCGCCGATCGATCGCCAAGATTTTGACATGTTGTGTGCGTTATAAAAAAGCATGTAACGTCCGCCGTTTGATTGTGATTGGATGCTCAGATGTGTTTCTCGTCGGCTTAATCTCAGCCGTTATAACTCGGCTGATGGACGGCTAAGATTTTATCTTTTTTAAAACGATTTGCCGATGAGTAATAGTGCGCCACGTAACTCCCCTCTTTAAGTGAAGATCAACGGCATAGATTCATCGCGTGATCGGAGACTCCACAGGCGGCCACGTCACATCCCGCTCTAGATCGTTGATCGCGATTGATTGGATGCTCCACATTGCGCCACGTCACGTACGCGCTAATATTAAATTCAAAAATCCATTTTAAATTAGAAAAGCTGATTTGTAATTTTGGAAAATCCTTAGAAATTCATTAAAAATTCAGAAAAATTTAGAAATTTTCTTGAAAAATCCTTAGAAATTTGAAAATTCATAACTTTCTAAATATAACTTAAATTAATCCAGATTTTTTTATTGGATCAGAAATTCAATTCTCTATCATCATAAAACGTCAAAATATTTAAATAACAAGAGGATAAATTACTTTTTCAAAAATACACTCACTTCTACTTGAAAAACAAAACTTAGAAAAATAAGTGAGTGTATATAAATATTTTCTCCTATTATTTGACATCAAAACCTAATGATAATCTTATATTTATATGGGAATAATATAATCTAAAATCTATTCTAAAAAATACATAATTATCTCTAAAACAGTGCATTTTGAGATTATCATTTAAAATTGTATGAAATGATAGAAATGCACTCAAAGTATGATAACATGCATAAAAATGGAATGTTTTATGTCTTAATTTGCTTTAATAATCACCTTTTTGCATGTTAAGATTGCATGTTATCAATCCCATCTTGGTGTCACTCGTACAGATTTTGGACAAGTTTTGGCTGGTCAGCCCCGTGGCCGGCTACTTTCAAAGTAGTAACTTGAAAAATTATTCTCGTTGACAAGGATCAGCAGTGCTATCAACAGTTGTCGCTATATCCCGGAGGTGCACGCTCGAAGGATGTGCGAGAAACCTTGGGCGGAATGTGGGCGCAGCTCAATCACCATCAGACGCTTGAAATAATGGATCGATCGGTGCAGTTCAATATGATCAAATCCCCGTGGGATCGATGCAGCTTCAAAACTAATTTTGGCAGGTCGACCCCTGCATCAGCTACCTCTAGAGTAGTAGCCGGGCAACAAGGTAAGAAAAACAAGTTAGGAATTAGGACGAATGCGCTGCCTCATTGTCATATGGCCCGAGGCGATGATGAAGCTTCTTCTCCTCGAAATCAACAGGTGTGGCTCACTGCACTCTCAACCTGACACCTATGAGAGTAAGTGGATCCAATATAACTTGTGCACTAGGCGCCAACTCAAGAGAAGGGACATAATTCGGGGATGAGTTTTTAGGGTGATATGCAGCCCAATCTATACTATATTTGATTCATGCAAACAATATGACGAAAATGAATCGGCCATTAAAATTTCAGCCAATCAAATCCCTTGGGTTGTTTCTCTCTCCTCAATTGAGCTCCACATCACCTGGAGAGTTGTTATTATGCTACCACCTAAAGGGGTGTAATGTTTGAGTTCTTTGTTGGAAGATTAACGATTTTGATTATTTTAATAATAAGGATCTGAGTATAATTAGAAATTTCTTCATATTAGAATATGAAGAAATCGAACCTTGAACATCAAGGATCATGTTTTCAAATTCACGAATAAAAAGCCTTGATCATGTTTTCATAATTTGAGACAATTTCAATTTTCATTTCTATTTTTTGCGATTTTAATTTTTAGAAATTTCTATTTTCTTCATTTGATGATTTCTCCGCGAATCTTGATCCAACTCATTGATTTTTGATTCCGTGGATGCTTCTTCGAGTCTTCTTTCCAAAAATATGAAAATCCCTAATTTATGTTCACATTTAATTGTCTGATTTGATCAAATTTCAAAAGATCATCCAAAATTATCTTAATTCTCCGTGGATTCGACCATTATTTATCACTATACCCCTTAATTTCTGATTATTTGATAAATGTGATGAGTTTGGTATTAATTTTGGCTCTTGAACGTGTGTTTTCAACAACCTCGTGGTCTTGATTCGTTAGTATCCCCACCAGCTTTCCTCCACACTTTGTCTTGAGAGGCTTTGGAATTGCTGGTGGGATCTTCAAAGGAAATGAAGCACTCCTCAATCAAATCAGTATCCTTGTAGAGAGATTAGACCAATTGGAATCTCCTTGTCCCTCCATTTATATATGATGTTGCTTGGCTTTTAACCATGCCTCAATTTAAGGCCTCCTCTAGAACCGGATGTTCAAGTCTAACTATGCTTTCACCAGCCTCTTTTGTTGGACTTTCAAGCCCAAAGTCAATACTTGAAATGATAGGCTCATTAGAAATGATAACTTCACTCAATTATCCCTCTAAAAGTTTCACTTTCAGCCCTATTCAAAAATCACATCATGACTCAGATATAATTTGTGTATGGTAGGATCAAAACATCCATATGCCTTGGTACCTCTCTCGTACCTAAGGAAAGATAGGTACATAAAATATTACGGCTCATTTGCACTCTTTTAAGGGGAAGTTCAGAAGCAAGGAATTCCCACACTAAGTAAGTTTGGTTGATTTAAGGTAGGGGATAAGAATTTTGTGTAAATTTCACTCAAAATCTCTCCATTCAAATCTCATAGCACTTCAACCTCCTGATAACTCATTTTTTCTCGGTGCCAGTTAGATACCCAACCCCAAAGAAGTCAACCGCTAAAAATAATCCCATGATATCTCTAGATCACTTACCTTTACTACTCAAAATGTAATCATACAGGCTACAAGACCCTCACTTCTACATCTCTAGTAGATAATATCTCAAAATGCGAAGACTTTTAAGGTGGGGTAGAGTGGTAAAACTTCAAAAAATAGGAGCTTTTAGAATGTAGAATTTCAAAATTTTTGAAAAATTGTTAAGTTTTTCTAAATCCTCACCCCCAACTAAAACTCTTTATTGCCCTGGATGAAATTATCATACTCATGAAAAGATGACAAGAATATCAAGCGTGGCATAAAAAAGATACAAAAATGTGGTGAGAAGAAAAGGTTTAGAAAAACTCATTTGAAGCATTTTGATGCTCGTTCACCGGATTTTTTGCGCGTGCTCCTGCCTCATAATATAGTTCTTCTTGACGGCTGCAAAAATATGAACAAAAAGGTACAAAAAGAAAAACAAAAGTGAGATAATCTTGGGGTGCTTCCCAAGAAGCGCTAAGTATAATTTCTTCACCTAGACGAAAACCTAATGAAGCTCATGACTACCAATGGGGAGAGGGTGATACCTGATAACTCTAAAATATAAGTCACATTCATGCATCATTTATCATGTTTAAATGTTGATTATGAATGAAATTATCACTCTCATGAAAAGATGACAAGAATATAAAGCATGACATGAAAAAGATACAAAAATGTGGTGAGAAGATATGGTTTAGAACAACTCATTTGAAGCGTTTTGATGTTCGTTCACAGGAAAGTCTTTGCCACCTCACATTGCATGGGGGCTCCCTCTATCCTGCTTACTTATTTGCATGTTTTCATATGGCACAATTACCACATCCATGACAGAAAATAGGTTTTACCTTTTAACTCTCAAAATACTTCTAAAATTGAATGAATTTTAAAAATTTCAAGAAAAGTCTGAAAACCTTGAATATGAAGATAATTAAACTATCCATATTTTTCACATAGAACACCCTTTTAATTCAGTTTTCTTCATTAAATCATGAATTTATTTGCCTATTTTCTCTCTCTCTCTCTTTGATTGCCTCAAATACAATCCTCATACTAGCTATCTATTTTCAAACATCCAGGCTTAATAATTCAGATTTGGGATGGACTGGATGGAGTATGTTTTGTTTTAGTGCCTTTTGTTCTGCATTTTTTAATTTGATTTCCTCTTTTTCTGTAGCCATCATCAACAAGAGGGAATATTAGAACTTGGGCTGAGGCCCTCATGACGATGTAGTTCATAAAGGGTTTATCTATTATCCGTCTGTTTTAAAGTAAACATTCCCTTTATTGATCTCATCTCCATCTGCGCGTGTGTGTCTGCATAAACCTATTCCAGCGATTGAGGATTAAAAGGACAGTTGGTAAGAAAAATGTTGATCAGAGAGTGCGGGTCACCATTGAATCATGACAGCAGGTGTCTGAGTTTTGAATATTTCGATTTCTAGGCTGGAGTCCTTAGCAGCCATCTTAAATGAGCAGTGTAACATATTATAATACACATAACGGTTTCCTCCCGTTGATTTACCCGTGAGATAGGGAATATTCGGTTCTGAATGGGCAAAGACAAGGGAACTTATAAAGCAGCCGTAGTATTTATCATCGGACTATCGCCTAAACACCTTCTCTGCAATTTCTTACGGGCTAAACTTCTCTTGCGTGGAATATTCCAAAACCCAGTCTCGCACTCTCAGTAGCCGCCTGAGTTGACTTTTTTATTTGCGTGGTAAAAAATAATTAGTTGCAATCCAATGGTCACATGTCATGTCGCTTGGGAGCAAATTCATAAGGTTCATCACGAAACCTCTAATGGAAATTTGGGAGAAAATTCAACATTGTTGCATCAATCTTATGGTTCACATTATCATTCAAGGGAGCTGCAATTCTTGTGAAATCACTGTAATCTAAAGGTGCAGACAACTCCTTTAGCGTTGGTCCTTGTTGATCTTTTCCATCTCTTCCCTCTTCTGCCATGATTCCTTGTATTCTCACTCTTCTTGTTTCCTTTTTGTTCTCAGATAATTGTAACTGAACCTCTTCTGTTTCTCTCAATTCAGTCAACAAATTATGTTTTAATGACTTTCCGTGCATATAGTGTAATGCTTCACTTAATAAATAAAAACAGTTATGGTCAGCCAATGATAAAAGATCTCGTAGGAATATATTGAATATAAACTCAATAAGTGCTTAAAAAGAAAATTCAAGAATCAATGAGAAATTATCCTTAACCTCCTCGGTAGCAGCACCAATTGATAAGTCCAAATAAGGATGTAAATCCTATGTCACTGTAATGGTTTAATTGGACTTATGCAATAATATTGTCTTCGAATATTTTTTCCCTTAATTTCTATCTTCCAAAAGTATAGCTCAATGAGGGGTCGAATCCTAGAGAGGTATTTCTAATCCTTCTTTAACGTATTCTATCTTCTCCTAACACACTTCCAATTCTTGATCACTACTCAATGATTCCCATTCGCAACTAGATCATTTACTACTATCCATAGAAGGTCTGAATAGCTAGGAATTATCAATATTTATTTTTCCCTTTTCTACGTATTAATGACAATCTAAATCTTATACTAATACCTATCTCTTCTTCTTTATGTTATAATCCTATTTTTGTCTTTTTATCATAGTAACTCTGTTTAGGTGACTTTTGTTATTCTTCCTAGGTAGATTAGGTAACTATCAAGCTTATCTTTATGTTGAGATTCCCTATCATCCACTGTAATCAGTCTTATTAACCTCCCTGTTCAATTTCCTTTAATCTGAACCAAAAACATAAATAATAAGTAACTCTTTTTTTATTAATAAACCTATGTCTACTGTAAATTTGTATGTTTCCTTTCTATATCAAGAATATTTTGAGACTTTAAAAATGATTTCTCTCATTTTTATTTATCATAACAGAATTAAAGGATGATATGTATATAAGAAGGTGATTACAGATATTACCTATGTACTATTTAATTAGATTTAGAGACTTTCGGTGAGATTTCTCTCACTGTTATCTATCAAACAGAATCAAGAATGATAGGTATATACGAAGGGAAGTACGGATATTACCTATGTAATGTTCTAATTTCAGATTAATTACTCACTCCTTCACCAAGAAAAGAAGAAATCAGAACAAATGCTTAGTTGTAAAAAAAATCAGAACATTGCAATTAGATTTAATGGTAAAACCTCCACAATCAGAGAAATTAATCTTGAACACAATGTAAAACTGAATCTAAATGAAAGAAAACAAAACCGAAATGAAGTAAAATCGAAGGTTCGTAACAATTTGTCTTTTTGAAACTCGTAAAAATCAAAACCTCAACCGCTCCTTTAAGATCGCGTAGTGAGGGATAGTTTTCGTGGGTCGTTAAACACAAAAACGTTGGTAAAAAAAAATTTATAAAACCGAACTCACAAAGATAAGATATAAAAATCCAGTAATGTGTAAGTAAGGTTCTCCGGTTCCGGTGTCGGTACCGGTTTTTTGTGAAAACCTAAACCTATACCTAACTTCGGTACGGTGTCGGTGACGGTATTGTCCGGTGTCGGTTTGGTGAAACCTATACTTTTGGTGATTTGTTATTGGAATGAAAATAAATTGTATAAAGTTTTTATGACTCCATAATATATAAATATAAAAATATATGTTTCACAAACAAATGATAATAGATTAACACTTCTCAACAACAAATATACAATATAACAATAATTAAAAATAAAAATCATAAATTTATAAATTTCAACTTTTAAAAATATTTTAAAAAATAATAGAAACAATTTAGTTTTAAATAATCATCTCTCAAAAGTTTAACTGTCAAAATTTTCTATCTCTCTCTATCTTTCTATCTTGACCCTCTCTCTATCTTTCTCTCCACCCTCCCTCTATCTTTCTCTCTCCCTCCCTCCCTCTCTCACTCTCTTTTCCTCCCTCCCTCACTCTCTCTTCCTCCCTCCCTCACTCTCTCTTCCTCCCTCACTCACTCTCTCCCTCCCTCTCTCTCGCTCACCCTCCCTCCCTGTCTCTCCCGCCCTCCCGACCTCCCTCCCTCCCTTCCTCTCTCCCGCCCGCCCTCCCTCTCTCCCTCACCCTCCCTCACTCTCGTCTCCCTCCCTCTCTCCCTCTCCCTCTCCCGCGCTCCCTCCCTCCCTCTCTCTCTCTCCCACCCTCCCTCCCTCCCTCTCTCTCTCTCCCTCCCTCCCTCTCTCCCGCCCGCCCTCCCTCTCTCTCCCTCACCCTCCATCACTCTCGTCTCCCTCCCTCCCTCACCCTCCGTCACTCTCGTCTCCCTCTCTCTCTCCCGCGCTCCCTCCCTCCCTCTCTCTTCCTCCCTCCCTCACTCTCTCTCTCCCTCTCTCTCGCTCACCCTCCCTCCCTCTCTCTCCTGCCCCTCCCTCCCTCCCTCCCTCCGTCTCTCCCGCCCGCCCTCCCTCTCTCTCCCTCACCCTCCCTCACTTTCGTCTCCCTCCCTCTCTCCCTCTCCCGCGCTCCCTTCCTCCCTCTCTCTCTCTCTCTCCCGCCCTCCCTCCCTCCCTCCCTCTCTCTCCCTCCCTCCCTCTCTCCCGCCCGCCCTCTCTCTCTCTCCCTCACCCTCCATCACTCTTGCCTCCCTCTCTCTCCCGCGCTCCAGCGCTCCCTCCCCTCCCTCCCTCCCTCTCTCTCTCTCCCGCCCTCCCTCCCTCCCCATCTCTCCCGCCCTCCCTCACTCTCGTCTCCCTCCCTCTCTCCCTCTCCCTCTCCTGCGCTCCCTCCCTCCCTCTCTCTCTCTCCCACCCTCCCTCCCTCCCTCTCTCTCTCTCCCTCCCTCCCTCTCTCCCGCCCGCCCTCCCTCTCTCTCCCTGACCCTCCATCACTCTCGTCTCCTTCCCTCCCTCACCCTCCGTCACTCTCGTCTCCCTCTCTCTCTCCCGCGCTCCCTCCCTCACTCTCTCTTCCTCCCTCCCTCACTCTCTCTCTCCCTCTCTCTCGCTCACCCTCCCTCCCTCTCTCTCCTGCCCTCCCTCCCTCCCTCCCTCCGTCTCTCCCGCCCGCCCTCCCTCTCTCTCCCTCACCCTCCCTCACTCTCGTCTCCCTCCCTCTCTCCCTCTCCCGCGCTCCCTTCCTCCCTCTCTCTCTCTCTCCCGCCCTCCCTCCCTCCCTCCCTCTCTCTCCCTCCCTCCCTCTCTCCCGCCCTGCCCTCTCTCTCTCTCCCTCACCCTCCATCACTTTTGCCTCCCTCTCTCTCCCGCGCTCCAGCGCTCCCTCCCTCCCTCCCTCTCTCTCTCTCCCGCCCTCCCTCCCTCCCTCTCTCTCCCGCCCTCCCTCGCTCTCTCTCTCCCGCCCTCCCTCCCTCTCTCTCTCCCGCCTCCCTCCCTCTATCTCTCTCCTGCCTCCCTCCCTCTGTCTCTCTCCTGCCCTCCCTACCTCCCTCTCTCTCTCTCCTGCCCTCCCTCCCCTCTCTCTCTCCCTCTCCCTACCTCTCTCCCAGCTGCGTTACTTTCCTGCATTAAATTCTGTTACTCCCCCTCCTCCTTCCCCCCTCTCTCTCCCTCGCGCAGGGAAGAAATTCTATCTCGCGCGTGAAACCTTCCGAAGCTGAAAGCTTCCGGTGACACCGGAAGCAAAAACAGAACCCGAAACGAAGCCTTCGGTTTGACTTTTTTTTGCCACCGCCGGTGTCGGTTCAGTTCGGTTTTAGGTTGTCCGGTACGGTTTTGGAGAACCTTATGTGAAGCATCGGGTCGATCTACAGAGGGCAGGGTTGACTTTAATCGTAGAGTTGACTCGGTCAAACTTAGGTTTAAAAGGGGTTTTAAATCAGTAATAATAAGAATTAAGGAGTAGAAATTATATAAATAAGCTAAATAAGAAGTTTTAAGAATTTAATTCTCGGGTTTGACAAAGAAAAGTCAAAAGTCAAAGTCAAAGCATTGACTTTAACCAACAGTAAGTGTTCTGTAAAATCAGAGAATCAAACAGAGTCAGAAGATTACGAAAATTAGATATTTGGAAACTAGAGAGAAAATGGAATTTATATATATATCATCCGTGATTTTTGGAAAATAAGTGGATTTACTATGAATTATTGAAAATCAAATATCAGAAAATCCCCGAAATGAACACCTCAGAGGAAATCTTAAAATTGAATGGTCAAATGAAATCCAAATCTTCCAATTTATAGGTCAATGGAAATCTAAGAACCAGAGGAATATAACAAGACCAAAATTATCAAATTTGGTCTCCCAACAAGAGCTAAGTTTTACGTCTTTAGCTAGACGTAACTCACTCAAACGACTAACTAGTGGCTGAGATCTCAAGGGATTGCAGCTCTTCCCTATGAGGAGGGGGAGGTCCTTCTTCACCAATGTATGGCTTCAACCTATGTCCATTTACCTTGAAGGAATTTTGGGTCTTGGGATCTCAAATCAAGACCGATCCATTATCATACACTTCAAGGATCTCATATGGACCATCCCACCTTGAGCGCAATTTCCCTGAAAAGAGTTTAAGACGAGAATTATAAAACTATACCTTGTCATGAACATGAAAAGATTTCCTATTAATGTGCTTGTCATGATAGGCTTTATTTTTGGCTTTATAAATCTCCGCATTTTGATAGGACTCATTCTGGAGTTCTTGGAGCTCTTGGATTTGTAGAAGTCTTTCCTTTCCAGCTTGATCAATAGATAGATATAGCTTTTTAATGGCCCAATATGCTCTATGCTCTAACTCAACGGGGAGGTGGCAAGGTTTGCCATAAATGAGCCTGAAAGGAGACATTCCAATGGGTGTCTTGAATGCGGTGCGGTAGGCCCATATAGCATCGGGTAGCTTTGCTGCCCAATCTCTTCCATCTGTGCGAATGATCTTCTTTAAAATGTTCTTGACTTCTATATTGCTGACTTCTACTTGGCCATTTGCTTGGGGGTGATACGGGGTCGTGACGTGATGGTGAACTCCATATTTTTTAATTAGACTCCTGAAATGAGAGTTAGTAAAATGAGATCCACCATCACTAATAATAGCTCTAGGACAACCGAATCGAGAAAAGATATTTTTAACAATGAACTTATTAACCACTCGATGATCGTTTGTCCTTGTCGGTATCGCCTCAACCATTTGGACACATAGTCCACCGCTACAAGAATATACTCCTTGCCCTCCAAAGGTGGAAATGGTCCCATAAAATCAATCCCCCAAAGGTAAAAAATTTCTACCTCAAGGATGGTTTGCAAGGGCATTTCATCTCGCTTTGAGATGTTCAATGCGGACTGACACTTTAGACACTCATTACAATACTTGATCGCATCCTTGAATAGAGTTGGCCGATAAAAGTCACTTTGTAGCACCTTCGCTCCCGTCTTCCTCGACGCAAAATGTCCTCCACATAGAGATGAGTGACACATAGCAAGAATATGCTCTTGTTCCTCCTCTAGAACGCATTGCTGAATAATCTGATCAGCCCCTTGACGAAGCGTTTTTTGTGCGTCGTTAAAACACAAAAAACGTTGGTAAAAAAAAATTTATAAAACCAAACTCAAAAAGATAAGATATAATAATCAAGTAATGTATAAGTATCGGGTCGATCCACAAAGAGCAGGGTTGACTTTAATTACAGAGTTGACTTGGTCAAACATAGGTTTAAAAGGAGTTTTAAATAAGTAAAAATAAGAAGTAATGAGTGGAAATGATATAAATAAGCTAAATAAGAATTTTTAAGAATTAAATTCTCGGGCTTGACAGAGAAAAGTCAAAAAGTCAAAGTCAAAGCATTGTAAAATCACAGAATCAAATAGAGTCAGAAGATTACGAAATTTAAATATTTTGAAACTAGAGAGAAAATGGAATTTATTCATATATATGATTCGTGATTTTTGGATAAGAAATGGATTTATTATGAATTATTGAAAATTAACTATCAGAAAATCCCCGAAATTAACAACTTGGAGGAAATCTAGAAATTGAATGGTCAAATGAAATCTAAATCTTGCAAATTCTATGTCAATGGAAAGCTAAGAACCAGAGAAATCTAATAAGACCAAATGATTCAAATTCTGATTTGTAAATAAAAAGTAATTGACCCCGAAAGTCAATGTTTGACTTCTTATGAAAGATGAACAGTCCTTGGTCAAATGTCAAATTGGAGGGTCAAATGAACTCGGAATTCAACGAATTTGCTATCCACGAAAAGTAGATGAAAAGAGGAATCCAATGAAATCAAAATAAAGTGATTTGGAATTATAATCAAAGAGATATCCTATTTTCAAAATCAGCAACTTTTTGGACAAAAATTTGGGGAAAATGAAGAACACTATGAACAAATTTGCAAAATTAAGCTTCTAGATATAATTAAAACTCAAATTACCTTCTGATAATTGATCGAATCTCACTACTAACCCGATTGCCGTAAGAATGGGGCTTCAATTCTCATGGATTGAAGCGAATTTGCTCGTATTCTTCCTCGCGGACGTTCGGAATTCAAGGGGAAAATTCGATGAAACCAAGGAGAAATTTGTGATCAATTCCGCTCCCATTGCTTCGCAATCGAGTATAAACGTGGGGGAATCACGATGAACTAGAGATCTTCCTCGAAATATGCTTAATTCCTTCATGAATCGATCAAAAGTTGAAGAACAAAGAAGGCAAATACATGCTTTTAAAGTGGAATTCTTGGCCCGATTTTTAGGCCGTTTGATGCGATCGTGGAGGTGGATTGATGGCCATGATCGGTCGTGGGAAGAGGCTTGATCAGTTGGTGACAATTGTGGCCTTAATTTCATAGTAAATCAGCCCCGATCGCGGGTAAATTGGGCCACGATCGCGGGGCAATCGGGTCACGATCGTTGGTCCAGCATATCCGCTGCCGTCCGATGGAGATCCAGCGCTCAAGATAGTTCCACGTGCCACCACGGTGAGAGGAGATCAGGGAGACTCAGGGCCATCAGATGGAGATCCAGCGCTCTAGATAGTGTCACGCGTCGCCACGGTGAGACGAGATCGGGCCGACTGAAGGCCATCCGATGGAGATCGCACGGTCGATCACGATTGAGCGTTCGATGATGATCGAACGTGCCATTTCAGTCCACACGTCAGCAGGTGAGCTTTCCGATCCTCTTGATGAGGATTTTGATCCACCGTCTAATGTCTAGCTCCCCAATCCTGCACTCGCGATGAATCCAGCGTCATCCGTCCGATGGAAATCGGATGATTGCGGTGCTCCCCGATCCCGAAATCGTGAAAGATCGCGACCGTCCGATGAATCAACGCCCCTTGAAGCATGATGAAGTCACCACGCAGATCGCACGCTTCTTGTGCTTCCACGTGTCCATAGGTAAGTCTGTTGATCGCGCTCACTTATGTGATCTTTAAACACGTGTCTTGATTGGTGATCGCGTGGACTCGGGTCCACGCGATCAACAAGTCTCTCCTTTCGCGATCGAATCCGACGCCTCTGCGTTCGCCAGGTCACCTACATTTTGGAAATGTGTGGGAACATAGTCCCACACGGAGAAACTATTGCAAAACAAAGCGGTTAAATAGGGGGGGCGCAATTATGAGTTAATTGTGTTACTGCCCCCCCTCTCTTACAAGGGTCCCACTATACCCGTGGGCCCTCCAACAGCCAGCCCCCCGTCTGCCACATGGCACCCCTCACGGGTGTCCGCGTGACCCACGTGGATTGTGTGGCCACCTGCAGCATGTGCGCGCCTTGTGCGCCACCTGCGCGCCGCGCGAGCCACCCAGGCTTTGCCACGTGGCCTCAGTGCCGCGTCGCACCTTCGAGATGGTCCCGCGTGCCACGTCAGCGCCCGCAGCTCCCGCTCGCCACGTCAGCACCTTCAGGTAAGAACCCCCTTTTTGCAATTTTTAATCAGGGAAATTGATATAAAAATAAATTTAAAAATCAAATAGAAATGAGAAAGAGGCATAAACTTAAAAAATTCATAACTTTAAATATACAACTCCTTTTTAATCCAAATTTTCTCCATTGGATCACAAATTTCTTCCTTTTTAAGATCATGTCATTTAAAATATATTTTCAAAGAAGAAATCAAGATGAATTAGAATTTACTTAAATCATTTCTCACTAAATATTCTAAATCATAAATTCATCTTGAAATTATCCTTCAAAACATGCACCAAAGTCAAGATCATTCAATAACAGAGATTAACTTCTCTTAATTTAAACTTAAGAAAAGATTAATCATCTATCAAGCATGACATTATCCCTAATTTATGCATAAATATCAACTTTAGTGAAATGACATGCGAATGGAGAAAATTCGTAAACATTATGATAACATGCATCATATTCACATAAAATACGCACGAATATGAGTTAATTAGGATAAGAATTTAAGTTATAAATGCATGTTACCACCCCTACATGGAACAATTGGTGTTCTTCCCAAAAATAATGTCTAACATCATACGCAAATTTCTGCTTTTGATGTGTGTTCCAATAATCGGGGATAGATTTTGTGACTAAGTAATTAACAATATGAACAAATCAAGGTACCTTAGTCACAACGGCGAGGAGCTGCTCGTCGGGAAATGTATCATAAATCTCACCTAAAGATGTAATATGGAGTCGAGAAAGATGATCAGCCACCGAGTTCTCACTTCCCTTCTTATCATTGATTTCTAAATCAAATTCTTGAAGGAGGAGAACCCATCTAATTAGCCGCGGTTTAGCCTCTTTCTTCGACAGCAAGTACTTCAATGCGGCATGGTCCGTATAGACAATGATCTTGCCGCTCAAGATATAAGGCTGAAACTTCTCCAAAGCAAAAACTACCGCCAACAACTCCTTCTCCGTAGTCGTGTAGTTAAGTTGAGCGTTGACGAGATGAAACCGCGAGGTCGTCGATTTCACACGGTCTCGTGTCAAAAATAATACCGAACTTACCAATTTGGGGAATTAAGAGAGAATTGAGGGGTATAATGGTAAATACGGGTCGAATCCACAGGAAATTTAGGTATTTTCGAGATATCTTTTGGAATTTGGTCAAATTGGACAATGAATTGATGTGAGAAATTAGGGAAAATGGTGTTTTTAGAAAGAAGACTTACCGTTAATCGGACAACGGTAAGGTCTAATTAGTCAGTTTTTCGCCCTATGGACGAACGACAGACCTAAATCCAGGTGGTGGATGTTATATTCTCTCGCTGACGAATACTCTCAGATTGAATCGGGAGAACGATCGGAAGTGAAAAATTGAGAACAACAGATCAAGAAACAAGAAATTCTGTAATGTAAGAGAGAGCCGACCAATCTTGCGGAGTGCGGAGTGCTAACTACCGGACTGTAGTAAGATGATATCGATCGGAAGTTAGGAACTTGGGAGTTGCAATGTGGTAGAAACTTGGGAACTGCAACCTTGCAATGTGGAACAGCAGAAGTGCGAAACTGACTGCCGAATTTGCAATGCGCCAATACGGTAGCAACTTAGGAGTTACCGAGTTAGAAGTTAGGGATTTAGGTTAAATTGGATGTCGGTATCAATATCGGTTCCAATATCGATATCCTATATCTACATCTAACATTATGCTGTTAGCGGATGTCGGTATTTGATATTGATATCGCAAACCGATACCGACATCCGGTAACCAATACCGACATGTGGATGTCGGTATCGGGTACTGTAGGTATCGGGTACCGTTTAGGACCCTAACGGTAGTCGATACCGTTACTGTAACGGATACCAGCATTCATTACCGGTATCTGAACGGCCGAACCCTAGTCAGAGAGTGCGGGTCACCATTGAATCATGACAGCTGGTGTCTCAGCTTTGAATATTCTGATTTTTAGCAGCCGTCTTAAATGAGCAGTGTAACATTTTATAATACACAACAGTTTCCTCCCGTTGATTTACCCGTGAGAGAGGGAAGATTGGGTTTTGAACGCGCTAGGACAAGGGAGCTTATAAAGCAGCCGTATTATTTATCATCGGACTGTCGCCGAAACACCTTCTCTGCAATTTCTTTCGGGCTAAACTTCTCTTGGGTGGAATATTCCAAAATCCAGGCTGGCACTCTCAGTAGCCGCCTGAGTTGAGTTTTTTTATTTGCTTGGTAAAAAATAATTAGTCGCAATCCATTGGTCTCATGTCATGTCGGAAAAGGTTGATTACGCATACGGATGGCAGATTCCACCTTCACCGGGCCCATAAGAGCCAACTAATGAAGCAGTTTTACTTACCGTCAAACCACCGCGCTGGGCGTTAGAAATCAATGATCCGTAGCGAAACATGAGTCACTCCAGAGAAAGAGGATCGGCGATATCTCATGACGCGAATCTGCCAATAATGGCCTCAAAAATCGAT
>JAHCZF010000049.1:0-30819 GCA_024174645.1 Lemna minuta
TACTAATCCAAATCGAGTAATTTTTGATTCTGTGGATACATCTTTGAGTTACCTTTCTAAATCTACCATTTTTCCTAATTTCTCACCTCAATTCATCGTCCAATTTGATCAATTTATAAAAGATCTCTCGAAAATACCTTAATTCCCTGTGGATTCGACCCTTATTTACCATTATGCCACTCAATTCATTATTTAAATCCTTAAATTGGTAACGTCAGTATTATTTTTGACACGAGACCGTGTGAAATCAACGACCTAGCGGTCCCGTCTCGTCAGGTATCAATGGTAGGTGAGGGCAGAGTCAAACTTCTTTGCAGAGGAATAGGTTGAAAGGTGACTGTGAGCAAAGATGATGATGCCAATAGAAAATGGCAGATGGAGATGTAGGGGGAACTTGGTTGAAGAAGAGAGAAAAAAGTTAGAGCAGCAAAAGGCACAAAAGAAGGGTTCATATGAAGTGAGAAAAAAGGGAGTTTCTGATGGATATTATGTGGCCTATAAGCCAATCACACTTTCATATATCTTGTTTATGTTCATTGAAATAAATTTTATTCATTGTCATTCTTGTGTGATGTTTGTAATGAAGTTCATGAGCATGTGCAATGACTAAGTAGATTATGATGAGATCATAATATAGTGATCACTAGTCTTTAAACATGTGTTCTAAAACATTCCTATTTGTAGGATATTCGAGAAGGACATCGAATTATCCAAAAAGAATAGCACTATCTAATCCATCTCATATGATGAGTATGGCTGATCTTATAGTCATCGGTGTGGAGACACTAAGGATAGATACTGGGTGCTCTTTGGGGAAAGAGTTCACTGAATTGCTCCATATAAATTCCTAATGGTATTATACCTAATGATAACATGCAATCTTAACATGATAAAACATGATTATTAATGCAAAGTAAGGCATAAAACATTACATTTATGTGCATGTTATCATACTTTGAGTGCATTTCTATCATTCCATGCAATTTTATGTTATAATCTCAAAAGGCGTTAATTTTGGGTTAATTTTGATGAATTAAAGATTAAAGATTTTTTAACTCATCTTTTGCTTGAGATTATAAGTGGTTTTTAAAGTTGACATAATAGGAGAAATCATTTTTATGAACATTCATTTAATTTTCTAAAGTTAAAATCTTAAAGAAATGAATTTATTTTTGAAATAAGAATTAAATCTCTTGTTATTTAAATAATTTAACTTTTTAGAATGATAGATAATTAAAATTCACATCAAATAAAAGAAATTTGGATTAATTTGGAGTTGTATTTTGAAAGTTATGATTTTTACAATTTTTAGGGATTTTTCTGGATTTTTCTGATTTTATTTTCGATTTAAAAACGTTAAAAATAATTAAAAAAATGATAAAAAGGGATTTTTTTCACGCGGGTCCCACGTGGATGCGACGTGGCACTCAGGGCCACGTGGCAGCGCCACGCGGGCCCACGCGGCGCCTACGCGGCGTATCTATATTTATATATTTTAGATATTCTATATAGTATGGGTTTTCAGCCTTCCGTATATCGGAAGGGTTTTCAAACCCTCATAACCGCCGCACCTTATAAATGCGACGGTTTTCCTAAATTACTCCGTGTGGGACTAAAACCCCTTATTTCAGGTAAGATTGACCGTTGGATTGAAGCGCGTGATGCATCGCGCGTTGATACAATGAACTAGAAGTCCACCGCAGCATCAATCACGCACGTGTCTTTTACGAAGAATTATAACGGTCAGATTTAATGCGATGTGGCGGCATCACACGCTTCGATTGCATGGACGCGCGGACCACCGGAGATCATCAATGCACATACCTTTAATCAGAAGTTATAACGGTCGTGATGCAATCACGCGGGGAGCATCTGACGCGTCGGATCAAGATCCAACGGTAGAGATTAAAAGCGTTTTATAACGCATCTTTGAAAGGCTTCATCAGAACTGACGGATCGCGATCCAACGGCTACGAAACGACGCGTTTTTAAACGCATATAAAGCGGATCATCCTGGCGCTCCATCCGCGATCTAACGGTCGCGATATATTCATAACGGTTCATATTGATGCGTTTAATCCGGACTGTTGATGCGGATTAAACGCATCAATCGGACGGTTGCACCCAATTTTGGCTATAAAACGAAGTGTTCTTCGTCTTTTGTAAGCATTCGAGAAGGATTTTGCTTAATCGACCATTCTAAACCCTTCCTCTCTTGAATCTCTCACTTGTAATCGCTTCTAGACTCGATTTCGCGTCCACGGAGTGTTTATAAGTGAGATTTTATCGATCGATCATGGAGAATTTGTCTCTTGAACACCGATGTTCACGTTTGAATTCGCGGAATGAATAGCCGTCGATCCGGCGATCAATTGGATCGATTTGATCGTTATCTCTGGTTAGAAAACAAGTTCTTCCTCTAATCTATCATCATGTATTATCAATTTTTAGTTTAGGATCTTAATTTAGTTCAATTTCGCTTTTAATTTCAATTTGTATTCTTCGCGATTCTGAAAATTTCATCCCACTTCACTCTTTGATTTCTCCACGATTACTAATCCAAATCGAGCGATTTTTGATTCCACGGATAGATCTTTGAGTTTTCTTTCTAAATCTACCATTTTACCTAATTTTCTCACCTCAATTCATCGTCCAATTTGATCAATTTCCAAAAGATATCTCGAAAATACCTTAATTCCCTGTAGATTTGACCGTTATTTACTATTATACCCATTCAATTCGTTATAAATTCCCAAAATTGGTAAATTCGGAATATTTTTTACACAAGACCATGTGAAATCGATGACCTCGCGGTCTCGTCACCTAACTGTCAATCAGGTTGATTCATGTCATGGTTGTGTATGTGGTCCTTTGACTTGAGACACCAAAGACATCTTGTGGATGGATGATCGTGTTTTGATTATGACTTACGAATCCCTAGCCACGGGATATCTAGAACGTCATATATTAGATACGATATGAAGTCCACGAAGATAATTGTGTGATCAAGATGGGATCATCTACCCTCGGTATTTGAGGAGATTGACTCAAGGAATGAGATGCGATGAAATCCTTGGCCAAGGTAGTAGAAATATTGAAAAAGGAGTTCTCGATGAGTAATAAATTGAGTGACTTATTAGGGTTTGACAATTGACCATACCCTAAGTCATTCATGAGTCTAATGTGGATGAAGGATTATACATACATGGTAATCGATGACCGGAAGGTTCCATAAGTGAGTTCTTACATACTCCATATCTCCTAGTGTACGTGATGTAGTTTGGCACCCAACGAGCTGGCAACTCAACCTATCGATTGGGTTAAGTCGATCCTTGATTGAGTAATCTATATGTGAATGTGGATAATTAATTAAGGTTGACCAATAAGGTGTTATTTGGTCCATAGAGTTATTAACTAGTGAGATATATGGACCTAGAGGGTCACACACATAAGATTTATGGATGTTGGTGGATATAGACATAATTATGAGGGTTTTTATGAACAAACCTCATTCCAAATGTCTATAAATAGGGGGAGAACGACCACAACTGAAGGTGCCCATGCAAGCCTTGTGGGAATTCTCTCCTTTCTTCTCCTCTTCTCTTGGTGAAGAGCTTTGAAGAGGAGATCCAACCATTCGGAGACCGTGTGGATACCGTTAGAGGCTAGACACTTGAATAGCTTCAAGAACTCCTTCAAGGAAACCTGTAAGTATTTTTTCTCATTCAGACTAGATGATAGGATCATGTGTTCTTGGTGGCTTGATATTTTGAATGTCCGATCCAATATTTTCCGCTGCATTTGATGTTTTGATCAAAATTTTAGAAAGTTATCGACCTCAAATCCCAAAAGTTTCTTCAAGGAAGGTGGCGTCTGTCAAGACGCTGTCTTGATCCCTTTTGAGTTCAAGATTAACGAATGAACACCCCTTGAAGAGAACATGGGAAAATTTTATAGTGAAGAGTACGATTATGAACAAAGCTGGTGCACCCAAAGACATAGGAAGAGAGAGAGAATAATGTGGAGGCTAGAGAAAGTTGATGAAGTGGAATGACACTACCAAGAGGAGAGGAGGGAAGAAGTTTATAGAGGTAGGTGGCAGTGAGAAAAGAATTAGACTGCAATAAATATATTGAGAGATGTCAACAAGATTGTGATGCTTCTGTTTGGCAACACTATTTGGTAGAGAGGTGTAGGGTCAAGTGGTTTAAAGGAGAATACCACAATTAGCATTGAAAGTGCAGGTGAATCTTAGTAAAATTTGGGAACATTTTTCTTTCCAAAGAATTTTGGGGGTGGATAGTATTGAGGGATGATCTTCGAAATTTACTACCTAATAGTGGAGAGAACTTATATTACTCATCAACAAAAACAAGGTACTATACATACCTATATGGTGAGGGGTTGGGAGGGGGACCATGATAACATGCATATAATACTTGAGATTACATGATTATTAATATATTTTAAGGCATAATTCATAACATTACTATGCATGTTATCATGCTTTCGGTGCATATGCATCATTCTATGAAACTTACATCAATGTTCTCAAAATGCATTTTTTTATAGGGTGAATTATTTATAAAGAGAGTTTATATTTTAAATAGATTATTCTCATTTATATTTGAGATTTTATTTCAGTTTTTAAATGCAAATAAATGGAGAAAAATCTTTCAATATATACTGACCTATTATTTAGCTTTGCTTTTTAAGAAAGATGAGCATATTTTTTAGTGAAAATTTTATTCTCTTATTATTTCTAAAATCAAAATGCATAGAATGATAGATAATTTAATTTTTGATGAATAAAAAATAATACAGTTTAAAAATGAGTTATATATTTTTAAAGATATGAATTTTTCTAATTTTTTTCTAGAATAATTTTTGAAATTATTTTAGAATTTTTTAGAATTTATTTTAAATTGTTATAAATTCATTTTTAATTAAAATAATTAAAAAAATAATTTTTTTAATAAGTGCATGCTGATGTGGCAACTGATGTGGCGCGCGTGTGCTTGCAGTTGCCACATGACAAGGTGTGTCACGTGGCACAAAATTAAGGAAATGACATTAGCGTTAAACGCCCTTAATAGGCCATATTTATTTAATGGGATTGTCACCCTACATATATGCCTATATTTCTCTCATTATTTCAATGTGAGACTAAAGTTATGTATGCAAGTGATGTGGTGCATCTAGAGCCATTGGATTGGAGTGAATAGAAGGATTTAATTTTAACCCTTCATTTTTCACTTAAATGAAGGGGGGCTGCGTTGTGCATTACGATTCGACAACGATTTGTTTATCTAAATGTTGATCAATCCTAGTCGTCTATCAAGAGAGTTATAATAGACTCCCATAGAGACATCACATCATTTCGAGTGTTCGGTGATCATCAAACGGTAGCCGTTACGTGACGATTAATTTTCATATGATGGTGTGGCTTCATCGCTGGCCTCTATCTCAAATCTTATGGCTATAGATTAATGATGACTGTAAGAATAGAGGTGGCAGAGGAGAGAGAGAGTGGTGGCGTACGACCCCCGTCGCCACCAAGGCACGATATCACGGCGCCGGAGGAGCCGACACCCACGCGCATCCAGCCCCACCCAGAGCTCTCGCGCGTGGATCTATCTTTCTTTCCTCGTATTGAATTTTATCGGCCCACACGTGTTTTAGCGGGCCCTCTTTTATCTCCATTTCCTTCTCTTTTTTGAACCATGGTTTATTATGATTTTGTTAGGTTTAGGGTCGTGGGCCTCAAGTGGGCCATTTCTCCTCTCAACCCATCTTGGGATCTATAAGAGGGGAAGGGACCCCAACCCACAAACCCTTGCCGTCATTTGAGAAAAGAAAGGAGTTTCCTCACTCTTGAGTGGCTGCTCATGGAAGGTTGGGGAAGGAGTCCAATCGCCGTCACCAGTGTTGTCGCTGCCGTCGCAAACATTTGTGCCGCCGTCGCCGCCGCTGCTACCGCTGCCGCACGCCATTGTGTCGGCGCTGCCTAACCGCCGCCGCCGTACCACGACGCCTATCCCCTTCGCGACTCCGCCGTCCCCAAGCAGCCGCCACCGCTGCCGCCTCAAGACCGTCGTGCCATCCTCCCTCAAACTCCCCTTCTGGTGAACCTCCCAGTCACCACTTTGGTCGTTTCCTCGCCATCTCCCTCCGTGTCTCCTACGACCCCTCCTGCTTTCGTCCCCGCTCCCTCCGTGTCCCCGATTTTCCCCTGTGCCCCTCCCCGATTTTCCCCTCCAGCTCCCGTCCCCGCTCCCTCTCTCTCTCCATCGCCCCGTCTCCCCCTCTCGACGCCTAGCTCTCCCCTCGTGACTTTGATTAACCTCTCTCCATCGCCCTAACCTCCCTCCCTCGACGAATTGACTTTGCCCTTCCCACTCCCCGACGCCCAGTCTTTCCCCTGCCGTGAACTCACCACCCTCCCAACGCCCGATTTGCCCTCTCCACGAATTTGCCCACTGAATTTAGCCCGTAGCTTCAATCCCCCGCATCCGCCCTCCCGCCACATTCCTCTCCATCGCCCTGTTACAAATCCCATGCGCCCTGCCATGAACTCATCACCCTCCCGACGCCCGATTTCCCCTCTCCACGAATTTGCCCACTGAATTTAGCCCGTAGCTTCAATCCCCCGCATCCGCCCTCCCGCCACATTCCTCTCCATCGCCCTGTTACAAATCCCATGCGCCCTGCCATGAACTCACCACCCTCCGACGCCCGATTTCCCCTCTCCACGAATTTGCCCACTGAATTTAGCCCGTAGCTTCAATCCCCCGCATCCGCCCTCCTGCCACATTCCTCTCCATCGCCCTGTTACAAATCACAGTCACTCTCTTCCCCTTCGTTTCCCGAACGGAATTCCCGTCGTTCCTAGCGATCTTCCCTCTCTGGAAACCTTGCTCTCGGCCTATCCCTCCCCTCAGACGCGCAAGACCCCCCCTTCTGTGCTAGCATCCCTCCGAATTCTCTCCAACGCACAATCAATACCATCTCGACGCCAAGCAGGATTTTCTCCATCGCGCAATCAACCTCCCCCCCACCTTTCCCCTGCTGATTCCCCGCCTTCACTCCACCGTCTTCAACCTCCGATCCTGCCCAATTCAATTTGTCGTTAGGCAAAATTCCACCTATCGCCCTGCGGAAGTTAACCCCTCGCACTGCAGAATTCCACATGTCGCTCAGTCGAATCTAGCCCGGTGCCCTGGCCCTCCTCTCACCGCTGCCCCAGCTTACCTCACTCCGTCGTCTCGGCCTCCCCCCTCCCGTCACACAACCGCCCTCCTCCCTCTGCCTCTGCCGAGTTCTATCCGCCCCGGGGAATTTAATCTCTCACGCGTTTTCTACTTACGAATCCGCCGCGCCTCAATCCACTTGACCTCAATCCAACATTTCCGAGCTCAACTCCTCTCGTGCTTTCCAGCCCTCGCTGCCTACCAAATATTCTGTCGCTTGTCGAATCTCTCCCGTCGCCAAGTTGCCCCCGTTCCCTCCTCCCACTCAATTGCCGAATTCCCTACCCTCACCCAAATTCGGCTGCGTCCAACGACATCGCGCCCTCGCCAGGAAGCCGTTCGCGTGTCCCACCCGATCGTCGCCTCCCAAGGGTGCTCCGTCCGCGCCCACCTCCTGAGCCATGCCCGTGCATGACCGCTTGGTCACCTGGCCATGCCTCGCGCTGACCTGCCAAGTCAATTCCCGCCCCTTTTCCCCGATGACTGTGAGCTTTGACGTGCCCCCACAGTTTCCCAGCACCCGGTCGGGCTGAATCGGTGTCCGTCCGCACCCGTTTGCTGACATCTGTTCTTTCCCGCGCTCGGACGCGCCCAGCTGATTGCGTTTGCGTGCCCATCGGCTGCCCCTGCTCGCGAGCTCGTGACAGATCGAATCGATGTGGTCATTAATTGCACAACGATTCGTGTCAAAATAAAGTCTAAACTTACCAATTTAATAAAAATATCTCGAATTGAGGGGTATAATGGTAAATATGGGTCAAATCCATAAGGAATTAGGGAAATTTCTTATGATCTTTTCGAATTTGATCAAATCGGAGGATGAATCGATGATAGAAATTGGGGAAAATGGTATTTGATGAAAGAGAACTTCAAAACGATTTCACAAAATAAAAAATCATCGAATTTGACTTTGATTTCTTGGAGAAATTGAAGATCTAAGTGAGGGGTATTTCCGAAAATTGGAAGAACGAAATCAACAAAAATAAAACAAAATTAGCTTGAAATTACTAATCTAAACTGAAATTAAATGGTAAGAGGCAATAGATTAGGATAAAACACCATCCCTAACCCTTGATTGCTATCAGATTAGTCCAATTAATTGCCAGAATCAAGTCTTTTTATCAAAAATCCAAAAAATCACGATCGTGGAGTTCAAGCGTTCGATTTCTTCCTCGTCAATCATCCAAGTCTTGATCTTAAGCAGTCCGTGGATGCGGAAATGAGTCTAGAAGTGATTGGGATCAATAGATTCAAGAGATTTGGTGTCTAAACAGTTCAATTTGATTGAATTTCTCTCGAATGCTTTACAAATGTGAAGAACATCTCAATTTATTGGAGATTTGGGCGTAACCGTCCGATTAAACTGATCAACGGTTCTGATGAAATACATGATCGCGAATCGTTACCGTTAAGTCGTGGCCATTGGATCGTGATCGGACGCACGAGATGAAGCCACGTCGCCGCGCGTTATAAAACGCATCGAAATGCATACGTTGTGTTGGAGAGAGAAAACACGGAAAAGAGAGAATAACAAATGAGAATAGGGTTCGATGTGACCCCTACATGCAAGAGAGTGAGAATATATAGAGAGGAGAGGAGAGAGAGAGAGAGATAAGTGGGCTTAAGCCCAATAAGAGAGAGAGAAGAAGAAGTGGGCTTTAACACTCCCCCTCAAGCTGGAGCGTGGAGATCAAACATGCCCAGCTTGCATCCAATGGTCACATATGCAGGGCCCGGTAGGGCCTTAGTAAAGATGTCTGCCAGCTGATGTGCGGAAGCGACATGCGGGGTACAAATGGTACCATTGTCGACATACTGTCGTATGAAGTGGCAGTCGATCTCAATATGCTTCGTCCTCATATGGAACGTAGCATTATTGGCGATAAAGGTAGCAGCCATGTTATCGCAGTACATCTGCATAGGCCCTTCTGGCGGGAAGCCAAGCTCGGTGAGAAGAGAGCGTAGCCACAGCATTTCTGCCGTGGTATCCGCCATGGCTCTATACTCGGCTTCAGCACTAGAGCGGGACACGATAGATTGCTTCTGAGAGCACCATGTGACCAGGTTACCTCCAACATAGGTGGCATAGCCACCATGTGACTTCCGATCCTCCTTGTCACCAGCGAACCCCGGAGTCGAGTAGGCCTCAATGCGTAGATGACCCTGTCGCCGAAATAAGAGGCCCTTCCACGGAGCTCTCTTAAGGTACGCCAGAAGCCGATAGACACCCTCCAAATGGATAGTGCAAGGAGCCAGCATAAACTGACTCAAGATACTAACCGCATAGGAGATGTCCGGGCGAGTCACAGTGAGGTAGATCAATTTCCCCACAAGTCGGCGGTAGATGCCTGCATCCTCAAGAAGTGCGGTGGCATTGTCCCACCAGTCCACATTCTGCTCCATAGGTGAGGAGGCCGGCTTGCACCCCAGCATCCCTGTCTCTTCCAGTAGATCCAGCACGTACTTCCGCTGACAAATGGACATCTGCCCCTGACGGTAAGCAATCTCAAGTCCAAGAAAGTACCTGGGGGGAGACAGATCGCGTGTGACGAAATGCTGAGCCAGATAAGCCTTGGTGGATCCAATAAGAGAGAGAGAAGAAGAAGTGGGCTTTAACACGTTGGATCACGCTCGGACGTCTCAGATGCGTTTTTCCGCGATCTAATCTCAACTGTTATAACTCTCGCGATCAACGATGGAGATTAGATGCATCCAGTGTACCCGATTAAGCCACCTGTCCCCATCAATTTAAGTGAAGATCAATGATCTTTAAATCTTCACGCGATCAGACGCTTCTCACACGGCCACGTCGCCTCCTTGCCTCGGCCGTCGATTGCGATGCGATCGGATAGCTCTGATCGTGCCACATCACTTGTGCGTTATAAAATATTAAAAAAATTGAGTTTTAATTAGAAAAATTGATTTTTAATTCTGAAAAATCATTAGAAAATCATAAAAAATTCAGAAAAATTGAAAAAAATTCCAGAAAAATGCCTAAAAATTAGAAAATTCATAACTTTCAAAATATAACTCCAAATTTCATTCATTTGATCAGAAATTTAATTATCTATCAGTCTAAAAAGTTAAAATTAATAAATAATAAGAGATTTAATTTCTATTTCAAAAATACATTCATTTGTTTTAAGATTTTAATTTTAGAAAATTAAATAAATGTTTATAAAAATGATTTCTCTCATTATTTAACTTTTAAAAACCACTTAAAATCTCAAACAAAGATGGGCTATAAAATTATTTATCTTTAATTCATCATAATTAACCCTAAATAAGAGGATTTTTAGAGTATAATGACTTTTTCATAGAATGATAGATAAATACTCATAAATATGATAACATGCATAGAAATGAAATCGTTTATGCCTTAATATGCATTAATAATCATGTATTATCATGTCTAATTAGCATATTTTCAGCTCGCCGTCAACGGCTCAGTGCTAGCAGTTCACTGGGCATGTGGGGCCTCTAGTCCTCGCTAGGGCCCAGTCAGCTGCCTGCTTGGCTCTTGACCTCCCCCCTTCCTTCACACATCCGTGAGCGCTACCGCCTTACTTCCCCTCTATGACGCTTATCCGCTTCCAACATCGCCCGCCTGGCCTTTTTCGGTCTACACTACCGAGCGGACTCTCCATTACGCCACAACCCACCAGGCCTCCCGCCGCGCAAGTTAGCTTCATCCCCTCATTTTAAAGTTTATTTAATTTTTGAGGCATTTTCCTTTACTCGTCTCCACCGCCATTGGACGACTTAGGCAGGATAATACGAGTATAGGTTCGAGAAGTCTGACGCGTACATCAGATCTGACACTAAGTGTGGGCTACAGCCTTCAAGCTACTCCACGACGAGTGACTTCCATGCCTCTGGACGTGGACCAAGAGGGTCTCACCCTATCCATCATCGCGAGTTTCCCCTGGTCACCCGGAGTCGACTCTGTTGATCGGCACGCCTGATTGCCCTTAGGTTTAGATTAGATATCATACTTGGGGTCTAGGACTCACCTATCCCGTAGGCTAGGTTTGACCGCCCTATCTTTAGTCAGCCTTGATTATATTGATCAAGGACGAGGGTTTTCACAACCTGCCCTGCATCAAATTGGTATCAGAGCCTTGGTTGGGTCCCCGCCCAACCCCAGTCCCTGAGGACACTAACTTGAGCCTCCATAGCATGGTTAGGACATCATACCTAGGTCATTGCATCATGTAAGCACCCCTATGTTACCACATGGTACTTGAGACACGCTCCGCTAGAGCTAGAGGAGGATCCCCATCTTCACAACACTTGTTAATAACATGCTAATTAGACATGATAATACATGATTATTAATACATATTAAGGCATAAAAGATTTCATTCCTATGCATGTTATCATATTTATGAGTATGTATCTATCATTCTATGAAAAGTCATTATAATCTCAAATTACTTTAATTTAGGGTTAATTATGATGAATTCAAGATAAATAATTTAGTAACCCATCTTTATTTGAGATTATAAGTAGTTTTTAAAGTTAAATAATGAGAGAAATCATTTTTTTAAACATTCATTTAATTTTCTAAAGTTTAAATCTTAAAGAAATGGATGTATTTTTAAAATAAAAATTAAATCTCTTGGTATTTATTAAATTTGACTTTTTAGAATGATAGATAATTAAATTTCTGATCAAATGAAAGAAATTTGGATTAATTTGGAGTTGTATTTTAAAAGTTATGAATTTTCTAATTTTTAGGGATTTTTCTAGAATTTTTCTGAATTTTTTTGAATTTTTAATGATTTTCTAATGATTTTCCGGAATTAAAATCGAATTTTCTAATTAAAATTGATTTTTCTGAATTATATAAGCGCGCAGGTGACGTGACGCGATTAGGACCGTTAATAACATGCATATTTAACTTAAAATCTTATCTTATTTAACTAATATTCATGCTTATTTTATGTGATTATGATGCATGTTATCATAGTTTTTATGAATTTTCTCCATTGATATGCCATTTTACTAAAGTCCATATGTATACATTATTTAGGGTTAATTATGTGCTTTATGGATGTTTAATCTTTTGCAAGGTTAAATAAATAGAAATTAATTACTTTCCTTGAATTACTTTGACTTTAGTAAATGTTTAGAAGAATCAATTTCAAGAAGAGAATGTTAGGATGATATAGAGTAGATTTCTTAAGAGATTTTCTAAGTTTATTATGAATTCATCCTATATTGTTCTTTGAATTTATATTTTAGATGACATGATATTAAAAATGAACATATTTGTGAGCCAATGGAGAAAATTTGAGTTTAAAAGGAGTTATATTTTTGAAGATATTAATTTCTAAAATTTCTGGATTTTTTAGGAATTTATTTTGATTTTTCAGGAGTTTTTCTAATTTATTTCATTTAAAAAAATAGCAAAAAGGGGGTTTATTTCTCCACAGGACCCGCGGAGCTGATGTGGTGTGGCGTGGGACTCACGTGGATACGACATGGCACGCAAGGCCACGTGGCAACGCCACGCGGACCGACACGTTGATGTGGCGTGGACACATGGTAGGGCCACGCGAGTCCACGCAGATGCCCAGATGGCGCCTACGTGGCATGAGTGATGGGCTGGCAGGTGATGGGCCCACGGGTATAGTGGGCCCAGGTTATAGTATTGGGGCGATAACGCATTTGCGTTATACCGCCCCACATTTTATACTCACCAGGTTTCAAAATTTCACCCGTGTGGGACTATGTTCCCTTTTTTGTGCGTCGTTACCGTTTTTGTGCATTTTTGTGCGTCGTTAAAACATAAAAACGTAGGTCAAACAAAATTTATAAAACCGAACTCACAAAGATAAGATATAAAATCAAGTAATGTGTCAGTATCAGGTCGATCCACAGAGAGCAGGGTTTACTTTAATCGTAGAGTTGACTTGGTCAAACTTAGGTTTAAAAGGGGTTTTAAAGAAGTAAAAATAAGATGTGATGAATGGAAATTATATAAATAGACTAAATAAGAAGTTTTAATAATTGAATTCTCGGATTTGACAGAGAAAAGTCAAAAGTCAAAGTCAAAGCATTGACTTTGACCAATAGTAGGTGTTCTATAAAATCAGAGAATCAAAAGGTATCAGAATATTACGAAAGTTATATATTTAGCAACTAAAGAGAAAATAGAATTTATTAATATATAATTCGTGATTTTTAGATAAGAAATGGATTTACTATGAATTATTGAAAATCAAATATCAGAAAATCCCCGAAATGAACACCTCAGAGGAAATCTTCAAATTGACCGGTCAAACTAAATCCAAATCTTGCAATTTATATGTCAATGGAAAGCTAAGAACAAGAGGAATCTAACGAGAATAAAATGATCAAATTCTGATTTGTAAATTGAAAGTAATTGACCCCGAAAGTCAACATTTAACTTCTGATGAAAGATGAACACTGCTTGGTCAATCGTCAAATTGAAGGGTCAAATGAACTCAGAATTTGATAAATTTTCTATCCACGAAAGCTGATGAAAATTGGAATCTAATGAAATAAAAATCAAGTGATTTGGAATTATAATCATCGAGATATCCTATTAACAAAATCAGCGATTTTTGGGACAAAATTTTGGGGAAAATGAAGAACACTAAGAACTAATTTGCAAAATTAAAGATCAAAACCAAATAAAAACTCAAATTACCACTTGATAATCGATCGAATCGCATTACTAACCCGATTTCTGCAAGACTGGGGCTTCAATTCACGCGGATTGAAGCGAATTTGCTCGATTTCTTCCTCGTGGACGTTTGGAATTCAAGGGGAAAATTCGATGAAATCCGGTGATTAATTTGTGATTATCATGCTTGAATGGCTGCGTCTTTATACTCTTGAAAGCAGAGGATCACGAGAACTTAAGACCCTTCTCAAAATTTTCTTAATTTCTTCACGAATCGATCAAAAGTTAAGTTTACAAAGGGAGAGAACATCTATTTATAGAAAAGTTTGTGCGAAATTGGTGGATCGTGGCCCACGACGCGGAGTTCACTCCGTTTGATTTCAACCGTCGGATCGCGCGAAATTGGTGGCTCGTGACGCGGATTTTACTCCGTGTAATTTCAGCCGTCAGATCGAGCGTAATCGGTGGGATCGTGGCCCATGACGCGGATTCCACTCCGTGTGATTTCAGCCGTCCAATTGCGCGATTTAATCCCGACCGTCCGACTGCGCGATTTAATCCCGACCGTCTTATATCACTGTTCACGCCACATAGGCACCACGTAGGCATCCATGTGGGCTTGCGTGGCCCCGCCATGTGTCCGTATTGCACCACATCATCTCCATGGGTCTCGCACGATTAAATAAATCCTAAAAAATCAAAATAAAATCCAGAAAAATACTATAAAATTAAGAAATTCATAAATTCATTTGTATAACTCCTTTTTAACTCAAATTCCTTCATATTTAATATTATGCCATGTAAAAAATACAAATTAAAAGAATCATATAAGATGAATTTCAAATAAACATAGATAATTTCTGAAGAAGTCTATTTTATATCATCCAACATTATCTTCTTTAAATTAAATCTTCTAATCATCTACTAAAGTCAAGTAAATTAAGGAAAATACTTAATTCTTATTAATTTAACGTTGCAAAAAGATTAATCATCAAGAAAGCACATAATTAACCCTAATTTATGCATAAATATGAACTTTAGTAGAATGGCATACCAATCGAGAAAATTCATAAAAACTATGATAACATGCATCATATTCACATAAAATAAGCATGAATATGAGTTAATTAGGATAAGAATTTAAGTTATAAATGCATGTTATCAGTTCCCTTTTGTTATTTTTATTATAGGTGACGTGGCATCGTGTGGCGCGTCGGATATGATCGCCATGTTGGAGATGCATTGATTGCGTGGACTCGGAGTCCACCAGATCTTCATCAACGCACGTGGTTAATGCGATCCATCGATTTCATGAGTGAAATCGAAGGGTCGCGATTAATCGGTTGCCCGATTAATCCTGGGGCGACACGTGGACTCACCTCGACGCAATGATGAAAATCGTACGGGCATAAATGGCGGAATCGTGGGATCTTGGCCCACGATCATCGAGCGATCGTGGCCGTCGATCGGTCTTCATCGAATCAGATGGTCCACGATTTTTGCGGACTTTTTCTATGAAACGGTGTTCTTCCTCTCTTTGTAACTTAACTCTTGATTAATCGTGAAGCAATTAAGTGATTTTGAAGGCATATCTTGAGTTCTTCGCAATCCCCCTGCGTCCTACACTCAATTCCCATTGGATTGAGGCAGGATTGATTGCGAATCATCGCGAGATTTGATCAAATTCTCCCCTTGAACACCGAATGTACGCCAAGGAAGAAACCGAGCGAATACTCTTCAATCCACGTGAATTGAAGCCAACTCTTTGCGTCAATCGGTTTAGTGGTGTGAATCAATCTTTAATCTTGCGATAATTGTAATTTAGATTAGATTAGGTAGTTAATTTCATCTTTTAAGTCGATTTGTTCTTCATTTTTGCCCAAATTTGGTTCGGATTTTTGCTGTTTTTGAAACATTCAGATTCAAGTACAGCAAAATTCAGATTTTGACATTTCTGCATAAAATCAGTTTCTTAATTCTTAAAATTTCTTATTTAGTATATCTATATCATTATCATCAATAAAATATCATCTTCAATTCTTAAAAACCCTAATTAAACCTAAGTTTGACCAAGTCAACTCTGCAATCAAAGTCAACCGTGTTCTCTTTGGATCGACTTGATCATTTCACTATACTTGATTTTATAACTTTGTTATTGTGAGTTCGGAATTATAAATTTTGTCTGACCAACGTTTGTGTTTTTTAACGACCGCATAAAACGCTTCGTCAACCGTCCAATCGCATCGCGGTAAATGATCGAGGCGGGGAGGCGACTTGGCAGCCTGTGGAGCGTCCGATCGCATGAAGAATCGAAGCTATTGATCTTCACTTAAAGCGGGGGGTTACGTGGCGCACTATTACTCGTCAGGGAATTGTTTGAAAAATGATATAATCTCAGCCGTTCATCAACCGAGCTATAACACTTGAGATTAAATTGATGAGAAACACATGTGAGAGTCCAATCGTGATCAAATGGCAGACGTTACACGCGTTTTTATAACACATGACATGGTGAAATCTCGGCAGTCGATCAGCGATCCAACGGCTATGACTTAATGGTAACGATTCACATTGATGCATTTCATCAGAGCCGTTGATCGAATATCAAGCGTTTCATCAGAAGGTCCCAAATTGCCTCTAAATTGAGATGTTCTTCGAGATTATAAAGCATTTGAGAGAAATTCAACTTAATCAAACTATTTAGACACCAAAGCTCTTGAATCTCTTGATCCCAATCGCTTCTAGACTTATTTCTGCGTCCACGGAGTGCTTAAGATCAAGATTTTGACAATCAACAAGGAAGAAATTGATGCTTGAACTCCACAAATCGTGATTTGTGAATTTGGATGAATAGCCTTGATTCCGGCGATTAATTGGATCAATTCGATCGCAGTTGTGGGTTAAGGATTGTGTTTCATCCTAATCTATCTTCATTCAGTATTTAATTTCATTTTAGAATCGTAATTTAGTTTAATTTCTTTCTTATTTTAGATTATTTCATGATTTAAATTTTCAAAAAATACCCCTTTATTCAATCTTTGATTTCTCCGCGAAATCAAAGTCAAATTCATTGATTTTTGATTCCATGGAATCGTCTTCGAGTTCTCTCTCTTAAAACATCAAAATCCCCAATCAACTCATTGTCCAATTTGATCAAATTTGAAGAGATCATCATAAATTTCTCTAATTCCCTGTGGATTCGACCCTTATTTACCATTATACCCCTCAATTCGTGAATTATTCTTAAAATTGGTAAGTTTGGGCTTTGTTTTGACCCTTGATTGTGTGTATTCAACGACCATTCGGTCTTGTCTCATCACCTGTTCTGCATTAGAGAGAGTAGGAGAGAGAAAGGAATAGGAGTGCTCGGTTTGGCTAGAAAAAGATAGCTTTTATTGAATAGAGGCTGACTTTACATACAACTTGAAAGACTAGCTGTTGGATTCAAAATGGATAACGACTAGTTTGAAAAACTAGCTGTTATGCATGACATCAATGATGCTGCTGTCATGATTCCCAAGGCTAGTTTATGTTAGCCGTTGGGCCTGATCCATAGTGGATCAGGTTTAGAACTATTTTAGTCCATTTCTGGACCTAAATGGTTCTCCAAAATGGGCCCACTAATGGGCCTAGATGGTGGGCCTATTAGTAGACCGTATTGGGCCCCTAACTGGGTTAATCATTTAATAATCCTAGATCACTATTACATGTGCACTGTTTGTGTGGCCTAATGGCCCAAGTCAAGATGTTAGTTGACACTCCCCCTCAAGCGCATGAATGGATACTCTTCATTCCAAGCTTGGTAATCAGGTGGTTCATCTTCTTAGGAGGCAGGCCTTTGGTGAAGATGTCGTCGCATTGATCTACATATGCCACATGGTCAGTCTTCAGGATGCCTTGTTCAAGGTGATCTTGAATGTAGAACCAGTCAATGTTCACATGTTTCATCTTGTCATGATACACAAGATCATGAGCCAAACTAATGGCTGACTTGTTTTTGCAACGGATTATGATGGGTTGAGCATAAGGAATTTGCAGGTCGTTGAGCAAGTTCTTTATCCACATGACTTCATCAATGCCCTTAGACATGGCTCAGAATTCTACTTTTGTACTGGATTTGGAGACTACACTCTGTTTCTTGCTCCTCCAGGTGATCAAGTTACCTCCAAGAATTGTGCAGTACCTCGTTGTGGACCTACAGTCAACTTTGGACCCTAAAAAATCTGAGTCAGTGTATAAAATAAGATCGATTTTACCTGTTGTCTTGTAGGTGATTCTAAGGACCAGCGTTCCTTTTAGGTACCTGAGAACTCTATTTGCAGCTTGAAAGTGAGAGGTTCTTGGAGCATGCATAAATTGGCTTAGAAGATTTATGGTATAACAAATATCACGGCGAGTATGTGATAGATACAACAATTTTCCAATTAATTTCTAATAGGATGATACTTCTACCCTAGATTTTTAAGAAGTTAAATTTGAGATTTATCCAATTTGAGAAATGCAGAGGATAAATGGCCTTAAATTCCATTTATTGTGACTGTATGTTTGTGAAGAGTGGTTTTTAATGAAAGGTGCAAATGAACGAAGGGTAGCATTTGCTTCATTGGTTCGTTGGGTCCATATACAAATAAGCAAATAGAAAGGTAGTGGCACAATTTAAAAGATTTTTGTTCAATGGAATTTCGAGAAATTTTCCTTGATAATCTATAAAGAGATGAGTCATGAGATATGAATGATTATGTGTCATCAAACATGGTCAAATAAACGTATGTAATCATTTGGCTTTTAAATTTTTCATGAGAGAACTTTAAATTTACACTAGACAAAAGACTTCTTCGTGGCATCACCATTGCTCTTCTACCTTTGCGCCACTACCAACAAACCCAAAGGGCCAAAGTTATCACCTCTTCTCCCTTCTGAGCCGTTGCCATAGCCTCTTACTGGCATCACTACTGCCCTCAAGGGGTTGGTGCCACCCCTGTTTTAGAGGGCCCCTAGATCCTCCAAAAGGGTCACTAGCCCTTCTCTAGAATTAGTTGACATTGCTACAACTATTTTTGCCCCAATTTTGGGCCATGCATTATCACCATCGATAAGATGCCACTGATAACGTGTCATTGATGAATTTATTTTCATCATTATAAATGAATTTTAGTACATAATTCTTACTAATATAATGGATAGTATTATGTATTTTAGAATATTTTTGCATGCATCATTAAATGCATGACTATTTAGTGGTAATTAGGTTAAAACAATGAATGTCATGTCATGCATCATTCTTCTCAATTGCTTATACCATGAGACTAACTCCGTGTGACTCTTTCAAAGTCAAGTGGTTGAATTCTCATAGTTGAACACAAAGCCAACCCTATTTTTATGAAATAAGTGATAAATGATGTTGGTATTAGATAGAGGGATCATCCTAATTTTTTTTAAATGATCCACAATTATTAAGGAAGTGAAAGTTAGGCCAACCTCCTTATTTTTAACGAGGTCGGACCAAACTTAGTTTTTTATTAAGTGACCCCTTAATTTTCTATCATGATTTAAAAAATTGATAAATGGAAAATAGAGAATTAAATTCTTGATCCAATAAAAAAAACTTCGTAGGAAAAAAGTTTTTTATTTTGTCAGATATTGAATTTCTAAGTTTAGGGGTTGTTCTAGAATTTTAGGGATTTTTTAGGGATGTTTTCTAATGTTTAGAGCACTTTTATTAAAAAACCCTTCAATTTTTGAATTGGAGTATTATAGAAAAGACACTCCGCACTTATAAAGGCTGACATGCCTTTTTTGGGTGCAATATGAGTGTGCCATGTGGAACGTTCACATTACAAGATCTCAATCAATGACTGGGATTTCTCTAAATTGAAATCATGATATTTTTATGATCCAGATAGAGTTTTGAGTTGAGAATTTGTGACTAGATTCATATTTTAACCCTCTATATATTTATACCCTTGGATTGAAGAATTGAGCTAGAAAACAAATAATTTTAATGATTAGACTCTATTACCCCTCATTACACTCAAACCCTAGGAACCCGCTTATAAAAGCCTTCATTTTCTCTCTCTTCATGTTTTTTGGCTCTCTTTTAATATCAAGCTAGAAGAAAGAAAGGGAGAGGAGGTCAAGGTCAATAAAGGAAGGTTGTTTGATGCTCAGTCTTTTCATGGAGAAGGGAGCAAACAAAGATCGTGATCAAAGCGAATCGAGCATCAGTCGGCCTAGGACGGGCATGATAACATGCAATCTTAACATGATAAAACATGATTATTAATGCAAATTAAGGCATAAAACATTAAATTTATGTGCATGTTATTATACTTTGAGTGCATTTCTATCATTCTATGCAATTTTATGTTATAATCTCAAAATGCGTTAATTTAGGGTTAATTATGATGAATTAAGGATAAATGATTTTATAACCTATCTTTACTTGAGATTATAAGTGATTTTTAAAGTTAAATAATAAGAGAAATTATTTTTATAAACATTCATTTAAATTTCTAAACTTAAAATCTTAAGGAAATGAGTGTATTTTTGAAATATAAATTAAATCTCCTGTTATTTAAATATTTTGAATTTTTAGAATGATAGATAATTAAATTTCAGATCAAATGAAAGAAATTTGGATTAATTTGGAGTTGTATTTTAAAAGATATGATTTTTACAATTTTTAGGGATTTTTCTGGATTTTTCATGATTTTCCCGATTTAATTTCTATTTAAAAAATGATTAAAATAAATAAATAAAAAGCAAAAAAGCGCGCGGGTCCCACGCGGGTGCGACGTGGCACGCAAGGCCACGTGGCAGAGCCACGCGGACCCGCGCAGCGCGCCTACGTGGCGCGTTTTATATATATTATATATTTTTATTACATATATAGGTAAAAGAGGTCTTTAGCCTTCCCTAGATGGGAAGGGTCTTAACCCTCTTCAATGTCGGGACTTATATACCCGACATTTTTGTTTATTTTTGTCCGTGTGGGACTAATCCACACGTCTTACCTATTTCAGGTGACGTGGCGCGAGGAGGAGCGTCGGATCGACGGCGCGCGTCGATCTCACGCGTCGATCGCGTGAGCGCCGGTCCATGATCAAAGATCAAGACCACGTGTTTTAAAGAGGGATTATAACGGCCAGATTTCAGCGACGTGGCGGCATCACACGCAGCGATCACATGGGGCGTGGACCACCAGATCAAGATCAACACACGTGTTGATTTAAAGGGCGTTATAACGGCTACGATTCGATCGTGCGGATCGCATCTCGGCCGTCCGATCGCGATCCAAGGGGCGACATCAGAGGCGTTTTATAAACGATTATCTACGCGATCATCCAAGCCGTCCATTTCAAATCCGACGATCACGACTTTTTAGAAACGGTCCACGATGGACCGTTTCATCGTAACCGTCGATCAAAACGATCGGATGGTTACGCCCAAATTTAGTTTAAATAGCCTTGTTCTTCGTCGATGTATGTATTCGAGTTGGATTTCAATAAAATTGACTTGTCTAGACACCGATCCACTCGTTTCTCTTGATTTCATCCTCTTCCTCTTTCATTTCCGCATCCATGGAGGGGTTGAATTCAAGATTTGGTGGAGAATCGAAGGAGAAATCGCCGCTTGAAGCCGGTCGTGACGCTCTTGACGTTTTCGGTGATTAATCGGCTTAATCACCTCGTTTTGATCGCTAAACAGGTTTAGTGGAAGCGGTTTTTCCTAGATTATCTTCCTATTATCTTTAATTTTCGTTTAGATTAGGATTTAGAGTTTAATTTCATCAATTTTTAGCTTAAATCACGATTTTTAACGTCCAAAATTTTCTCTCCACTTCAAATTTCGATTTCTCTGCGAAATCAAATCCAAATTCGATGATTCTTGATTCCGTGGATTCACTTTGAAGTTATCTTTCTAAAAACACCATTTTCCCTAATTTCTCACCTCAATTCATTGTCCAATTTGACCAAATTCCAAAAGATATCTCGAAAATACCTAAATTCCCTGTGGATTCGACCCTTATTTACCATTATACCCTTCAATTCTCTCTTAATTCCCCAAATTGGTAAATTAGGCTTTATTTTTGACACGAGACAGTGTGAAATCGACGACCTCGCGGTCTCGTCTCGTCAGGGCACACTGGTGGCGTACGACCCCCGTCGCCACCAAGGCATGACACTACGGCGCCGGAGGAGCCGACACCCGCGCGCGTCCAGCCCCCTCGACAAGCGAAGATGAAGGATGCCGAGTTTCACTACACCAAGTGAGGACCTCATCTCACCACGACACATTTCACAGGGCTCGCGCGCGTGGAGTTATCTTTCCAGCTTTATTTCATTTCGAACGTTATTAGCCCGCACGTGTTTAAGCGGGTCTTTGCATATCTTCTTCTCTCCCCTTTAGGCTTTCGTGTGGGCTCTTCCCTTTTTCGGGATCCCATTCGTTAAGTCATTCTCTTTGTGGACCTTTTTTTCTATTTTCTATGATTATGTTAGGTGTGGGTTGTGGGCCTCAAGTGGGCCCTTTCCCCTCTCGGCCCACTAAGGGCTCTATAAGAGGGGAAGGGACCCCCCCCACAAACCCTAGCCGTCATTTGAAGAAAAGGAGTGTTCCTCTCTCAAGTGGCTGCTCAAGGAAGATCAAGGAGGGAGACCAACCGCCGCCGCCGCCGCCGCCATCGCCGCCGCACCACCCGTGCCGCCGCCGTGACCGCCGCCGTGACCGCCGCCTCCCCCTGCCTCGATCGCTGGTTACCTACGTGCAGTCTCCTCGCCGCCGCCGCCGCCGCCGGAAAACTGTGCCACCATCCTCATCCCCTCCCCGGTCCCATTCTCCTCCCCACTCCCTCGTCAGCCTTCTTCTCCAATCCATCAAACCCCAGCCACCCGTCCCTGCAATCTCCTTGCCCCCTCCGCGAATCCGCAGAACCTTCCCACTCCCGATCCGTCACCTCAATCCCGTCGCTCTCCTCAGTTCTCCGGTTTCCCGGATCGCCATCTTCACCAAATTCCGATCCCATTTCGTCAGCATCTCCAACGGTTCCCCTCCCCACCTCGACGATCCGCCTGCAAGACCCCACATCACGATCTTACCTCTCCCGATTTCCCGACCAACAACCGCCGCCCGTCTCAACCGCAATTACCTTGCTCGTGAAACCTCATTTCCACGCCCGCACCTGTACCCCTACTTCCACCACCCAGACAACGTGTTCTTCCCGTCCGTCCTCCTATTACCCAGTCAATCGGCCGGATTTCCCTTCCGATCTCGACTTCCGATCATCCGCCTCCATTCCCATCTTTCCCGGAAGACGAACCGACCAACTCCACAAATTACGGGTCCGATCGAGAATCCGTACCCGCAAGCCTACCGAATTCTCTTCCCGGTCGCCGCGCCTTCCCATCTTCTCTGAGGACGTGGATCGGAAGGCCTCCCGGACGGACTCTACTCGGCGCACCCCAGGGTCTACGGAGGCGACGTCCGAGACGACATTCTGCTTGGCTGCATCATCAGTTTAGTTCATCATATTCGAATTTCCCTAGTTCACCCCTAGTTTTGCGGTGTTGGGCCGGTTTCGCACCCGGTTCTACATCACACACCAATAAAGTTTGTGCAAAGATCTAGATTAGATTTTGGCTCATGAAAATCTCCGTACATAATAGATATGTGTTTTATTTTATATTTTTTATTCTTTTATTTTAGTAGCTTTTGCATCATCTACACATGCATGTCTCACTCTCACCATCACTGCACATTGATCAATTGTTAGTGCCATCCATCCTTCTATTTTTTCATCATATCATCTTCATTTCCATCTCTTTTAATCTCATTCTCACATTTCTTTTCTAATTTCTATATTAATTATAAGATAAATTCAAAATTATTGTTCACACTCACTTCCACATGCTCCATTTTCACTTGCACATATTCCCTCGCCCTTGTCTTTCTTTTGAACACCTAACCTTATTACTTTTGCTCCTTGTCGATTCAACCCTTGCTGACACTATACTAAGTAAGTATATTTTATTGTATCAAATTTTCGCACAGCTGATAACATGTTATATATACATGCATTTACATGATTATTAATGCAAACAAAAGCATGAATTGTTTTAATTATATGCTTGTTATCATATTTTAAGCATATTTCTATCATTTTTGTATAATTTCATGTTATGATCTAAAAATACATCAATTTATGGATTATTATACATAATTAAACATTATGATTTTAATCCTAATTATATTTGAGATCATAATTATGTTTTCATGATTAAATAATAAGAGAAATGATGCTTATTAATATTCATGTATTTTGATAAAGTTATTTTAGAAAACACATGAATGTATTTATTTAATTAAAATTCATTCTCTCACTATTTTAATAATTTGACTTTTTATAATGATAGATTATTCAATTTTTGATCCAAAAAAACAAATTTGAATTAATTTGGAGTTGTATTTTGAATGATATGATTTTTACAATTTATAGGAATTTTCTAGAATTTTTCTGTATTTATTTAAGTGCATTTTTTATTTTAAAAGTATGTAAATTAATTAAAATCAAGCAAAAAAGGGGGTCATTATCGCGCGGGACCCGCGCGGATGCGACGTGGCATGCATGGCCACGTGGCAGAGCCACGCGGACCCACGTGAGCGCGTGCGTGGCCCGGAGGTGATGTGTGCAATATTTATATTTACTCGTAATATAGGGTTATAGTACATATTAGTGTCCCGATTATCGGAAGTCGTTGACCCTTATAATCGTTGCACATTATATACTAGACCCTTCCTTTTATTTTTCTCCGTGTGGGACTATGTTCCCATATTTTATTTATAATTTCAGGACACGTGTATTAATGCGATGCGTTGGATTAAAAGCGCGTGGACTTTAGGTCCACGCGATCTTCATCAATGCACATGCCTTAAATGCGACTTAAGTGAATCAATCGCGACCGTCCATCAAGGAGATATAATAGTCGAGATTCATCGCGACTAATAACATGCTAAATTAACATGATAAAATATGATTATTGATACATATTAAGGCATAAATGATTTCATTTATATGTATTTTTCTATTATTATATGAAAAAGTCATTATAATCTCAAAATACTTTAATTTAGGTTTAATTTTGATAAATTAGAATTTAATAATTTGATAACCCATCTTTTTCTTGAGATTATAAGTGTTTTTAAAATTATAATAACAAGAGAAATCATTTTTATAAACATTTATTTCATTTTCTAAAGTTTAAAATCTTAATAAATGAATGTATTTTTGAAATAATAATTTAAAATCTTATTATTTATTAAATTAATCTTTCTTGAATAATAGATAGTTAAATTTTGGATCAAATGAAAGAAATTTGGATTAATTTGGAGTTATATTTTGAAAGTTATGAATTTTATAATTTTCAGGGATTTTTCTGGATTTTTCTAATTTTATTTTCGATTTAAAACCGTTTTAAAAAAAAAAAAAAAAGGGGTTTAGATTTCGCGCGGGTCCCACGTGGATGCGACGTGGCACTCCGGGCCACGTGGCAGTGCTACGCAGGCCCATGCGGCGCCTACGCGGCGTTTACATATAATAATTATTTATATAGTTAATATAATGGGTATTCAGCGTTCCGTATATCGGAAGGGTTTTCAAACCTTCTAAACCGTCGGGTCTTATAAACCCAACGATCTCCTTTATTCTTTTCCGTGTGGGACTAATCCACACGATGTGTTGAGATGCAGGTGACGCGGCCAATCGTGGAGCGTCGAATCGGGCGGGGCGCGGAACCTGATGCGTCGATCGACTGGACGTGCGGTTCACCGGAGATGATCAAACGCACGTGGCTTAAATACATGTGTTATAACGGCCACGATTAAATCTGGCGGGGAGCATCGCGATCGTCGAATCACGATCCAACGGCGAGAAATCGAAGCGTTTTTAAACGTTTAATCGTGTGGATTCATCTAAGCCCTTCATCAAGATCGGACGGCCACGACATGTTTGAAACGGTCCACGATGGACCGTTCCATCGGAACCGTCGATCGAAACGATCGGATGGTTACGCCCAAAAATACTATAAAATGACCTGTTCTTCGATGATTGTAAGCATTCGAGTTAAAATCAATCCAAATTGATCTATCTAGACACCTCTCTTCTCGAGTCTCTTGATTCCATCGTGTTCCTCTTTCAATTCCGCACCTCCGGAGCCTTTGAAGTCAAGATTTGGTGGAGAATCTTAGGAGAAATCGGCGCTTGAATCTCACGTTCGCGTTCTTCGTGTTCTTCGCGATTAAGCATCTTAATCGCAGCGATTGATCGCTAATTGGGATTAGTGGAAGCGGTTTTTCTTAATTTATCCTCTTGTCAAGTTTAATTTTCGTTTAGATTAGGATTTTAAGTTCGATTTAGCTCAATTTTAGTCAAAATAGCAATTTTTCACGTCCAAAAATTTCCTGCTGATAACATGCTATATTAACATCATAAAACATGATTTTTGATGCATATTAAAGTATAAACGATTTCATTTCTATGCATGTTATCATACTTATATGTATTTTTCTATTATTATATGAAAAAGTCATCATAATCTCAAAATACTTTAAATTAGGGTTAATTTTGATAAATTAGAATTTAATAATTTGATAACCCATCTTTTTCTTGAGATTATAAGTGTTTTTAAATTAAAATAACAAGAGAAATCATTTTTATAAACATTTATTTCATTTTCTAAAAGTTTAAAATCTTAATAAATGAATGTATTTTTGAAATAATAATTTAAACTGTTGTTATTTATTAAATTTGACTTTTTAGAATAATAGATAATTAAATTTTGGATCAAATGAAAGAAATTTGGATTAATTTGGAGTTATATTTTGAAAGTTATCAATTTTATAATATTTCAAGGATTTTTCCGAATTTTTCTAATTTTATTTTCCATTTAAAACCGTTCTAAATAAATAAAATAAATAAAAAAGGGGTTTAGATTTCGCGCGGGTCCCACGTGGATGCGACGTGGCACGCAGGGCCACGTGGCAGCGCCACGCGGGCCCACGCGGCGCCTACGCGGCGTATAATTATATATATTATTCATATAGTATATAAGTATAAAGTTCTGCCTTGCGTTATACGGAAGGGTATTCAAACCCTCTAAACCGTCGGGTATTATAAACCCGACGGTTTCCTATAATTTATGCCGTGTGGGACTAATCCACACGATATTTAAATGCAGGTGACGTGGCACGACGAGGAGCGCCGGATCAAACGAAAGATCGATCGGCGCGCATCGATCGAATGGACGCGTGTCCACTAGATGATCATCAAGCACGTGCGCAAATTTAAAGAGTTATAACGGTCGTGATTAAGTCTGGCGGGGAGCATCGCGATCGTCGGATCGTGATCCAACGGCGAAAAAATGATGCGTTTTATAACGCATCTCATCAAGACTCGTCCGGACCGTTGATCAAGATCGGACATCCACGACTTAAGTGAAACGGTCCACGATGGACCGTTCCATTGTAACCGTCGATCGTTTCGATCGGACGGTTACGATCAAAAGTCCAATAAAAAGACTGTTCTTCGACATTTGTAAGCATCCGAGTTGAGATTTCAATCTAATTGAGCTGTCTAAACACCTTCTCTCTCGTTTCTCTTGATTCCATCCTCTTCCTCTATCATTTCCGCATCCACGGAGAGGTTGAAGTATAGATTTGGTGGAGACTCGAAGGAGAAATCGCCGCTTGAATCCATCGATCGCGTTCTTCGCGATTAAGAGGCTTAATCAGAGCGATTTGATTGCAATCGGGGATTAGTGGAAGCGGTTTTTGCTTCCTAATCTTTCAATTAAGTTTGATTTTCGTTTAGATTAGGATTTAGAGGTTAATTTTATTGAAATTTAGCTAAATCACGATTTTCTTCATCCAAAATTTTCTCTTCACTTCGAATTTCGATTTCTCCGCGAAATCAAGTCCAAATTCGATGATTCTTGATTCCGTGGAATTGATTTGAAGTCCACTTTCATAATATATAATTTTCCCCAATTTCTACCATCAATTTCTTGTCTGATTTGATCAATTTCGAACATTACATCAAGAAATTCGTTATTTCCTTATGGATTCGACCCTTATTTACCATTATACCCTTCAATTCGAGTTAATTTCTTAAAATTGGTAAGTTTAGAATAATTTTTGACGCGATACCGTGTGAAATCAACGACCTCATGGTCTCGTCTCGTCACCCCCCACTTCAAACTTTGATTTCTCCACGAAATCAAGATCATTTTCAATGATTTTTGATTCCGTGGATTTGTTTTGAAGTTACCTTTCATAATTTACCATTTTTTCCAATTTATATCATCAATTTCTCGTCCGATGTGATCAATTTTGAAGATTACATCAAGAAATTCCTTATTTCCCTGTGGATTCGACCCTTATTTACCATGATACCCTTCAATTCGATACATTTTCATCAAATTGGTAAGGTTTGAATTATTTTCGACGCGATACTGTGTGAAATCAACGACCTCGCGGTCTCGTCCCGTTAGCCACCGATGGACCTTTCAATCAATCAGACCATCCGATGAAGATCCAACGCACGTGATAAAATGACACGCCTCTTCGCACGCACAATGTGGATGCATCTCAGACCTCAATCAACGATTGAAGGTTCACGATTTAAACACACCGATTCACCAAACGACGCTTCATCAAGACCGTTGATCACGATAAGCCATTAGATCTAACGGTTACGCCCAATTTCTCTTTAAATAGAACTGTTCTTCGTGAATGGAACTCACCCTTGGATTTTCGAGTGAAATCGAACTGTCTAGACACCACAATTCAAGAGTTCATTGATTTATTACTCTTCTTGATGCATTTCCGCGTCCGAGGAGCATCTGAAATCAAAATTTGATTGAAGGAATGAGGAGAAATCACATCTTGAACTCCATCTTTGTCTTCATAAATGCGGAATGAAAAAGCCATGCATCGACGATTAATTGAATCATTTCGAAGGCTACTTTGGGTTAGATTGCGTGTTTTCATCTTAATCTTTCATCATTTAGTGTTAATTTTGCATTAAAGAAGTGTAGCATTTGCTTTCTTGGTTCGAGTCCATATACAAATAAGAAAATAGAAAGGTAGTGGCAAAATTTGAAAGATTTTTTTTTAATGGAATTTTGAGAAATTTTCCTTGATAATCTATCTAGAGATGAGTCTTTAAAAATTAATACATATGTATTGTCACAAGTTTTTGCACCATTGATCACTCTTTATCGTCACATGCATACAATGTGTGTGGGTTGATAGAGGGATACTAATTTCATTTAAAAGGCCCTTTTTTCTTAGTTTTTTCTTTATAATCTTTTCTTGATAATTTCTTGAGGAGAAATAGCTTGAAAATTCAGATAGAGAGATTGAGAAATGGCTTAAAAATTAATTGATGTCATGATCCATAAGGGCTCGAATTTCCAAATCCATTGTAGCCTCCAATATTATGATTCACAAAGCTTCAACTTACATCCAGGCAAGGAACTCGGACATGATGACAAAGGCAAAGGAGCAAAAGGTAGGGTGCAAGCAATAATAGGACACAAACTGAGACATACGATTCTTTGTACAAGATTAGCAATAGGAAGGTGGAAATCTTCAGGTTGCTTAGGGGATGAGGAATCAAGGGTAGATGATGGCAGAGTCAAACCTCTTTGCGGAGGAATACGTTCAAAGGTGACTGTGAGCAAAGATGATGATGCCAATAGAAAATGGCAGATGGAGATGTAGAGGAAACTTGGTTGAAGAAGAGAGAAAAAAAGGTAGAGCAGCAAAAGGCAGAAAAGAAGGGTTCATATGAAGTGAGAAAATTGGAGTACCTTCAAGGAAGGTGGCGCCTGTCAAGACGATGTCTTGATCCCTTTTGAGTTCAAGATCAACGAATGAACACCCCTTGAAGAGAACATGGGAAAAATTTATAGTGAAGAGTATGATTATGAACAAAGCTGGTGCACCCAAAGACATAGGAAGGGAGAGAGAATAATGGGGAGGCTGGAGACAGGTGATGAAGGGGAATGACTGATGAACTAAAACTCGGTTTGATTATATCGTTGTTGTGTGTTCTAATTCATGCAATACATTTATAATTCCTCACTTAGGACAGTAGAAGAAGGGTTGAGACGAAAGTAGAAGAAGGGATGAATTCCTATAGTGGAGGATATTAGAAGTTAGAAGGTGAATTATATAGAGGTAATGGATGTAATTGGTGAGATTATATTTCTGTAGTTCTAATTAGAGGAAAAGAGATTAGAATTGGAAGGGTAGAGATTGATTGAAGGTGAGAAAAGAGAAATGAAGGGGAGATAAGAGAGGTGAAATCGTATAGAGATAGATGATATGGTTTAGGTATGATTTGTGAAGCAAATGCAATAACCTACAATTAAAATAGAAAGAAAAGGTCCTCACATTATCCATGGAAAAAGGCTTACAAAGAGAATCCTCTCTCGAATCTTCCCACAAACCCCGTGTTGGTGCCAATCCTCAGGCCGAGTGGTGCTTGATTCGCTACGACGCTCGATCTCCTCTTGTTCTCCTCTCCAGAACAAACTCCCGAGCATCCCGATGATGCCTAGCTTTGACCTAAGCTTCTCCCCCTTTCCCGCTGGTGACACCTGGTGAAGAGAGAGCCAAAAGAGAAGAGAATCTGGGAGTGGAAGATGAGAACTTTTAGGAGTTAGGGCTTCCTCCCACTCCGACGGTTGGGATTGATTTTCAAGAACTTCGGGAATCCAATGGAAATTTTTAACTGACATATGGGAAGAGCACGATGAGATGAGCACGTGTCAAAATTTCAGCCCAATTGGACGGTCGGATTAGAGGATATCAACGTTTCTTCCCTGATCATTTCTGACCGTTGATTCGGTGATC
>JAHCZF010000050.1:0-30807 GCA_024174645.1 Lemna minuta
GTGATCTGTCCTCGATCCTACTTAACGGTTTTAGCTTATCTCTAGTTGATGAGGATTGACCCAAGCTTATTCTATTGGTTTCTATTATGGATGAATCTCTAATATTACTTACTACTGGATCAATCAACTTATCTATTGTCCTATGATTTCCTAACATACCGTAACTGTGTGAGTATCTATATCTTGGATCCCTTCGAATCGCCTCATCCATAAGATAGTTCCTAAGACCTTTTCCTTTCTCCTCATCATCCACACTAATCGATCTATTTTGTTGTTCTAAGGATTCAACAACTTCATCACTTCCCTCCTTTACCCATTTCGTTCCTTCATCTGCCTTGATCTTATCATTTGATTCGTAACCTAGACCTTCTCTTCTCATACAAGATCTCTGACTTCCTAGGAGCATCTCTAAAGCCTTCTGACTTCCTAATAATTGATCGTATCTCTGTCTGAGCAGATGGTATTCATCCGGAGATGATATCTTCTCTTCCCTGCATAAGACATTGCTTTCTAATGAATTTAATTTTCCTTTAAGCATGGTATTTTCCCTTTCTAACTTAGTGATCTCCTCTCCTAATTTCTTAGTGTACTCATCTTCTTTAGATGGAGAATTTGATGCTTTCTCCAACTTCTCATTCATGAGAGAGATTGTCTCAACTAGTTTGAGATTCTCCTGTTTACTCTTTCTTAGTTCTCTCCTAGTACCCCTAAACGTAACTAATAAATCTGCTAGAGCATCACTTAGTTCTTCATTAGAGATATCATCAGCACTTACCTCACCTTCACTAGATTTTGCCATTAAGCACAAGTTGACTTCCTCTCCTGCTTCTTCTCCTTCTCCTCTGTTATCTTCATCTTCACTTGAGTCACTCCAGGTTGCCTTAAATGCTTTCTTCTTTTTGTCTCCTTTCCAAGTTGATTTCTTCATCATCTTTTCGTTTTCCTCCTTCTTCTTCAATGTGGGACATTCGTCCTTGAAATGACCTGGCTTCCTGCACTCATAGCACACTTTAGATGTGTTTCCAAATTTTCTTTTACCTCTTAACATTCGAGCTATTCTTCTAGATAACAACGCGATATCTTCATCATCATCTGATGATGATTCCTGTGCTTGAAGGGCAATGGATTTTTCTTTCTTCATTGTTCCTTCACTCCTTCTTGCCTCATTCATCTCATGAGTAAGAAGAGATCCTACTATTTCATCTAGTGGTGTCGTAGTAAGATTCTTAGCCTCTTCAATGGCTATGACTTTGATCTTCCACTCAATCGACAACGCATTCAGCAACTTCCTATTCAACTCAAGTGTCGAATATTCTTTTCCCATGTTCTTCAACGCATTTATCAATGCGTTCATACGTCCTACCAGATCACGAATAGACTCTCCGGTCTTCTGTTTGAACAACTCGAAGTCGTTCACTAGTATACCCACTTGATTATCCTTCTGCTGTTGTGTGCCCTCGTGTGTGGTCTTTAATTTGTCCCACATTTCCTTTGCTTTGCTACAGCTTGACACTTGATGAAACAAGTTGTCACTAATTGATGCGAAGATAATGTTCTTCGCGCTCCCGTTGAATTCCAGCTCTTCCTTAGTGAATTCCTTATACTCCTTGTCAACGCCGTTGACCATCATACTCCAAACCTCATGCTTCTTACCCATGGTGTATGCTTCTATCCTTACCTTCCAAACGGCATAATTAGTGCCATCTAGAGTTGGAGGGAATAGTCTAATGTCTCCACCCATAACGGATCGACTTGCCGATTTGTTACAATCGCTAATGCAAGTCAGGCTCTGATACCAATTGAAAATCCCTTTAGGGTGGTTGCTTAACCTAAGAAGGGGGTTGAATTAGGTTATGTATAATTTCTTTAAAGTTATCTAACTTTTCTTCCTCTATTTGGATTCGTTGACTTAGTCACTCAGTTCTTGTCCTCTCAATTGCACTGGATATTATTATACTAGTTGGGGGACCTAATGTCCCTTAATCCAGTCCCGAGTACTACTAGACTCGGAGCCTCCTCCTCACTAAATGAAACCTAATCCTCTCACCACTTAAAGGGTGAAGGACAATGTTCAATTACAAGGGTTTAGATTTGCCCCCTACGGCAAACCTAACGCTCACCTTTACCTGTCCCTACGGCACTACCCACTAGGCCTCGACCTCCTCGGCTCCCGGACGTCCTGACTCCCTCAGGCCGATCTCCACGCGATCGCTCGTCCCTTCACGCCTTGTCGTGCCTCTTCCGCTAGTACCGTCGACCACGGGTAAACTGAGACCTCGTCTTCCGGCTTCACTTGGTCTTCCTGCTCTTGATGTCTTGACTCCTTCTAGTCTCAACAAATGAGACTTCCTCGTCCTCTGTGTGTGTGTGTGAATACGAAGGATATGTATCTAACGATGCTATCTAAGAGGTAAATCTACTGACTAGGGATGGCTTTACTATCAAATGTTGACTCACTGCTAAAATTGACTTTATCTGACAACAGTTGACTTTCTTGACTTCTGTTGACTCGGGTTGACTTATGACCTAGAGTTGACTTTTCTGAGTTCTGATGACTCTAAGTTGACAACTAAACTAGAGTTGACTTTCTGCCAAAGTTGACTTTTTTCTGATAGAGTTGACTTTCTGACTTCTGTTGACTCAAGATTGACCTTTGACCTAGAGTTGACTTTTCGAGTTATGTTGACTCTGGGTTGACTTATGACCTAGAGTTGACTTTTCCGAGTTCGATGACTCTAAGTTGACAACTAAACTAGAGTTGACTTTCTGCCAAAGTTGACTTTTTTCTGATAGAGTTGACTTTCTGACTTCTGTTGACTCAAGATTGACCTTTGACCTAGAGTTGACTTTTCGAGTTATGTTGACTCCGGGTTGACTGTATCTCTCAAAGTTGACTTCTGTTGACTCTATCACTCAAAGTTGACTTCTATTGACTCTATCACTCTGAGTTGACTTCTATTGACTCTATCACTCAAGGTTGACTTCTGTTCTAAAGTTGACTTCCTTCTCAGATCTTATTCTCTAAGATCGGCCTAACAAATCTACTAAGTGCCAGTAAGTGAATGTATTCAGATGAAAGGGAACTGATACTGAGACGAAATCTAACTGACCAATTTACTACTAGTCCACAGTGAGGAATGAATCACCTAATTTAAGAGATGACTGAACTAAAATCTGACCAATTGCATTAAGTTCTTTTCTGAATCTGTCAACCTGCACAGATTGATTAGTTCACTGCCAACTCCACAGTGAGTGTAAATGCAAGTAACTCAATATATAAATTGACTGAATAATCTAATCGAATAGATTTAATACTTACTTGAAACGTTTACCCTGCACAAGCTGATTAGTTCACTGCCAACTTCACAGTGAATGTAAATGCAGGTAACTCAATATATAAATTGAATAAATAATATAATCGAATATATTTAATGATTACTTGAAACGTTTACCCTGCTGATTAGATGACTGTAAATTTCACACTTAAAATATACTGCAGTAAATTTAGGAGATTAATTCAATAACGAGAAAAGACAAACGATTCACCTTACCGTACTGTCCGCTCCAGACACTGTGTGTGAAATACTGCTGTTAAACGATCTTCAAACTTACTCACACACACAATCTCGAGGAATGTAAAGATGTAATAATTGTGCAAAGTAAGAAGCTAAAAATCACAGTTACGTACTTTGCTATCACTAGTAAAATTTTTGATATATTGTTATAATGAAATGATATGCAGCTGACTAATTGGAACTACGAGAATTAAAAACCAAGCAATTGTTAACAGATCAACTACGCCACAGTTTGTTCAAATTAAAAGATTCGTAAATTTTTTTCGGTGTGTACAATTTAAAAAGGAACTGATTCAAAATAGCTGACACAAGCTTAATTTGAAATACTATAACGTATCTGCGATTGAATGAACACAATCCGTAACTTAAATAAATTACCGTGGATGCTTGAAACTTAGAAGATGAAATGAAGGTTACAGATCAGTAGATCGTAAATCCGAATGGTTAAAGAAATCCCTAGAGTAGTGACTGATGGAAGAGACAGAAAAATGACGATTTGAAGCTAAGAGAAAAGAGATTAATCGCCTGAATGTGCAATCAATCGAGCAAATAAACAAAACAGCGAAGAAATCGATGGAGTTAATAAGAGAACAAGTTAGAAGCTTCGAAGTACTCTTCTTGGCGTCAGACTGAGAAGCTGTAGAAGATTCTCTTGGCCGCCGCCGTGAAGATAGAGAGTAAGAGGTTGATTCGCTTTTGTTTTCACGATCGCACGCTAGCCCTTTTCAAATCGTTTTCGCCTTGAACCCTTTTCTTCTTTTCTTTTCTTCGCACCCTCCGCCACGAACCCTAGAAATGCTTTTAATACTATACCCGATGAGTCAATACAAAATGACGACACTGCCCTTCATGCTCTTAGGCTTTGACCTATATTGTACTATTGATATTAGTATTGAAATGTGTTAATTGAATCTGCAGAATTTAACCCAACACAGTATCTGAAATTAGATACAACCCAACACAGGTTAAGATTAGATACAACTTTGTTGTCGTTGCTTTTCCTGAAATTAGTACACATTAGGCTCAATAAAAATGACGAGAAAAATATGAAATGAAACTGCATAAGACGAATTTTTATCGTTGTTGTTCCTGAAATCAAACAGTGCTTTTTTTAAAAAATATAGAAATTAATCCTAACATATAATGATGACAATTCAAGTCATTAACTATATCAAAACTATCGTTCTAACAATAACCACCCATGGATTGCTCTTATTTAACCCTATTAGACTCTTGAACACACCATTCCCTCTACCATCTCATAACTTGATGTTTTTAGAATATTAGTGCATCAAAAAGAATTTATTTTACATGACTTTTGTCTTTTTATTTTCAGGAACTATACAAGAGGAAGGGTAGCACGATCCTCCAAAATGGAAGGTTAGCAATAGAGAAGTCAAGAACATATTGAAGGAGATAATTCGCGCGGATAGAAGAGATTGGGCAGCAAAGCTACCCGATGCTCTATGGGCCTACCGCACCGCATTCAAGACACCCATCGGGATGTCTCCATTTAGGCTCATTTGATGGCAAACCTTGCCACCTTCCTATCGAGTTAGATCATAGAGCTTATTGGGCTATTAAAAAGTTCAATCTCTCTCTTGAGCAAGCCGGGAAAGAAAGACTTCTACAACTTCAAGAGCTCCAAGAATTACGGAATGAGTCGTATCAAAAGCGCCAAGATTTATAAGGCAAAAAACAAAGCCTTTCATGACAAGCATATTAATAGAAAAACTTTTCATGTTCATGAAAAGGTACGGCTTTATAATTCTCTTCTTAAAATCTTTCCAGGAAAGTTGTGCTCTAGATGGGATGGTCCGTATGAGGTCCATAATAGATCGGTCTTGATTTTAGATCCTGAGACCAAAAATTCCTTTGAGGTAAATGGGCATAGATTGAAACCATACATTGGTCAAGAAGGACCACCACCTATCCATAATGAAGAGCTGCATTTCTTGAGATATAAGCCACTAATTAGTTGCTAGAGTGAGCTAAGTCCGGCTGAAAGACGTTAAACTTAGCGCTTGTTGGGAGGCAACCCAACCTTATATTGGTTTTTGCATTTACTTTTTTACCTTATTGTTGTTTTTGTACTTGTTTTTGCTTTTACTTTTACTTTTATGATTACTTTTATACTTGCTGTTTTCTTTGATGTTTGCTTTTGTTTAAGCTTCATAGATTCTAAGGAGGAGAGAACAACAAAAGAAGGGAAATTCATCCCCAAAAGAACTCCACAAATGAAGAGAAGAATGCAACCAATGCAAATACTTGCTAAGTTTTTCTTTTAGTCCCTTTGTCTCATTTCCTATTTATTTGTTTTGCGTGCTATGCATCATGATTTCTATATCTTTTCCATGAGCATGTTGATTTTTTTATAGAGGACAATACAAGGAATGAGTGTGGGGGAGAGTTTTCTTCAAAACTTAAAATTTTTAAATTTTTGCATTCCTTCATTTGGTATTCTATGTATGATCTGATTTTTAAACCATGTGAGCAACAACATGATCTTTCCAAAACCACATGAAATATGAAAAACATAGAGTACATTAATGCTTTCAATTTCTTAGAAACCCATGGGAAGAGCAACCTTAAGTGTTATGTTGAGGAGGTTGTAGAGTCGATGAAATTATGGATCTAGGTATTCCTTTGGGGAACCATAAAGTCTAACCATAAAGTCTACTCAAGCTCATAGTATGATTTTTTAAAAATTCTATACTTCTCATCAACTCATTCTTCTTTCAAAATCTTGAGTTAATGATTCTTTGCACGCACATGCTTACGCTCTCCATAGCAAGTCGTAGCTTGTATCATCCTTTTCGTGACACTACTATTATTGACATAGTGAAGCTCCATGATCCATGGAGATACCAAAACCTCTTCGGAGGAATAAGCTGCATGTCTACTAAGGATGACACATGGGTAGGATGAGTACTATAGAATGAGTTAACATTATTCTCAATAAGTTGCATAAAAAGCCTTAAAATTTTTAATTATCTAATCCCTTTCCTTAAAAAGGCTTGCAGAAAGTAGAATTAGGATATATATACACACAAAAAATCTGAGTAGCATTAGGATGAAAGAAAAAGAAAAGCAAGTAGAATTTAGAATGGTAAGTTGCCTCCCATGTGTTTTCGCTGATTCTATTTTATAGTCATTATGTATGAAAAAGATGATGCTTGTTTCTACTTCTTGTGCCTTAATCATTCATATCCATAGTATAAGGAGGAATTGACAATTGATTTGATAAGGTGAATCATTTTCCTAAATAATTTATATGTTTATTAGTATATATAGCAAGAGGAATTCTTAGTTCGTTTGGTGGATTAAAGTGTTCGCCAAAAGAATGCCGTGGACCCTAAATTTCTAGTGCACTAATTTCTTCTTGAAATTATTTAAGGTAGAACATTCATTTCAGATTCTATCAATGCTTAACCCATGGTCTTCTAAAGGTCATTTCTTAGTCCTATTACACATTCTTTATGTTTCTATTGCTAAGGGACTAGCAATGATTTAAGCTGGGGTGTGTGATAACATGCATATATAACTTAAATTCTTATCTTATTTAACTAATATTCATGCTTATTTTATGTGATTATGATGCATGTTATCATAGTTTTATGAATTTTCTCGACTGGTATATCATTTTACTAAAGTCCATATTTTAGCATTATTTATGGTTAATTATGTGTTTTATTGATGTTTGATCTTTTTCAAGGTTGAATAATTGAAAATTAGCCACTTTCCTTGAGTTATTTTAACTTTATTTGATAATTAAAAGAATTAATTTCAAGAAGAGAGTGATGGGATGATATAAAGTAGAATTTTTAAGGGATTATTTAAGATTATTTTGAATTCACCCTACTTTTCTTGTAAGAATTTATATTTTTAGGTGGCATGGTATTAACAATGAAGAAATTTGCGATCCAATAGAGAAAATTTGAGTCAAAAGTATACAAAGAAAGATATAAATTTCTCAATTTTATGAAAAATTTTGGATTTTATTTTGATTTTTCAGGCATTTTTTAGATTTTCTGGATTTAATTCCTTTAAAAAAGGGAGAAAATATTGGGGAGAAAATTATGGGATCATGGCCCACTTAAATCACGTAATTTCAATCATTGAATCATCCTTCATTGAATTAGACGGTCCGTGATTTTCGGGATGAAATTTCCTATTAAAATCGATGTTCTTCCTTTGTAAACCTAACTTTTGGTCAAATTGTGAAGAAATTAAGCAATTTTGAAGGAAGATCATAAGTTCTTCATGATTCTCTTGATTCCTAGAGTCAATTCTGCATCCATTGAAGCAAGTTAATCAAGAATTATTGAAAAAAGTTGATCAAAAGCTCCCCTTGAACGCCGAACGTACGTCGAAGAAGGTTCCAAGGAAATCCTCCTAAATCACATCAATCGGGTAAGTAGTATAATTATATCATTTCCCTTGCAATTTATGTAGTTTAGATTAGATTTAGATAGGTAATTTTGTTCTAGAAATCGAATTGTTCTTCATTTCTCCCAAATTTGGGTGTGGATTTTTGCTGATTTTGAAACAAGGATTTCTCCCTGATCTTAAGTCCAAATAATTTGATTTTGGTTTCATTGGATTCCTTTGTTTCATAAGATTTTTGTGGATAGATAAACTGTAAAATTTCATTACCGTTTGACCCTTCAATTTAACGTTTTACCATAGACTATTCATTTTCAATTGGAATTTGGGCATTAAATTGCAGGGGCAATTACTGTTAAAATATAAGGTAAAATTTGACAATTTTGGTCTTTTTGGACTCCTCTGGTTGTTTGCTTTCTATTCATATATGAATATCTTGATTTGGATATCATTTTTTAGTCAATTAGATGATTTAAACTGAACTATTTATTTTGGGGTTTTTCTGATATTTGATATTCAATAAATCATATTAAATCAAATTCTTCTTGAAAAGTCATGAATTATAAATATAAAACTTCCATTTTTTCTCTAGTTTCTGAATATATAATTTTTGTAATAATTTATTTTCATTTGGTTGGCAAATTTAATGACTTCAACCGAAGTATTCATTACGGGATTTTTGTGATCTTTGATTTCCAATAAATCATAATAAATTAAATTCTTCTTGAAAAATCACGAATTATATATAAAAAATTTTCCATTTTCTCTCTAGTTTCTGAATATATAATTTTCATAATAGTTTTACTCTCTTTTTACATTCTGATTTTATAGATAGTCAATGGTTGGTCAAAGTCAACAGTTTGACCTTCACTTTTGGCTTTTCTTTGTCAAATCAATTTCTAAATTGTTAAAATATCTTCTCTCATATATTTATATCATTTTCATTGATTATATATCATTTTCATTTCTTAAAATTTCTATTTAAACCTAAGTTTGACCAAGTCAACTCTTCGATCAAAGTCAATCGTGTTCTCTGGTGATCGACCCCATCTTTACACTATACTTGATTTCATATTTTTGTTATTGTGAGTTAGGAATTATAATTTTGTTTGACCGACGTTTGTGTGTTTTCAATGACCGCATAAATCATATCGTTAGGTATACATCTCTACATCATAAGCATTTCCTCTGAGCTTTTTGATTACAAATTTCTTTTGTTTGACATTAAAGCCCTTCTATTTAATTATTAATTCATTATGTCTTGTTATTTTCTTGTATCAATTTCATTTTCCTATTTTCTTGTTAATAAATTAAGTGAGCTTTTGTAATTTAGATTGTTTGAAGACTTTAGGTACACATCTCTACACCCTAAGCATTTCCTTTGAGCATTTTGATTATGAATTTCTTTTTGTTTGGCATTAAAGCTCTTTTATTTAATTCTTAATTCATTATGTCTTGTTATTTTCTTGTATGAATTTCCTTTTTCCTATTTTCTTGTTAATAAATTAAGCCAGCTTTTGTAATTTAGATTGTTTGAAGACTTCAGGTACACATCTCTACACCCTAAGCATTTTCCTTTTGAGCATTTTGATTACGAATTTCTTTTTGTTTGGCATTAAAGCTCTTTTTATTTAATTCTTAATTCATTATGTCTTGTTATTTTCTTGTATGAATTTCCTTTTTCCTATTTTCTTGTTAATAAATTAAGCCAGCTTTTGTAATTTAGATTGTTTGAAGACTTCATGTACACATCTCTACACCCTAAGCATTTCCTTTGAGCATTTTGATTACGAATTTCTTTTGTTTGGCATTAAAGCTCTTTTATTTAATTCTTAATTCATTATGTCTTGTTATTTTCTTGTATGAATTTCCTTTTTCCTATTTTTCTTGTTAATAAATTAAGCCAGCTTTTGTAATTTAGATTGTTTGAAGACTTCAGGTACACATCTCTACACCCTAAGCATTTTCTTTGAGCATTTTGATTACGAAATTTCTTTTGTTTGGCATTAAAGCTCTTTTATTTAATTCTTAATTCATTATGTCTTGTTATTTTCTTGTATGAATTTTCCTTTTTCCTATTTTCTTGTTAATAAATTAAGCCAGCTTTTGTAATTTAGATTGTTTGAAGACTTCAGGTACACATCTCTACACCCTAAGCATTTCCTTTGAGCATTTTTGATTACGAATTTCTTTTTGTTTGGCATTAAAGCTCTTTTATTTAATTCTTAATTCATTATGTCTTGTTATTTTCTTGTATGAATTTCCTTTTTCCTATTTTCTTGTTAATAAATTAAGCCAGCTTTTGTAATTTAGATTGTTTGAAGACTTCAGGTACACATCTCTACACCCTAAGCATTTTCCTTTTGAGCATTTTGATTACGAATTTCTTTTTTTTGGCATTAAAGCTCTTTTATTTAATTCTTAATTCATTATGTCTTGTTATTTTCTTGTATGAATTTCCTTTTTCCTATTTTCTTGTTAATAAATTAAGCCAGCTTTTTGTAATTTAGATGGATTGAAGACTTCAGGTACACATCTCTACACCCTAAGCATTTTCTTTATGCATTTTTATTACGAATTTCTTTTGTTTGGCATTAAAGCTCTTTTATTTAATTCTTAATTCATTATGTCTTGTTATTTTCTTGTATGAATTTTCCTTTTTCCTATTTTCTTGTTAATAAATTAAGCAAGCTTTTGGAATTTAGATTGTTTGAAGACTTCAGGTACACATCTCTACACCCTAAGCATTTCCTTTGAGCATTTTATGTACGAATTTCTTTTATTTGGCATTAAAGCTCATTTATTTTAACTCTTAGTTCATTATGTCTTGTTATTTTCTTGTATGAATTTCCTTTTTCCTATTTTCTTGTTAATAAATTAAGCCAGCTTTTTGTAATTTAGATTGTTTGAAGACTTCAGGTACACATCTCTACACCCTAAGCATTTCCTTTGAGCATTTTGATTACGAAATTTCTTTTGTTTGGCATTAAAGCTCTTTTATTTAATTCTTAATTCATTATGTCTTGTTATTTTCTTGTATGAATTTTCCTTTTTCCTATTTTCTTGTTAATAAATTAAGCCAGCTTTTTGTAATTTAGATTGTTTGAAGACTTCAGGTACACATCTCTACACCCTAAGCATTTTCCTTTTGAGCATTTTTGATTACGAAATTTCTTTTGTTTGGCATTAAAGCTCTTTTATTTAATTCTTAATTCATTATGTCTTGTTATTTTCTTGTATGAATTTCCTTTTCCTATTTTTTTGTTAATAAATTAAGCCAGCTTTTGTAATTTAGATTTTTTGAAGACTTCAGGTACACATCTCTACACCCTAAGCATTTCCTTTGAGCATTTTGATTACGAATTTCTTTTGTTTGGCATTAAAGATCTTTTATTTAATTCTTAATTCATTATGTCTTGTTATTTTTCTTGTATGAATTTTCCTTTTCCTATTTTCTTGTTAATAAATTAAGCCAGCTTTTTGTAATTTAGATTGTTTGAAGACTTTCAGGTACACATCTCTACACCCTAAGCATTTCCTTTGAGCATTTTGATTACGAATTTCTTTTGTTTGGCATTAAAGATCTTTTATTTAATTCCTAGTTCATTCTGTCTTGTTATTTTCTTGTATAGAATTTCTTTTCCTATTTTCTTGTTCTTACTATTGCCAGCTTTTGTTGTTTAGATTGTTTGAAGACTTCAAGTACACATCTCTACACCCTAAGCATTTGCTTTGAGCATTTTGATTACGAACTTCTTTTGTTTGGCATTACTGCTCTGTTATTCAATTCTTAATTCCCTATGTTGTATTATGTTCTTGTATCAATTTCCTGTTTCCTATTTTCTTGTTAAAAAATTAAGCCAGCTTTTGTAATTTTTATTGTTTGAAGACTACAAGTACAATTCTCTACACCCTAAACATTTGATTTGAGCATTTTGATTACGAATTTCTTTTGTTTGGCATTAAACCTCTTTTATTGAATTCTTAATTCATTATGTCTTGTTATTTTCTTGTATGAATTTCCTTTTCCTATTTTCTTGTTAATAAATTAAGCCAGCTTTTTGTAATTTAGATTGTTTGAAGACTTCAGGTACACATCTCTACACCCTAAGCATTTTCCTTTGAGCATTTTTGATTACGAATTTCTTTTGTTTGGCATTAAACCTCTTTTATTGAATTCTTAATTCATTAGGTCTTGTTATTAACTTGCATGAATTTCCTTTTCCTATTTTTTTGTTAATAAATTAAGCCAGCTTTTGTAATTTAGATTTTTTGAAGACTTCAGGTACACATCTCTACACCCTAAGCATTTGCTTTGAGCATTTTGATTACGAATTTCTTTTGTTTGGCATTAAAGCTCTTTTATTTAATTCTTAATTCATTATGTCTTGTTATTTTCTTGTATGAATTTCTTTTTCCTATTTTCTTGTTAATAAATTAAGCCAGCTTTTGTAATTTAGATTGTTTGAAGACTTCAGGTACACATCTCTACACCCTAAGCATTTTCCTTTGAGCATTTTGATTACGAATTTCTTTTTGTTTGGCATTAAAGCTCTTTTATTTAATTCTTAATTCATTATGTCTTGTTATTTTCTTGTATGAATTTCCTTTTCCTATTTTCTTGTTAATAAATTAAGCCAGCTTTTGTAATTTAGATTGTTTGAAGACTTCAGGTACACATCTCTACACCCTAAGCATTTCCTTTGAGCATTTTTGATTACGAAATTTCTTTTGTTTGGCATTAAAGCTCTTTTATTTAATTCTTAATTCATTATGTCTTGTTATTTTCTTGTATCAATTTCCTTTTCCTATTTTCTTGTTAATAAATTAAGCGAGCTTTTGTAATTTAGATTGTTTTGAAGACTTCAGGTACACATCTCTACACCCTAAGCATTTCCTTTGAGCATTTTTATTACGAATTTCTTTTGTTTAGTATTCACTTTTCTTTATTGAATATTTACTTCATTCTTTTTATTTATGTTCTTAAATGAATGTCTTTTTTTCATTTTATTGTTTATAAGTTGAGTATATTTTTGAAATTTATACTCTTTGGCTAACCAATGACACAAGGAGTCCAATAGTCTCTACTTAAGAATATATTACGAGATTGGGATATGGAGTGTGATCATATTTATGGTATCTTCTACTTCCAAATTATAGTTCATAAAAGCCAAGGTATGCACCTTGACCTCTATATAATAGTTTTTTATTTTCTGCCTTTAAGATTTGTAGCTTTTAATTTTTCATCCTTAGTTAGCTCGTTATTTTAGTTACGCAATTATTTTTATTTAGTTCTTTTATCAAGAGCTATATTATATGTTCCAAGTTTTCTTTATTTTTCAATTGAAGAACTTGCTTTTATGCTATTTACACTCTTTGTTATAGCCATGATTAAAAAAGCTATCAAATAATCCTTCACTTAGGTGGATTGCTAAATAATGTTTGAAGACTTCAGGTACACATCTCTAGACCCTAAGAATTAGCCTTAAAAATTTTTTCTTTAAGGAGTTAAGTTATTTTGATTACGAATTTCTTTTGTTTGGCATTAAAGCTCTTTTTATTTAATTCTTAATTCATTATGTCTTGTTATTTTCTTGTATGAATTTTCCTTTTTCCTATTTTCTTGTTAATAAATTAAGCCAGCTTTTGTAATTTAGATTGTTTGAAGACTTCAGGTACACATCTCTACACCCTAAGCATTTCCTTTGAGCATTTTGATTATGAATTTCTTTTTGTTTGGCATTAAAGCTCTTTTATTTAATTCTTAATTCATTATGTCTTGTTATTTTCTTGTATGAATTTCCTTTTCCTATTTTCTTGTTAATAAATTAAGCCAGCTTTTTGTAATTTAGATTGTTTGAAGACTTCAGGTACACATCTCTACACCCTAAGCATTTCCTTTGAGCATTTTTGATTACGAATTTCTTTTGTTTGGCATTAAAGCTCTTTTTATTTAATTCTTAATTCATTATGTCTTGTTATTTTCTTGTATGAATTTCCTTTTTCCTATTTTCTTGTTAAGAAATTAAGCCAGCTTTTGTAATTTAGATTGTTTAAAGACTTTAGGTAGACATCTCTACACCCTAAGCATTTCCTTTGAGCATTTTTATTATAAATTTACTTTTGCTTGGTATTCAGTTTCATTTGTTTAATATTTACTTGATTATTTTTTTATGTTTTTAAATGAATGTTTTATTTTTATTTTATTGTTTTGCAGCAGATCCACGTAGTTGGTTTTGATACGGTAGAAAAAAATAAAACCCTATGTACTCTTTTGGTCATCTTAATCTCTAGCATAATCACTGTCACAGTAGCCTATCAAATTGCATTCCTTATCAGTTTGATGAACAAGTCCATAGGCAGTAGTACCCTTGACTTTTGACTTTTCTCTGTCAAATCTGAGATTTCAATTCTTAAAACTTCTTATTTAGCTTATTTATATCATTTCCATTCCTTACATCTTATTTTCTCTTATTTAAAACTCCTTTTAAACCTTAGTTTGACCAAGTCAACTCTGCGATTAAAGTCAACCCTGCTCTCTGTGGATCGACCCGATACTTACACAATACTTGATTATTATATCTTTTCTTTGTGAGTTCGGTTTTACAAATTTTTTTTGACCATCGTTTTTGTGTTTTAACGATGCGCGAAAATGATCCGTTAGAATGGCGCCGTTGCCGGGGATCATTTTGACGGATCATTTTCGCGCGTCGTTAAAACACAAAAACGATGGTCAAACAAAATTTATAAAACTGAACTCACAAAGATAAGATATAATAATCAAGTATTGTGTAAGTATTGGGTCGATCCATAGAGCACAGGGTTGACTTTAATCGCAGAGTTGACTTGGTCAAACTTAGGTTTAAAAGGAGTTTTAAATAAGAGAAAATAAGATTTAAGGAATGGAAATGATATAAATAAGCTAAATAAGAAGTTTTAAGAATTGAAATCTCGGATTTGACAAAGAAAAGTCAACAGTCAAACTCAAAGCATTGACTTTGACCAATAGTAGGTGTTCTGCAAAAATCAGAGAATCAAACAGAGTCAGAAGATTACGAAAATTAGATATTTAGAAACTAGAGAGAAAATGGAATTTATTAATATATAATTCGTGATTTCTGGATAAGAAATGGATTTATAACGAATTATTGAAAATCAACTATAAGAAAATCCCCGAAAATTAACACCTTAGAGGAAATCTTCAAATTGAATGGTCAAATGAAATCCAAATCTTGAAATTTCTATGTCAATGGAAAGCTAATAACCAGAGGAATCTAACAAGACCAAAATTATCAAATTCTAATTTTTAAATCAAAAGTAATTGACCCCGAATGTCAACGTTTGACTTCTGATGAAAGATGAATAGTTCTTGGTCAAACGTCAAATTGGAGGGTCAAATGAACTCAAAATTTGATGAATTTTCTATTCACGGAAAGCTGATAAAAATAGGAATCCAATGAAACCAAAATCAAGTGATTTGGAATTATAATCAAAGAGATATCATATTTTCAAAATTAGCAACTTTTCAGAGGGAAATTTGGGGAAAATGAAGAACACTATGAACTAATTTGCGAAATTAAACTTCTAGATCTAATAAAAACTCAAATCAACTCCTGATAATCAATCAAATCTCACTACTAACCCGATTGCCGCAAGAATGGGGCTTCAATTCTCGTGGATTGAAGCGAATTTGCCTCGATTCTTCCTCGCGGACGTTCGGAATTGAAGGGGAAAATTCGATGAAATCAAGGAGAAATTTGCGATCAATCCCGCTCCAATTGGTTCACAATCGAGTCTAAATGCGGGGGGATTGCGATGAACTAGAGATCTTCTTCGAAATTTGCTTAATTCCTTCACGAATCGATCAAAAGTTAAAGAACAAAGAAGGGAAATACATATTTTTAAAGGGAGAATTAGGCCCGATTTTGAGGGCAATAGAGGCGGTCGTGGGAGCGGAATTGAAGCGTCGTGGGAGCGGTTTGCATTGAGAGGCGTTGTGGCTTCAAATCCGGGATGAATCGGCTTGAATTTTGCTTCAAAAAGACCAACGATCGGGATGCGATCGTGGCCTGATCGCGGCGTGATCGTGGCCTGATCGTGCGTCGATTGTGCGTCGATTGTGCTGTTGATCCTCAAGAAAACACCGTCTAACGATCGTGGAATCGATTCCACAACAAAGAGCCACGATCGCAGCTCGATCGCGCCGCGATCGCGGTTCGATCGGACCGCGATCGTGGAGTTCTTCCACGAACCCTCCGCACCGTCCGATTGAGCTTCAGGTGACTGAATGGTCACGATCGCGCGATCACGTAGACCTTGATTGCGAGGAGCGTTCGCCGTCCGATGGAGGAAGATCGCGATGCAGCCCGTTCGATGAGGATCCAGCGCTCCAGCATCTTCCACATGTCACCAGGTAAGCCATCGATCTAATCCACTTACTCTCCTTTTTCAGCACGTGCTTTGATGGATGATCGCGTGGACTTGGGTCCACGCAATCAATGGTTTCCGCCTAGATCTGACGCTCGCCGTGTCGCCACGTGTCCTGCAAAAGAAAAACCGTGTGGGACCATAGTCCCACACGGAGGAAATAATGGGAGATGTTGCGGTTAAACAGGGGGGCTCCCCTTATTACCAATTGCGTTACCGGCCCCCCATTGTTACCAGGGCCCACTATACCCGTGGGCCCTCCACTTGCAAACCCTCACACGCCACGTGGCGCCCCTCATGGCCGTCCACGTGAGCCCGTCCGCGTGGCCTCCTGCCACGCTTCAGCGCCACCTGCGCCTCGCACGGGCCACCCGGGCTCTGCCACGTGGCCTCAGTGCCGCGTCGCACCTCGAGGTGGTCCCGCGCGCCACGTCAGCGCCCGCAGCTCCCGCCTCGCCACGTCAGCACCTACAGGTAAAAACCCCCCTTTTTGCATTTTTTTTTAATAAAAATACTTAATAAGAATAAGAAAAAAGGTATAAACTTCAGAAATTCATAATTTAAAATATACAACTCGTTTTTAATCCAAATTTTCTCCATTGGATCACAAATTCTTTTCTTTTTAATATCATGTGATTTAAAATATATTTTGAAAGAAGAAATCAAGATGAATTAGAATTTACTTAATTCATTTCTCATTAAACATTCTAAATCATAAATTCATCCTGAAATCATCTTTCCAAACATTTACAAAAGTAAAAAAAATCATTCAATAACAGAGATTAACTTCTATTAATTTAAACAAAAGATTAATCATCTATTAAGCATGAAATTATCCCTAATTTATGCATAAATATCAACTTTAGTGAAATGACATGCCAATGGAGAAAATTCCTAAAAAGTATGATAACATGCATCATATTCTCATAAAATAAGCATGAATATGAGTTAATTAGGATAAGAATTCAAGTTATAAATGCATGTTATCAACCCTTGACATATCTTAATATTCTTTTGGCTACTGCCATATGAACTGAGAATGGTTTGTTCATAAAATGACTCAAATAGCTCATTGAATATACCAGATCAGGTCAGGTTAGAGTGAGATACCTCAAACACTCAATTAGTTTTCTGAATAAAGTAGATTCCACTTCTGCTCCTTCACCATCTCGGTTTAGTCTTAACTGACATTCGATTGGTGTTTTCGAAGCATTGCATTCTGTCATGTTGAATATGTCCAGAACTTTCAATGCATCATTTGCTTGACATATCTTAATCTCATTTTTCCCTTGTATCACTTGAATTCCCAAGTATGAGTTTAGTAACCTGAAATCAGTCATCTCGAATTTAGTTTTTATTGAGGATTTAAATGACTCAATCTCCTCAGTATTAGAGCCAGTAATGATTAGATCATCTACATAAACTCCCACCAATAGTTTACACTCTTTGTTGCCTGATGTATACATTGCTTGATAACTGATGCTTTTGATGAAACCCATAGACTTTAATGTGTCATCAAGTTTGTTGTTCCACGCCCTTGGAGCTTGTTTGAGACCATAAAGCACCTTTCTTAATTTAAGGACGTAATCTTCTTTTTCTTCCTTTACAAAGCCCTCAGGTTGATCCACATAGATTTCTTCTTCAAATTTTTCCATCGAGAAATGATGAATTTTACATCAAGGTGATGTAGATTCTACTTGAATTGGGCGGCCATAGCTATGATAATTCTTATGGACTCTGCTCTTGCTACTGGGGAGAATACTTCCTCATAGTCAATCCCTCTTATCTGACTAAAACCCTTTGCTACTAGTCGAGCTTTGTACCTTGTAATCTCTAGAGAAGAATTCCTTTTAACTTTATAAATCCACTTAACACCAATTGGTTTGCACTTCTCGGATGGTTTAACAAGCTCCCAAGTTGAGTTTTTCTCTATTGCTTCTAACTCTTATTTCATAGCTGTCTCCACACATCCTTTTTAATTTCTGCTATGTAGGATGTAGGTTCTTCTCCTGAAGTGAAACATGCCTCATCCTCCTCTGTTCCTTGTGTTTCCTCATCGATCGCTTGAGTTGATCTGAATCTCTCGGGTCTTTCTTCTTTTGAAGTTTGATCTTGATCACTTTGCTCATCTGAGGGTATGATTGATGTTTTATTTGAGTCTTGATTATCAATTGAAAATTCAGATGAATTTACCAGATTAATGGCTGACATGACAGTGAGATCAATGCGTTGACCGCTCTATTGACTGAAGTCCCAACTCTATGATTCCTCAAAGATTACAGCTCTGTTGATAGTTACCTTGAAACTTGTCGGATCAAGGCATCTATATGCTTTTGTGCCTAGTTCATACTGAAAATCATCACACTGCTTCCATCTTCAAGTTTGCTCACCTTCTTTCAGAAAACCACCCACATTTACCGAGAAAAATCATCAACTAATAGAAAATAATACCTTCTTCCTCCTATAGTTGATGGTTGAATCGGTCCCCGTATATCACCATGAATTAGTTCAAGTCTTTTTGAGGCTCGAAATGATGATTCAGTTGGGAAAGTAGTTCGACTGTGTTTGCCAACTGTTGAGCCCAAAGTCGTCATGTTTTTAAGCCCGTAAAATTTACTATTTATAGGCTAGGAAACTATGAAGCAACCAGGATAATTGGGAGGTTTAGCTTTCTAGGTCGATCCACAGGGATTCTAGGGCACGACAATATCAATAATAGGAGTTGATCTGTGAGTAATGGTGAAGGTTTGGTGGCCAACTCTGTGAGTTGACCATGAGAGGGAGGGATTTTAATGTATTGAAGATGATTTAAGGGATTTAAGCAAGAATCGCAAACTCAGATTACAAAAAGTAATGGAAGAAACAATTATAGAAATTTAAACCATGAAGAAAGAAAGGAAGCAAGAGGGAGAAGAAGAAAGAGAGAATGAGTTGAGAGGTTGGGAAATCTGGGGGAGAATGGTGTTGAAGTGAGAGAGAGAAGTGGAGAGAATAAAGAGCTAGAGATGGGATAGAGATTGGTTGAATGAGGACGAGAGAATTAAGGATGCGGGAAAGAAAATAGGAGGTATGAAAATCGAGAGAGAGAGAGAGAGCAATAAGAGAGAGAGAGAGAGAGATTGGAGGAAGCGAAGGAAGGAAGAGGCTTAGAGAGAGGGTGTGAATGGCTATAAGAGGAAAGAAGAATGGAAAGGAGAGAGAACGAGATCGCAGAAGGGAGAATAGGTGAGATCCACTTGGAAGTGAGAGAAATATATGAGAGGAAATTATTAGGAGAGAGAGAGAAAGCAAAATTAAGAGGGAGAAAGAAGAAGTGTGGGAGGGATGAACGAGATAGCGAAAGCAAGATTGCGAGAGAATATTATGAGAAAGTTAGGAGAGAGAAAGTGAAAGAAGGAGGGTGAGGGAGAGAGCGTGAGAGAGGAAGGTGGCGCCATGGAAGTGAGTTAAAGAGAGAGAGGAAGGGAGGAGAAGTCTTCAATAAGAGAGAGATGGGGAGTCCAAAAGAGACAAAAAGAAGATGGTTGAGAGAAATTAGGAGATTTGACGATCGAGAGAGAGAGAGAAAATGCGAATTATGAGAGAGCGATAAGAGAGAGAGCAGGGTCAAAAGAAGTTAAGGAAAGAATGCTAGGAAGAGGGTGCTAGAGAGAGAGATAAAGAGGGAGAAAGAGGACGTGCGGGATCTGGGTTAGTGAGAAGAGAAAGAAAAAAAGATAAGGGAACTCTTTGTGGATGAGAGAGAGGACGCTGAGAACGGGAGAGTAAACAGAGAGAGAAATTTTGATTTCGAGGGATGAAATGAGAAGGGGATCGATAGAGCAAATGTGTGAGAGAGAAAGAGAGAGAAAGAATGCGAGGGATAGAGAGGGAGTGGGTATGAGGAAGAAGCTTGGCGGAAGACAGTTCATAGAGGGATAGAATGATCGTAAGGGAGAGAAAGAAAGAACTTCCTTGAAGGGTAGAAAAACGAGGATGAAACTAGCAAAAAGTAGATTAGAATGAGAGGGTGAACGAGAGAGAGATCGGAAAAGAGGTGGGGATAAAGAAGGAGAGAACGCGAGAGTGAGGGTGAGAGAGATATTTAGAGGGGAACAAGTTATAGAGAGAGTGAGTGCAAGATAGTGGGAGCGATGTGCGAGACGAAATTAGAGAAAGAGAGAGAGGAAGAATCGTGAGAGGAATTTAGAGAGAGAAGGTGCTGTTTCAAGAGAGAGGAGATAAATTGAAAGAGAGAGAGAGCGCTGGATTAAGAGAGAAGGTGAGATGAATCTAAAGATGCAGTGAATGTTTACCAGGTCACCTTTCCTAAACTCATCAATCGCACGAAAGTTTTGATGGCAAAATCGATAATGCCACAGCCACACCTGTTGTTCTTCTTCTTGTGTGATTTGGCAGAATTCAGAAACACCCAATTTAAGGAGGTACATGCTGCCATTTGTTTTCCAAATTCTGGCAAATTGTTTTCCCTTATTGTTAAATATAGATAAAATTCCTCCGAAAGGTTGATGTAAAACCATCATCATCTAATTTACTAAGAGTCAAAATGTTTACCTTTAGGGATGGAAGAAAAAATATTCCCTCGAGTTTAAATTACTCCCCATCTAAGTAATTCACCATGATATATCCTTTTCCCTCAAACCTTACCAAGGATTCATCGCCAAATCTTGTTAATCCATGTTGATTTTCGTCAGTTGATCGGAAATAAGATCATTTACTCATTATATCTAAGCTAGCTCTTGTAGCAAGATACCACACATTATCTTGGAGATTCATTTCTTTAACACCTTGCAGTAGGATATACTCATTGTATGCCATAAACAGATCAGATTCTTCTGTTGTTCAATTTGTTGACTCTTCACGAACTCTTGGTTTTTTCTCATTCTTACATTCATCTGCAAAATGACCGAATTCTTGACAGTTATAACATCGAACCTTGGATTTGTCGAATGGTTTTCTTTGTCCTTCTTGTTTTTGCTCGTCACTTGATTGAGATTTTCCTCTGCCTTGGTCTCTTCCTCTACATCTTCCTCTTCCTCGTAACGTTTGACCATCTTCTTGTTTAGTCTTCTTCACTTTATTCATTGCTCGGATAGTAGTGCATGTTCCTCTTCTCTTGCTTCTCTCTCGGATAATCTCATTTCATGAACTTTGAGTGATCCTATTGCCTCCACTAATGTCATAGTATCGAGGTCACCAAACTGTTCAAGAGATAATGTCAAAGAATCATACCTCGGAGGCATCGACCAGAGAAGTTTCTTGACTGCTTTTTTGTCCTCAATCCTCTCACTGAGTTGTCGTAACTCGAACACAATTCTTGAGAATTTGTCAGTAAATTCACTTACCTTTTCAGTTTTCTTCATAGAGAGATTTTCAAACTCCCTTCTGAGTCCTTATGCTCTTGATTGGGCAAGACTATCTATTCCCACATGGAATGATCGAATGATTTCCCAATTTACCTTAGCTAACTTTTTGATATCTAACTAGATGCTTGAGGTTTCCAGAATAGCGGCTAACATTGCAGATAAAGCTAATCCATCTTTCTGCCTGTTCATCTTAGTTCCAACAATGGTTTCCCACAGACCTTGAGCATCAAGATGCACCTCCATCGTCATCGCCTAGTGTCAGTAATTTGTCACCGAAAAGTTGTGTGAGTGGCGTCGATACTATCACCTTAACTTTCTTGACCAATTCATCGATCGTGGTTTTTTGCACTTGCGTTGAAGATTCTGCTCTTCTCAGCATTTCCAGAGGTCACTGATGATCTATTGCTCTGATACCACTTGTAAGAGTAAATTGCTTGCGCGAGGTTTAGATTCGCTCAGGAAAACACTCAAAAAATTGAAACCCAAACAATTCAAGAATAAAATTATACTCAGATACGTGTACACTTCACATACACTTCACTTAAACTTCACCGTCTGTTTATTTAAAAGAAAAATAACCAAAGAAATGAACACAATAGAATTAACGACCGAGGGGCCCACGCACGTCCTCTCCTTTCATCTACGCCGTTATAACTGGTTGCCTGGATGGACACAATTTAATCTCATCAAGCCGAGATACGTATCCGTGCGATTAGGATCCGACGACTTAGATCACACTCTCAGCTGCTATGCAAAAGAATATCCCAGGAATTTTAGTATAACTTGCATAGACAATACCACAACCTATTTGGGGGATGACGATTTCCGCGTCGTCGACATCTCCGTCGACGGCGAGGTGCGAGTCAAGGCCTATGCCGGCTATGATTGTAATGATCGCGGGAGAAATACGTCAACCGTCTGGTCATCGTTCAATGTCGAAAGGACCCTACACGTTCTCGCACACCAAGAATTAGTTTTCATCATCGGTTGTGACATGCATGCATTCATAATGGGAAACGAAGGCGTGAACTACACCGGAGGCTGCCTGATCTACTGCGAGAATCTCAAGAGCTTTAAGGGAATGCCCTACAGCAAGTGCTCTAGGGCTGGGCTGATGCGAGATTTCGATTCCCAAGGGCCTCAAGAGCTTTACCACGATGGGTGGCAGCTTCTACAACTACATGACGTCCACGAGTTTTAACTTGTGCGAGTATACTTGTTGGTGATATTACGATCTCTTTTGATGTAGAAATCACAGAGAAGTTGACACACTCAAGAATCAAAACAGAGAAATTCCACTAATCTTATTTAATCCAAGAACACACTCAAACTCACGTAATACTGCTCTCTTACTCATGCATTACATCAAACACCTATTTATAAAAGAAAAACAAAAGAAACTATCATAACGGTTAGTCCATGTGGTGCTCTCATCACTGTTATAACTCCTCGACATGAACGGTTGAGATTAATTCTCTTCTATTTTAATTGACAATAATGCCTCGGTTTATTGCAAGATGAATGGTTGGATCAGCTTCTCTCAAACTCTTCCTTGATCCACGCCTAATTCATCATCGTGACACCCAATTTCTCACAAATTTCTTCAAATTTAATCCGTCCCAGTGATTTTGTAAAGGAATATGTCAGTTGTGATTCCGTACTCACATCCTCAATATCCACATGCGCTTTATCAACACAATCTCGTATGAAATGAAATTTTGTCTCAATGTGTTTGCTTCAACCATTCTAAGCGAGATTCTTGGCTCAACGCTACGACCGATTTGTTGTCAACATATAATTTAAATGGTCTTTCCTTAATTTTTAGTATTTCTTCAACAAATCAAATGATCCATAGGCGTTGACAAGTTGCACCTGAGGCTGCAATGTATTCAGCTTCATGTGATGATAACGCAACACCATTTTACTTCACTGTATTACAAGTGATAGCAGAATTTCCCAAAAAAATAATTGACCGATTGTACTCTTTCAATCATCACTATCTCCTGCAAAATCACTATGACTATATCACTGAATGTAGTAATTTTTCTTCCCTCTCTCATATCTCAGCCCGTATGAAGATGTTTCTCTGATATATCTTAAAACTCTCTTTATTGCACTCATATACTCTAAACTCGGTTTGTTCATGTATTTGCTTAGGTAATTTACACTGTAAGTTATATCTAGTCGTGTATTTATCAAATATCTGAGACTACCAATAAGGCTTTTGAATTGTGATGGATTTCCTTCTTCTTCTTCTTCTTCTTCTTCTTCTTCTTCTTCTTCTTCTTCTCTGTCTTTCACAAGTTTCAACCAAGCTTCCACCGGAGTTCTTACTGAATTGCGTTCACTCATTTTGAATGTATGAATAATGGTTTCGATATAAGATTTTTGATTGAGCTAAGTGCAAGATGCATCATGCTTGATTTCAATTCCTAAATAGGAACCGAGTATACCCAAATTTGTCATTTCAAAAACTTGTTTCATACTTTGTTTGAACTTTACTATTTTGTAAGACATCGACCCTCTGATGATCATATCATCAACATACACTCCAATTATGAGTCTATATTGCATCTCTGCCTCATAATACACTGCATAGTCATTCTTACTACTCACAAAACCCTATTGTATCAGTACTTTGTTTGGTTTTAAATTCCAAGCTCTCGGCGCTTGTTTTAAGCAATATAAGGCCTTTTGCAATTTCAGTATAGTATATCTATATGATCTTCCTTTCCTTTGATTAAGAAGCCTTTAGGTTGATTTATATAGATGTCTTCCTTGATCTCTCTATTTAAGAATGCTGTTTTAACATCCAGGTGATGTAATTCCCAATTTTCTTGTGCAGCAATAGCGATTAAGATTTTGATGGATTCCATTCTTGAAATAGGAGAGAAGACTTCATCATAGTCTATTCCCTGTTTTTGAGCATATCCTTTCACTACCAACCTTGCTTTGTGTCTCACAACCTTTCCCATGTTGTCCTTCTTTGCCTGAAACACCCATTTCACTCCAATTGGACTAATCTCTTTATTCGGTTTGACTACAGTCCAAGTATTGTTTCTCAGTATTGCTGAGATTTCGTCCTTAATTGCATTTCTCCACACCTCTTGCTTTGCAGCCAAGGAATAAGAAGATGGTTCCTCAGCTGAGAAAAGACTAGATTCAAAACAGATAAGGTTAGTTTCATCATAAATTGACTGTATAGATCTGAATTTTAAAGTCTCTTCATTTTCAGATTCTTCTGATTGACTGAGATCTCTCTCTCTTAAGTCATTACTCACTAATTTTTCTCTTGGCTCTTCAATCTGTTCTCTATCAAGTTCATCCAATCTTGTAACATGAAGGGTGTTTGAATGACTTGATGAGATTTTTCTCATCTTACTCTATTCACCGACGTTAAAAATTTTTGCCTCAACAAATATCACATCTCTGCTGATATGAATTTTCAATGAAACAAGATCTAGGCATCTGTAGGCTTTTGATCTGGCTTCATATCTCATAAACACCATGCACTTGCTTTTGTCTTCAAGCTTGGATAGCCTTCCAGTAGTCTTGACAAACACAACCGATCCGAATACCTTGAGATGGCTCACATTTGGTTTTCTCCCATTCCACTTCTCATAAGGAGTCTTTCCTTTTAACACTTTTGTTGAAGATCTATTTAGCACATATACACAAGAACCCATAATTTCTTTTTTCTCTCTCAACTACACCATTCAGTTGTGGGGTATATGGAGTAGTGAGCTGTTTTTTAATTTCACTCTTATCACACAAGCTTTTGAATTCTTTAGAGGTAAACTCTCCTCCTCGATCACTTCTCATACTTTTGATCTTCACTTCCTTCTCAGCTTCAGCTATAGATTTGAATTTTTTAAACTGTTCTAGAGCTTCCGATTTCTTTTTGAGCAGAGCTACCCACATACATCTCGAGAAATCATAAAAAATTAAGAAGAAATATCTTTTTCCTCCTAAAGTTTCTGGATTAGCTGGTCCACATATGTTCATATGTACTAACTCTAGGACATTCAAAGCTCTATGAATTGAGGTAGAGAAGGAAGTTCCTGAGTGTTTACCTGAGATGCAGTGAGCACATATCTCATCTGGATTTTGGAAATGAGGTAATTCTCTTACTAGATTTCCTCTTACCATGTCTTGTAGAGTATATAAACTCTAATGGCAGAACCTTTTATGCCATAGCCACGCTTCACTTGTATCTTTCTTAGTCAAATTACAACTTTTCATTGATGTTGATCTTCTGTTTGTACATATTTCCTAAAGTTTTCTTTGTATTGGTAAGTAATCTGCCGAACTTGTCATGAATTGTGAGGAAAACACTGCTCAAAATAGTTTTACAACCTTGATCATCTAGGTTTCCAAGATTGAGGATATTTGCATTTTTAAGTCAGGTAAGTAAAGAACACTTGGAATTATCAAAACGTCACTAGTTTTGAAGGTAACAGAGATGTTACCTTTACCTTCATATAGAGTTGTAGATACATCACCGAATTTCGCTCTTTCTTTATCATTTTCATCAATTTTATGAAAGAATGACTTCTTACCCATCATATGACTACTGGCTCTTGTGACGAGATACCACAAACGATCATCATACGAATCACTGGTTCCCTGAAGAAGCAACTCTACATATTCATCAGACACGACCATCATAAGTGCCGACTCCACTTTGGTTTTCGTGTGTGACATTAATCTTCTCCTCTTTACCTTTCTTCTTTATATCTGAATAACATTCATCGGCAAAGTGACCCATCTTCTCAAAATTATAACACAATCTTTGACTTGTCAAATGGTTTTCTCTCTTCTTCATCTTTATCGTTCTTGGAGAATCTTCCACGTCCGCGGCCTCTTTCTCTATCTCTGTTGGATCCTCTTCCTCTTCCTCTTGAGGATGATCCATGATCACCTTTCTTTGATTGATTAAAGGCTCGAGAGAGTAGAAATTTTTCTTCTTCCCTCGATTCTCTTTCTTGAAGCCTCTGTTCATGCACTCTCAGAGACCCGATCACTTTATCAACATTTAAAACTCGCATGTTTTTGAAGTGTTCAACAGAAAAGGTTAGAGAGTAATACTTAACTGGCATTGACCGGAGAAGTTTTGCCACAACTTCTTTCTCCTCTAGTCGCTCTCCAAGATCTCTTAATTTGGAAATGATCTTGATGAAACGTGAAGAGAAGTCACTTACCTTCTCATCTTTTTTCATTGCAAGATTCTCAAATTCTCGTCGCAGTGATTGAATTTTTGATTGTACAACGTGATCAACTCCCACATGGAGTATCGGAATTATCTCCTAGTTTTATTTCGTTGTCTTCTTGACATCCAATTGAAAGCTTATAGACTCTAAGACAGAGTTTAGAATCACCGAGAGTGCTTGCCGATCTTTCTTTTGGTTGGTCTCGGTTCCAGTGATTACTTCCCACAATCCGTGAGCTTCCAAATACACCTCCATTCTCATCGCCACCCAAAGATGATAGTTCGTGAATGTCAATAAGAAGATCAAAGTCGTCATTGCTTCAATCTTAGGCATGATTTCTTGAATTGCGGTGTTTGAGTCTTGAATATATGTACCTCCTCTCTTAGGCATCTCCATGAGTAATCTATGAAGATCTTGGCTCTGATACCACTTGTTGGCGATATTACGATCTCTTTTGATGCGGAAATCAGAGAGAAGTTGACACACTCAAGAATCAAAACAGAGAAATTCCACTAATCTTATATAATCCAAGAACACACTCAAACTCACGTAATACCACTCTCTTACTCAGGCATTACATCGAACACCTATATATAAAAGGAAAACAAAAGAAATTGTCATAACGGTTTATTGCAAGATGAACGGTTGGATCAGCTTCTCCCAATACTTTACTGGTCGAGGAAAGCATGTACAAATTCAACGTCTCGGATCTGAGCTCGGACAGATTGCGAACGCAGGCTCTGTCCCTCGTTCTTGATTGGTCGATCGGTGACCTAACTTGCATGGAAGCGAAGACGAATCTAACCGTACCGCATGCGTGCTGGAGTGACCAGAGCCAGTGCATTGAATCCAATAATGGTGCTGGGTACCTTTGCCGGTGCTCCAAAGGATACGAAAGCAATCCTTACCTTGTGGGCGGCTGCTTGGGTACGTCCAAAACACACGAGAGGAGACTTTTGGAGCGGATTTTTGACATTTTCTTTGTTGGCTCTTAGATATTGATGTAAGAACAAATCACCAGTACGAGGACACGATTCACTCAATCGCACGCGCTCGTATAGAGAGATCCAAAGAACAACTCAAGAAACAAGATACACTTCACCACGCATTTCTACCGAACAGTTCTCGGTAGTTAAAAAGAAAAAACAAGAAAGAAAAAAAGAACAAACTGAATTAACGACTGTGGGTCCTGCCGTTACTCCATCGCGTGGACGCTCGCGATTAGACTCCCTTGGGTCACTTATTGATACCGTAGAAACGTGATCCAACAGCTTGGATCAGCTCCCTCAATTGATGCATGCGTCCAAAGTCCCATCGCGTGTCCGTCAGGCGCGACTTGCACTAACACCGCTGGTGGCTATGCTTGCAATTGTCCTTGGGGTTATTGATTAAACAAGGACGCTCCTGGACGGTGTGAAGGTATGACTTGGAAGGCTAAATGATCTCCTCTCCTTAGACTTGGTCTAACTGACTTGTTTTATTTCCTTTTTCTGCAACAGATATCGACGAGTGCAAGGAGAATCCTTGTTCTAGGAAAGAGTACTGCGAGAACACTGAAGGAAGCTAGAACTGCAAATCTAGGGAGAGCGGTGTTTCGTTGGGTCTGAAGTTGGGTCTCGGTCAGTGCAATCCTCTGGGTACCTCTCAGATCTGGAGCTTTTCATCCCTTTAAACAAGTTTTTGTGCAGGTATCGGAGGGGGCGTAGTGGTTCTTCTTGCTGCGGGAGCCTGCTCGTGTTGGGGAAGACAGAGGAGAAATCTCAAAGACCACGCGCTGAAGATGGCCGAATTCAAGAAGAGGATGTTCGAGCGAAATGGCGGACCCATGCTACAACAGCAAATCTCTTCTCTGCCTGGAAACAACTTTAGAATATTTACCGTGAAGGAGCTAGCCAAGGCTACAGACGGCTTCTCCGATGAACATATCATTGGACGAGGAGGTCACGGTGTCGTCTACTTGGGAAAGCTGGAAGATAACACTGCCGTGGCTATCAAGAAGTCAAAGATGATGGACGAGAGGGAGAGCAAGGAGTTTGCTCGCGAGATGGCCATCTTCTCTCAGATCAACCATATCAACGTGGTTAAGATTCTTGGTTGCTGCGTAGAAGTGGAGGTCCCCAAGCTAGTCTATGAGTTCGTCCCTGGAGGCACTCTGTTTGACCTCATCCACGGCGGCAAGGGAAGGAATCCCATCTCTTTATGGGTCAGCCTAAGAATCGCAAAAGAGGTGGCAGAGGCCCTTGCGTACCTTCACTCCTACGCTTCCCCTCCCATTCTTCACAAGGACGTCAAAACCTCTAACGTACTGCTTGACGAGAACAACAAGGCAAAGATCTCTGACTTTGGTGCTTCCTCCGTCGCTCCAGTGGATGAATATGAGATTGCCACAGTGGTCCAAGGCACCTGCGGATATCTCGACCCAGAGTACCTCCAGACTTATCACTTCACCGACAAGAGTGACGTCTATAGCTTTGGCGTCATCCTCGTCGAGCTTTTGACGCGAAGAAAGCCACTCCAACTGCTGGGGCCAGAAGATCAAAAAGGGCTTGCCACGACCTTCATTTCCTTTTTAAACCGAGGAAAGTTGGAGAACATCATCGACCTCGAGATATTAGAAGAAGCTGATGGAGAGACATTGAGAGAGATTTCCCAGCTTGCCGGTCGCTGCCTATGCGTGAAGAGAACCGGTAGACCGAAAATGAAGGAGGTGTCCATGGCTCTCCAAATTTTGGGGTCTACCCACGAACATCCGTGGGTTCCGGAACACACTCTGCCTGAAGAGAAAAGCCAATTAAATCCTGACCTCCCAATGGCATGTGAGATCGCCGATGTTTCGAACAGCTGTCTGGAAACCAACTATCATCCATTCCTTGACATTGAAGGAGGTAGATGAGTTGATCGTCGTTGCTAAGATGATGCAAAAGACGCATGTTTGGAGTGATTCACTGGGCCCATGCTGGGATGGAGAACTAAGGTCCATCACCATGTGTCCCTTCCTTCACCTTTGACCTTGTCCATTCACTCCCTTAATCTTTTCTCTTCCTATTTTTGTGTTTCTCATCTTCTTATGTCCCTTCGCCTGCTTGCTTCTCCATATGTAAGCCATGTCATCCCCCATATCAAATAGGGTAAACATCTTATAGTGGCACGACCTTTCATTTTAGGTCCAGATTGTGGCACTACCTTTTTCTATGTCCAGTTTGTGGCACCACGTCAGCATTCCCGCTGAGGTGGATGGTTTTGTTATTCCGTCCCCCACGTGGCTGCCACGTTTTGTCCACGTACTTGTTCATTCTCTCTCTCTTCATCCTCGCTTTCTTCCTCGCCCGCGCGTCTCTCTCTCTCTCGCGACGGAAATTTCCGTCGCCAGGAGAGATTTCTTTTTCGCCGCGTGGAGTGGATTCGGGACGGAAATAATTTCCGAAAAAGAGAGAGAAGATAGAAAAAGAGAGGCGAGGAGAGATTTCCGTCGCCGCGGAGTGGAGTGGATTCGGGACGGAAATAATTTCCGAAAAAGAGAAAGAAGAGAAGAAGAGAGAAGAGGCGAGATTTCTTTTTCTCTCTTCTTCTCTTCTTTCTCTCACTCTCTCCTTCTCTTCTTCTCTTCTTTCTCTCACTCTCTCCTTCTCTTCCTCACTTTCTTCATCGCCCGCGCGTCTCTCTCTCTCTCTCTCGCGACGGAAATTTCCGTCGCGAGGAGAGATTTCTTTTTCTCTCTTCTTCTCTTCTTCTCTTCTTTCTCTCACTCTCTCCTCTTCCTCACTTTCTTCCTCGCCCGCGCGTCTCTCTCTCTCTCGCGACGGAAATTTCCGTCGTGAGGAGAGATTTCTTTTTCTCTCTTCT
>JAHCZF010000051.1:0-22500 GCA_024174645.1 Lemna minuta
GTAAATGAGTCCCTCACTAAGAGAAATTGTAATAGACTTAAATCTGTGATGCATTTTGTGACTTTTTTTCTTGGATTACAGGTTTCATTTATTCCAGAATGCGGAGCTATTGTTTTGCCAATGGTCAAGTGTGGGTTTTATCGTTGCTGAACTTCCATTTTTGGAAAGGAAGTCATTTCAGGAACACAACGACACTGAAAAGTATTCCTCTTTCAGCTCGTCTTCACATAATACTTATGACTTGCAGAACCCTGATAGAAGAATATGGGAAATTGATAACTAGCATACTCTTTAAGCTCATTAGTTAGTAGGTTTTTACTTGGATATTCATTTGGAGTTTGGGAAATAGATATCTGGCCCTTCTAAATCTGGATAATCCGGAAAAATTGGAGGTGGATTAAATACTTCAAATTCTTTCTCATTATGGATTGTCCCCATGAATCTTATATGGATTGTCAGCCTTTTTTTCTATTGATAATTCTAAATTTGTGCATGTATTTAGAATTAATTTAGTACGAATTAGCATCTAATTGCATAGATTACATGAAATAATTGAAAATCTTATTTCCTGAAAACTTATTAAAACACCTTGGAGTTCGTCCATAGTGCAATTTTCAGTATTTTTCATTAAAAGCTCGTCCCTTTTTTTGTGAAAACCCAGTGGGCCATTAGTGTCTAATAAGATTAAGCCTTCCTAGACTAGTGGGACTCTTAACTCAAACCTCTCAAACAACTATTTGAAAAAAATCTTGTGTAGTTTGCTGCATCGTTTCACTTCTCCTAAGACAATTGTTCAATTTCTAATTTTTTTGTTCTAAGTTTTTCATGATATGCAAAATATTAAAAGGGAGAATAAAAAAACCTTAGGATTTTTTTATTCAAGGGAGGTTTATGTTAAGAGGTTTACTAGGATAGGAAAGCTTATTCCTCCTCGGCACTAGTGGTCCCTAGAGAAGAAACATTGTGCCAAAATGGGCAAAGCTCCCTTTTTCTCATTGAGTTAGCCTAATCTTCCTTGGGTAAGAGAATGAGGGTTTCAAAAACACAAGTTTCTTAGGAAAATATGATTTTTGTATATGTTATACATTTCATCCATGATTTCATCATGATTCATATAAGTTTATGATAGATGTTTGAAGACCATCATGCCAGCACAAGAAAGCCAATTAGGTTGTGGAAACAAAGAAGGACCGCTAGGACTCGGACACATTTTTTTGTAAAACATTAATAAATATTAGATCTGATCAAATCTAGATCAAGAAATCATGCACACTTATGAAGAAACTAAAAGTGGCAATGTGTGACAAACGCAAAGTGGCTCTTAATTTTTGAAAAGCCAAAATTTTTCCAGTCTTTGAAGACACAATTAGGCATAAAAAGAAATCCTAGCTCACTTAATTGAATAATTAAATAAGTATAATGGTCATTAAGAGTCAAAATCCATGGAGAACTAGGGATGACTAATTATTTACTCAAATTGGACCATAAGAATGATTGAAATTTGACATAAAATAATAGAAGTAGAATAAGAGAGAACAGATATTTCCAATAAATCAAATCCATAAAAAATCAATTTGAAAAGAAGGGAGAAAATGGAGAGAGAAGTTAGAGAGAAAATCAAATAATAGAAAAGATAAAGTGGTTGAAAGCGATGAAATTTGTGTGAGAGAGAGGGAATAAAGAAGAAAAAAAGGAAATGACATAGAAAGTGAAGTAGAGTCATAACATGCAAATTAAACATGAAAAATATATGATTATTAATGTAAATTAAGACATAAAACATTCGATTCTAATGCATGTTATTATATTTTTTAGTGTTCATCTATTATTCTGTGAAAAACTTATTATAATATCAAAATGCATTAATTTAGGGTTAATTATGATAAATTAAGAAGACTATTTTAAAGATTAGATTATCACCATCTTTACTTGAGATTATAATTAGTCTTTAATGCCAAATAATAAGAGAAATCACTTTATATACACTCATGTATTTTTCTAGGTTTTAAATTATAAAAGAAATGAGTATATTTTTAAAATAGAAATTGATTCTCTTGTTATTTCTTAAATTTAACTTTTTAGAATGATACATAATTAAATTTCTAATCCAATGAAACAAATTCAGATTAATTTGGAGTTATATTTTAAAAGATATGAACTTTCTAATTTTTAGGGATTTTTTGGAATTTTTCTGAAATTTTTTTGAATTTAATTCGATTTATTTTGAATTATATTCATATGTATATTATCGTGTGTTGACGTGGCAGGTGCGTGGCGTAGATGAAAAAACATGCCGCCACACGGCAGCGTATGGACACGCCACATGGCATCGCGTAGGTGTTCACCCGTATGTATGTGCATGTGTGTGTGAGCGTGTGCGCGCTTGTGTGTGCACGCGTGTGACGAGAGAGATAAAGCTTCCTTTTTAGGATAAGGCTATCTCTCTATGTTTCACATACCTAATATACGCGTTGGTTTTTATAAATTTTTGCCATGTGGGACTTTGTTTTTGTTTTTAAATGTGCGCAGGTGACGTGGTGTTACGAGGAGCATTTGATTCGCTCGTTAAAAAGAAGACCATTGATATTCACTTAAGTCGGGGGAGGGGAGGGTATGCGACACAATCTCCTTTGTTGGCGAATCATTTTTTTAAAACGATGTAATCTCAGGGCATCAATCTGAGGAGTTATAACGGCTGAGATTAAAAGCGACGAAAACACATCTGAAGTGTCGGATCAAGATCAAACGGCAAGCTTTTCACGCGTTACTTCTTCGCGAGTAGGCTTTCGCCCTGTTCCGATACCGGTATCGAATACCCGGTATCGGTTGCGACTAACGTGTATCGGGTACCGTTAATGTCCTAAACGGTACCCGATACCTCCGGTACTCGATACGACATCCAGATGTCGGTATCGGTTTCCGATACCGACATCCGCTAACGGCTAGCGTTGGATGTCGATACGGATATCGATATCGGAACCGATACCGATACCGACATCCAGATTAACCCTAACTTTTTGCGTAATTGCGTTTTAACCCTTAGGAGCCGCTATTTGTACTGGCGATACGATGCGGAGAGAGAGAGAGAGATGTGGATGTCGGTCTCGCTTCCCTCTCCCAGCTCCATCTCCATCTCTATCTCTTGCAAGCTTCAACCGTTTATCGATCACCCTATCCAAAACCTCATCACACCAGGAAGCAATCTTCTTCATCCTCCGTCAGACGCCCCTGAAGATCTAAGGGCGCCAAAGCGGGGAAGAAATCCGAGACATTTAGATAGCCTAAGCACTGAGTGATCCCGTGAACAACTTCTCTAAACTCCTTCGCAACCGACTCTCTCTCGTCTCCTTCCAAAGTCTCCCCCAAAACATACCCAAGATCAAATTCTGAAGCACTTGGAATGAGACCCGCCAAATTAAAACCTTTTCTCCCCTTCTTTCGTACAACTCCTTGTTAATGCTTCTGATCTCTCTCTCTCTAAACCTCGAAAAACTCGTTCATGCTGGTGGAACTAAGAAGTTCCCCGACCATGATCTTGCGCAGGGAAGCGCCAGCTGGCGGCATCGTTGTTCTAGCCAACATCCGCCCCCTCCTTTCGTGATTATCGCTGCCGTAATGGGCACGTGGCGGAACGCAAATACGGCGTCTTTTTCTTTGAGCACTTCCATGGCGGCGAAGAGGAGCTCACGATAACCAAGAGCTTCGTGCCCAGCTTGAGGCTCATGATTGGTCCGTATTTCTCCGCGAGCTCGGCAAAGTAGACGTGGAGATCGGGGAGAGAAAAGGAAGGATGCCCGAAGCGGCAAACCTATTGGTCCCAGTGGAAGCTTCTTCTTCTTCTTGCTCTTTCTTAAGGCGATGTAGCTCAAGGCGGAAAACAAGGCTATGATGAGGATCGTAAGGAGGAAGCTGCGATAGGTCTGCCATGGTTTTTCTTCCCTCGGCCATGCAGTAGCCTCGTCGGAGGAAGGAAACAAAAAAACAATAACTAGGGGACCATCGAAAACCAAAATCATAGAATCATTCCGCATGTGACATCGAGCCTTCATCCGTACCGGTATCTCCCGATCACGGTACCGATCTACAGTCATCCGTGCACGGATCCATCGATGCATCGTACCCGGTCCCCCTTTCATCCGATACCGATCATCCGAACTGGATGACGGTATCGAAATCTGGATACTCGGTCATTGGGTACCGGTATCGGCAGATACCGTGACTCGGATGACGGTCCGGACGACGATAGGCGAACCCTATTCGCGAGCGCCGTGGCGAGATCTCGACAATCCATCTCGATCCAACAGAGGATAACTAATCGTAAGGATTCCAAGCCTATCGTTTCATCGAGCTGTTGATCGAATAATTAAATCGCGATCCAACCGTTATGCCCAAATTGTCGTATAAATTGAGATATTCTTCGACATTGTAAATCATTCTTGGGTTTTTTTAGTAATGAAACTGTTTAGACATCACAATCCTTGAATCTCTTGCTTCCCTTCACCTCTAGACTCATTTCCTCATCCACGAGTGTTTTGGAAGTGAGATTTCATTGAAAGAATAGGGAGAATAGATTCTTGAATGCCAAAGAAGATCTTTGAATTCGAGGAATGAAAAGCCTTTGATCCATCAAGAAATTATATCAATTTGAGAGCTATCTTGGGTTAGAAATCATTTTTTTCATCTTAACCTTTCTTCCTATAATATTAGATTTCAATTTCGAATCGTAGATTTAGTCAATTTCAATTTTAATTTTTGGTTTTTTGCAATTTCTCTCTTATTTGCTCATTGATTTGTCCGCAAATCTTGATCCAAATTTAGTGATTTTTTTGATTCCGTGGATTCACCTTTGAGTTATCTTTCCAAATTTATCAAAATCCGTAGTTTCTCACCTCATTTTATTGTCCGATTTGATCAAATTTCAAATAATACCTAAAACATATATTAATTATCCATGGATTCAAGCTTATTCACCACTATGCTATCTAATTCATGTTAATTTCATTAAATTGGTAAGTTTGGTATTTATTTTTGATGCTTATCTACGTGTATCAAACGACCTTGCAGATTCACTTCGTCATTGAGCAAGGAGACAATAAACTTTCTTTTTATTTATTCTCTTTCTCTTTCTTTTTGAATTTGAACCACTTTGGCTATGCATCTTTAAACTTGAAATTTAATTCATCATCTATTGATCCTTATAGTCCACGTCTTTGGTTCGTGACATTGCACTTGCTCCCCTTGTAGTGTGGTAGGGCTACATAGACTTTATGGGACCCCAAGTGATTGGTTCAATATCCATAACTAGATGTTGGGGTGAGTGGCAATAAAGATGATGAAAATAAGTTTTTTTGTGAAGATTGGGATTGATGCAAAGCGATGAGGTCTACTTGCTAGGATATGAGGCTTGAGAAGCTCTCCAAGTGTTTGACCAAAACAATGATTGCAGCGGAAGATGTTGAATAAAAAAATATTCAACAGAGTTAAAAGCACCAATAATAGATGATCTCATCATCCATTCTAGGTGATCCTATCATCTAGTATATAATAAAATTCATACTTACATGGATCATTTGAAAAGAGTTCCTCAACTGCTCAAGCGTCCGGCCTCTAGCAGTATCCACACGATCTCCAGGACAGTCGAAATCTCCTCTTGAATACTCGTCACCACGAGAGGAAGAGAAGAGAGAGAGAGAGAAGTTCCACTAAAATGTTATACATTGGATACGACATAAATTTCATGAAGATGATTATGTGATCAAGAGGAGATCATCTGCCCTCTGTATTTGAGGAGATTGACTCAAGTAATGAGATGCAATAAAATCCTTGGCCAAGGTAGTTGAAAATATCAGAAAATGAGTTCTTGATGATTTCCAACACGCATCGAGTGCTGGCTTGAGTGACCGACTAGGGTTTGACAGTTGACCATACCCTAAGTCATTCATGACTCTTGTGCGGATGAAGGATTATACATACATGAAATCAATGACAGAAAGGTCCCATGAGGGAGTTCTTACATATTATATATCTCCTATAATAAGTGGTGTAGCTTGGCACCCAACAGCTTGCCAACTCAACCTATTGGTTGGGTCAAATCTATCATTCATTAATTAATCTAAATGTTGATTTGGATAATTAGTTAAGGTTGAGAAATAGGATGTTATTGGGCCCATAGAGTTATTAGATAGTGAGATATATAGACCTAGAGGGTCACACACATAAGGTCTATAGATGTTGGTGGATATAGACATAATTATGAGGGTTTTTATGAAAAATTGATATACCAAATGTCTATAAATAGGGGGAACAACCATAATTCAAGGTGCCCCTGAGGGCCTTGTGAGAATTCTATGATTTCTTCTCTTTCTCTCTTGGTGACGAGCTTTAATGTGGAGATCCAACCATCCAAAGACTATGTGGATACCTCTAGAGGCTAGACACTTGAATATCTTCAAGAACTTCCTTAAGGAAGCCATGTAAGTATATTTTTCTCATACATACTAGATGATAGGATCATTTTTTCTTGGTGCCTCAATGTTTTGACCACTCAATTAAATGTATTCCGCTACATTTGATGTTTTGATAAAAAATTTGGAAGAATTATCGACCTCAAAACTTATCAAAAACTAATTGAAAAAATTCAAAACACAACCACTCATCAACAAGATGATTAAAATCTCTCCAGTCTAAATGCCAATATACATGTGTGATATGAATCAACTTGGTTGATAGTTAGATAAAATACTATCAATGGATGCATATGAATCAATTTATTAAACGCTTTCTCTAGAGAGTAACCAACATCACGGACTAATGTCTCCACACAAATGGTCACAAGATTAACTATCCTCATTATATAAGCAAAATCAAACATTGCTATTATATTTCAAAAAAATTTATATACTCTTAATTATCCTAAGAATAAGAAAATTTATGTTATTTTTTATGTGCAATCACTATAGTATGATCACATCAAAATTGTATCATCATCGCACACATCCTATAGATAAGATGGGCCTTTTATGGGCTATATTGTACCACACATTTCGTAGGGTTGGCATAAAATCAAACTAACACATTTTTAAAAAAAATGGAGTGTGATTTAACAAGATTTGAAGTGTTATGGAAATGGGTGGGTGCTTTTAATTTTTCATAGTATAAATAAATATAAAATGTCACTTAAAAAAATTGAAAATGAACACGAGATTGTTTGCCTCATTCTTGCTGAAATTGAAGATGAATGATAAACTCTAGGTTGTTCGTTGTTTGACATTTTGATGATCAATTTTCATGCGATCATTTACGAACTTTTTTTAAGTCACCTATGAACTCATAAAAAAATAAAACCAATTCCGCTCTAAAGATGATTGAAAGCAAGCAAAGTGGTAAATACGGTTTGAATCCACAAGGAATTTGATTGATGACAATGAGAGATAAAAATTAATCATATTTTTGTCAAATTAGAGGATGAAAATATATGAGAAAATACAGATAATCAAATAGATAGAAAGAGGGAGAAGAGAGGAATCCAATTAATTAAATCAAGGGCCAATCAGAATTGAAACAAAGGAGATAGGGAAGAAAGAGGGCCACGATTATAAGAGAGAGAATCGGAAAAAAATCATCTAATATAATTCTAATCTCAATCATAGTTCACCTTTAATACATGAGGAACTCAATTAGTAACATGGCAGCATCATGAAGATGATCCTATTTTGCTAGATCAAATGTTTCTTCAAGATGAGCATCTCATGTATTTCAAGGGCAACTCATGATAATTTCATAAAATCTCCCACAAAATCACGAGATAAATGCAAAACTAACGCAAATTGGCTAAAAGAAACATTTTTGGCTAAGAAAAAAGCCTCATATGTTCAAGCACACTTGAAAATGAGGGAGAAGGATCACTTTTATAAGTTTTGGGCTTAAAGTGGCCTGTAATGGGTCGTTTTAAACCTCAACCATCTGATATGAGCATTAAGATTGGACAGCTGAGATTTCACCACATCAATGCTCGTAAAAACAAAAGAAAAACCTTTAAAAATAAGGAGAAACTCTCCTAGCCATTCGATCGTGCATTTCTAGGCCAATGGACAGCCCAGCTCATACCACGTCTCCCTTAGTGGGCCGTTTGATGAAGATCAACCGTCGGGAGCATTTTCAACCCTCCGATCAAGCATTTGATGGTCGGGAGCCATAGGATTTTGCCACGTGTCACGTCATTTTTTGAGAGGAATCGTCGAGAGAATCATCAACTGTCTGATCGAAATCGTGTAATCATGATTATATCACGAAGAGAAAGAAAACATCAATGAATTAAATGCAACCACGACTCCTTCCAAGTAAGTGAACATCAACGCTCTATAATCAATCGTGTGATCTAACGCCTCTCATTGTGACACATCACCTACATAGGAGAAATAAAAACAAAGTCCCACATTAAGAAAATTTAGTATAAAAATAGAAGTGTACTATGTTATTAGCTTATGCCTATTAAGGACGCTTAATCACTGATAATTTGTGCCACATGTGCGCCACATGGCGCATGCCTACGCCACCACGCGATGACATGCAAGTGTGCCTGTCATGTCATCAGCCGCGTCAGCACGCATTAAAAACCCAATTTTGAATATTTTTAATCAAAAGAAATTTAGGAAAATTATAGAAAAATCTCTAAAAATTAGGAAATTCATAACTTTCATAATACAACTCCTTTTTAATCTATCTTTTTAACACGAGTTAAATAAGCCATCATTATGTGCATTGTAATTTAATAAAATAATAAGAGAATAAATTTCTAACTCAAGATATACTCATTTTATTTGGAAAATATAACTAGAAAAATAAATATGTGTGTATACAAATATTTCTTTTATTATTTGCATTTAAAACTTAATTATAATCTAAAATATAAATGAGAATAATCTATTTAAAAAGTTTAACTTTAATTTTGCACAATTATCCCTTAGAATAATACATTTTGATTTTATTAATTTAAATTGCATAGAATGATGAATATGCACTCAACGTATGATAACATGCATAAGAATTGAATGATGAACTGAAAGTATGCCTTAAAATGTACTAATAATGATGTAATTTCTAGTATCAATTGCATGTCATCGCATTTCATATTTATGAGACCTTAAGAACCTATACACATGTCCATTAATTTGCCAAATCCATGCCATTCATATGGTTCATCAGATCCATGTTCTAATAAATTTATCATTTGACCCAACTATTGACATTTGATAGAAATGTCACTATTTATATATGCATGAGTAGGGTGACCATGATCGCCATTCGATCATGATAGTCATGATCTTGATTGTTCCTTAGTTGATTAGTAGATTCGATCGATCATCCAAGGATGACTATGATATGATCGATAGGCATCAATGTGATAAGATACATCATAAATTATCGATCGATCACAATCAATCAAATAGATGATCCCTGATTGTTAATCTGAATCCGACTATCACCACTCAAAAATCTGATAGAAAATAAATAATTTTTAAAAACGATTGGACTCAGGGAAAAAAATTGAAAACAATACTCTACTATTTGATCGACTATCGGATTGTTATTTTCAAGGAGTGATCGACGATCAGCCATCGGATCGACATGTTAGATCATGTTGATCTGATCCCACCGATCATGTTAGATCATGTTGTTAGAGAGAGAGAGAGAGAGAGAGTGAGTGAGGTTATGGACATAATATTAGTTTTTTTACAGGCCGAAATCACCATAAGTTTGAAAGGAAAGTCAAGATTAGAGAAGAATGGCGGGAGCGACACAGAGATGGTTGGTAGACTTATCCTCGTGGAATCCTTCGGAGGAGGAGTTCTCCTCCCTCCTCTCTCTCCTTCCCCAGAAAGAATTTCCTTGTGTCGAAAGGTATAAATTTTTCCCTAATTATTCATAGCGCGCAAAAGTACTTAACCTAATTATTGACAAGGATGAATAATCCGAATGGCGTCTCTAACTGAACCAGTCACGCGATTTTTATTTTTTTACATCCTCTCCAGAGATCTTATCCATTTCTGTGATGAACAAAGAGGATACGTAGCTTTATCGTTTTTCTTTCAACGTTGGAAAGGACGTTCTGCCAGGTCTTTTTTTGAAACCGTGGTGTGCTGAAATATTTGAAAATATGATACTTTCAATTTAATTTTTAAATTTTTGATTCAAGATCTGATTATTGCTCTTCATTAAAAACTCCCTGACGATTTTTCTTCTTTGTTCTCCCGATTTGATTGATACTTGATTATGGTAACTTTGATTGAGATTAAATTTTTACTTCGTATTATCTGGAAAAAAACTTTTTATTTTTGATATGTTGGGAGTCCTGATCAAATTATTTTTGGGGTCAATTTGATTTAGATTTTTTGGTCCAGATCAAATTATTCACTCGATTCAAACTTCCAATGATTTTCTTCTTTGTTTCCTACTTGACAGATACCTGATTATAAGGTGATTAATTTACGTCTTATTGTCTCGACTAATATTTTTTTCTGATTTTTTTGAAATCGGTCATGGCATCTTCTGGCCATGGAATGTCAGGTTCATAAGATTGGATGATAGGAAACGTGCTCTTGTCAGTCGGCTGCTTCAGTATGGGCTTGTTCATGAGATTTTTTTGATATTCCCTACAGTGAGATCAACATAAAGCGGACAATCGAAGGCAAACCTTATTTGGAGGTGTATTCTGTCCTGGGAAATCTTATTCCATGATCATTTTTACACATGATTTTTTCCTCATTTATATCCGTGTTGATCACTCGGTAGAGAGCTTTAATCATATGTTTTATGCTTCATATCGCCTGTCCCCTCATCATCTTCTAAGAAAAAAACTATGAATTATCTTTATTTAAGAAAACAAGAATTTTCATTTCAACCTCAGACATTTTTCTTAAAAATCAGGCATTTTTCTCTTGCCATTATTTAAGTATTATGAGCACCAATTAAACTATAATTTGGATACTTTTGCATCCATCATCTCTGCTTTTTATTCTAAATATGTTACTTTTTTTCCATGCAGAGCACTTGTGGGCAGATCAGATTCCCAGGTTTCAACTACAGTGTCTCACACGGTGGAAATTTTGTGGGCATTGCCTCTGAACCGGTACTCCTAGTTGGGTTAGATATCATTTCTGATGTCGATTTCAAGCAGCAGCCGACACCTGACCTTTTGAATAGCTTATCTTCTCATTTCACATATTTTTGAGTGGAGGAACATCACAAGCGCTGGAAATTTCAATCTTATATTGAGAGAATTCTGTAGGTATATTTCAACTTAATGATGAAAAAGATCTCTTCTATGTGCCACACGTGTTAATAATTAATGAAAAAGATCTCTTCTATGTTTACTGAGATCAAGAGTGAAAGTACCTGAAAATTTATGGCCTATACGTTCCAGATTTATATCTCCATTCTAATTGACATCAGACAAGTTACAAATGTATTTGTTCAATGACTCACATAAAGCTGATTCGAGTCTTCTTTGGTAAACTAAGCAGAAGAATCTTCACGAATCAATGGCAATATTGGTTCCCACATTGTATTCAATTGTTCACAATAAGTTTGACTTTCACAGAATTCTTTTACCATCAGAACATAAGATCTTGTCATTGACATCTTCAGATATTGGTCTTTGAAGGAAGCATACGTGAAGGCCATAGGTACTGGTCTAAGTTTACAGTTAAATAGATTGGAGTTCCATCATTCCAGCTGGGACAACATCTCTCTTCGTGTCGATGGAATAGAATCTAAAGACTGGAATTTTTTTCTGTTTGACCTCGACGAGAAACACTTGGTAACTAGTCTTTACTTTTCCACAGTCTCTCTTTCGTACCCAAAGATCATATCCTGCATAGAGTCAACATTTATGGTCTTTTTTTGAGATGTCTGAGTACTTCTGGGAGTCTCATGATATGGCTATGAAAATTAACTTGCAGGTGTCTATTGCCAAAGGAGGAATTCGGAAATATTTTCAGGATGAAGAATGTATGTCGGGGTTTAACCTCCCAAAATTAGGGTTCACACTCAGAAAGATCGATGAGCTGATTCCGATTAAATACATATAAGATCACCATAATTGCCATAAGCTTGGAAGTCAAAGGTGAAGCTAAGGTCAACATCATTGTGTCTGCAGTTCATCGACATTAAAAGTTCAATTTTTATGTGCCTGAATTTACTGATGAATTCCAATTATTCTCTGAAATGTGTTTGCATCTTGAATATTGATTCCCTTTGAATATCCCATTTAATATTTGGCATGGCCAACTCGAAGGAGTGTTGAGGTTGGTATTTGTAAAAAGAAATAACCTTTGGATTTTCACATCTTAGACTCTCCAGGTCAGTTTGTTTTTGAATTCTATGATTCTTTGTTTTATAATTAATTAATTTTTGAAGCTTTTACGTCAAGATCTACCGTCTTGCTTCCTTCTGAACACTTTTTACTTCGATCACCATTTTTGATATTGACTTAATTTTCAAGAGTTATCATGAAAAAAATATTTGAATGAACCTGATGATTCTTAGAGATGATAAGCTGATTTTTCAGAATTGCTGATTTTATTGATATATTAGGCAGATGAAAAGCTGGTATGGTCAATCCAGCGCATTCATTCAAATTTTTGCAGTGATTTATTCCAGCATGGTTTTCAGGATAATTAGGTGAAACTGGAGTGCACCAGCTATCTCTTTCTTTTATCATCCTCATTGATATGTAAGTCTTAAATTTGGCTGTCCATCTATTTCTCGTGTTGGTCTTGTGTGTTTGAGCTTTTTAATTTGAAAAGAAATGCCTGAAGAAACCTGATGATTTCATACTCAATTGATGAAATATAGAGTGATCTAAGTGAAATTCTAAAAATTGGTGAGCTTAATTCAGATTTAGATGCTGAATTGAGTATAAAAATTTGATATTTCAATGAGGATAAGAGATTGGAGGGAATGAAGCATGCAGGAAGTGACCTTTGATGAGAGGGAGATGCAGTTAGGAAACAAGCTGTCTCAAGAGGTATGATGTTGGTTCTTCGAGTGGCCATTAACGCATTGGATTCCTTAAGCGTGAGCAATATGTAATGAACCTTCTGTCTAATAGTGGTATTGGGCTCTCGGCCTATTTATCTTCTCCTCTCATCTTCTCTTATATAAAGACCTATGTACTATCATTTCCATATACGATGTTAGGGTTTCTTCATCTCCTCGTCAACATGGTATCAGATCCATAAACTCTTCTCGCCGCCGCTGCCATCGGATGCTATAGTTGTCATTCCCGTCGCGCCGCCTCTTCCCACTCGACGCAATATCCTCTCTTTCCTAGTCTACCGTCATCACCATTATCGAGCCTCTTCATCGTCGAAACCACGAGGCGCCGTATCGTCAGCTCGCTCCATCGATGCTTCGCTACGTGCACCGCTGCACGGCGTTCTCCGATCCACGGATGCTACGCTCGTCCGTTGCTACGCTTCGTCGTGGCCGCTCCGAGCGGCGCACTTATTCACGCCTACATCTTTTATCTCATCCTATTAAAAGGTTCGCATCAATAATTTATGACTTCTCTACACTCTTCCGCTCGAGTTCGAGCACTTCGTTACCACACGTCCCAGAGCACCTCGAGGTTGATACTCGGATAATTCTCCTCGCCTGTAGTGCTTCCCTACTCCACCGACATTTGCACCTCGTCTCTTAATCACAACACAACTTACTCAGCTTGCCTATAATTTTACACGCAATAATTACTCAGCATAGGGCTTACGGCTTTGAGCTCTTTCTTGAGTCTCACAACCTTCATCATCATCTCATGGAGGACCCTCCGCCACTTCGCGACCCATCTTATGCTTCTTGGTCGTAATACGACTCAGCCATTATCACTTGGATGCTTCATAGCATCCAGCGGAACATTGCTGAGCTCTCTCGTGCGCATCAAGCCGACACGCTCTCTTTGGCAAACTCTTGAAACAATGTATGTCAATCAAATGATAATCGACCGTGTGGTAGAGATCTTCAAGACTCTTCTCACTCTCAAGCAAGGCGATCTCTCTCTTCAAGCCCACTTCGATCGCTTACAGGGCCTTAATTCAAGAGGTTGACCTTTATCAGCCCCTCACCACGGATCTCGTGACGTTGAAGCGTTACCGCACGAGCTCTATACGGCATCTACCTCGGTGGGCTTCGTCCCTCCATCACCTCTCAACTTAGGGGTTCTCTTCTCTCTGGTGACCATGTCCCTAACATTATTACCATTTTCTCTGCTGCTCTTCGAGTCACGACTGGTATGCCTTCGCTCCCTCTCTTCTGCTACAAGCGATATGCCTCCTCCCTCAGCGACGAGCCGTTTTTGCTCCTCGAGCTCATGACGATGGTGGTCTCCTCCACGCTTTGATGACAATCGTCCTCCTCGTGGGCGTGGCCGTAACCTTTTTCCGCCATGTCCTCATCTGCGGAAAGCAAAACCATCCCCCAACAAGTGTTGGAAGTAATTCAGCAAACCTCCTACTGCCCAAGCGGTTTTGACTCCTCCGGCTCCTTTTTTTCCCCAGCACCGACCAACATCCCTGCTCCCCAATATCATGTGACCTTGACGTCGGCCGAGTATGACGCCCTTCGCTGTTTTGCGAGTACTGATGCCTCCTCTTCGCCAGCCTTGCGTTGCTTCCGGCTCCCTCCACATCAAGCACATCTCGCTCTACTTGCTTCCTCTTGACCATCATGGATTATCGACTTGGGCTTCCTCTCATATGACCGAGACTTCATCACTCTTATCGTCATATCACCCTACCCCCTCACATCCCCGTTACCATTGCCGATGGCCGATCTTGTCTGGTCCAAGGTCGTGATACTACTCGTGTCACTCCTTCTCTTTCTCTTCACCAAATCCTCTATGTTCCCGGCTTCCCTGTCAACCTTTTTCTCTATTAGTGCTATCACTCTTGCTCTTCTCTGTACAGTTGCCTTCTTTCCCTTTTCATTATATTTTCCAGGATCTGTACACTTTGGACGGAGGATTGGTTTGGGCCGTGAGAACGGGCGGGGCATCTATGAGCTTGTTGTTGATGAACTCTCATTGGGTCTTCAAGCTCTTTTTGGTACATCTACTGCTACTTCCTCCCTTTTTGTGGCATCGCCGTTTAGGCCATCCTTGTTTTGACAAACTTAAAAGACCTTACCATGACTTTCTCTTACTCGGTTTGTGTGCGAGTCATGTCAATTGGGCAAACATTATCGATCCTCTTACTCTAGTCGCAATGGCATCCCCTCTTCCGCACCTTTTGATCTTCTTCATTGTGATGTATGGGGTCCCTCTCATACTCTCTCCATTTCAGGTCATCGCTACTATATCATGTTCGTTGATGATTATACTCGTGTGAGTTGGGTCTACCTTCTTTGTGATCGCTCCGAGGTTGTCACTATAGTCACCCACTTCATCACGAAAGTCATCACTCAATACTCCATTACGCTAAAGATTATTCATACTGATATCGCTCTTGAGTTTGTCCAAACCTCTCTACGTACCTTTTGTGTTGATCGTGGCATTATTTACCAAACCACTTATCCTCACACCTCACAGCAAAATGGCATCGCCGAGCGAAAACACCGTCAACTCCTTGATATCACTTGCACACTACTCATTGAGATGCATGTCCCATCTTATCTTTGGTCTGACGCCCTCATGACTGCGACCTATCTCCAGAATCGGCTCCCCTCTGCTCCCCTTGATGGCGCTATTCCCCTTCATCGTCTATTACCCACATCATCCCTCTTCTCCCTTCTTCCTCGAGTTTTTGGATATATTGCTTTTGTCCAAGATCACTCTCCTTCCCTCTCTAAACTCGCCCCTCGTGCTCTCAAAGGCGTGTTTTTTATTTACTCTAGGACACAAAGGGCTACCAGGTGTACTTTCCTGACACTCGTCATTATATGACCTCTACCGATGTTACCTTTCATGAGGACTCTCCCTTCTTATCTCCTCCCTTGCTTTCTCTGACTCTTGCCACTACATCTCCTCTGCTTGGCTTCCCTCCCTTGGTGGTCATTGTTGATCCCGGTCATTCAGTTCCCCCTCCTCCACTCTCTCTCTCTCCTCTCCTTCTCCTCCTGTTTCCTCAATTAAGCCCATCTCATCTGCTCCAGATATCAATCCCCTATCCCCCAACTCCACTGCCACCTCACTATCCCCGATCGTCATTTAACAAAACGAATCAATGCGATCGTTAATTGCACACCAATTCATGTCAAAAATAAAACCAAAGTTACAAATTTAATGATTTAATAACGAATTGAGGGGTATAATGCGAAATAAGGGTCGAATCCATAGAGAAATAAGAGATTTTTGAAAGATCTTTTAGAATTTGATCAAATTGGACAATGAATTGGTGATAGAAGTTAGGAAAAATGGTAGATTTAGAAAGATAACTCAAAGACGTATCCACAGAATCCAAAATCACTCGATTTGGATTAGTATTCGCGGAGAAATCAAAGAGCGAAGTGGAGATAAATTTCTGAAAATCGGAAGAACGAAAACCAAAATTAAAGATGAAATTAAACTAAATTGCGATCCTAAATTACAAATTGATGATACATGACAATAGATTAGAGGGAAAACACTTATTCTAACCGGAGATAGTGATGGAAATGATCCAATTATTCACGGATTCAAGGCTTTTCATTCAGCGATTTCGAAAACGATCATTGGTGTTCAAGAGACCAATTCTCCTTAATCGATCAATGAAATCTCACTTTTTAATCACTTTATGGACGCGGAAACAAGTCTAGAAGAGATTAGAAAGTGAGAGATTCAAAGATGGAAGGGTGTAGATAGATCAATTTGGTGAAATCATCCAAGAATACATCAAAATGTCGAAGAACATCTCAATTTATAGTGTATTTGGGCGTAATCGTCCGATGGAATTAATCGACGGTTCAGATGAAACGGTTCATCGCGAACCGTTACGATTAAGTCGTGTTTGTCGGATCGCTGATGGACACGCGAGATGATGCCACGTGTGTATGCGTTATAAAAAGGCGCGAAACGGCCGCCGTTGGATCGCGATCCGACGCTCTCGATGCGTTTCATCGCGATTTGATCTCGACCGTTATAACTCCTTGATGGACGGTCGCAATCATTTCACTCAACTCCCCATAAAGGCATGTGCGTGATTGGTGATCCGGTGGACTCTGCGTCCACGCGACCCACGCGCGAGAATCCACGCGCTTTTAATTCAACGCATCACCTTCGGCCACGTCGCTTGCAATTAAAAAAATTACATTGGAACATCGTCCCACACAGAGAAAAAAAGAACACAAATGATCAGGTATATAAGATGCGACGAAATAAAGGGTTAGCGATTTCCGATAATCGGGATGCTTATATGTACTATAACCCTATATTACGAGTAAATATAAATATGCACATGTGTCACCTCCGCACCACGCAGGGCGCTCGTGTGGGTCCGTGTGGCTCGCCACGTGGCCTTGCGTGCCACGTCGCATCCGCGTGGGCCCCGCGCGATAAATAAACCCCTTTTTTTGTTTATTATTAAATTGTTTTTAATAGATTTAAAATCAAAAAAATAAATTCAGAAAAAAATCCATAAAAATCCCTAAAAAAATGAGAAAAATTCATAACTTTCAAAATATAACTCCAAATTAATCTAGATTTCTTTATTGGATCTGAAATTCAATTATCTATCATTATAAAAAAAGTCAAAAATATTTAAATAACAAGAGATTTAATTTCTATTTCAAAAAAATACATTCATTTCTTTAAGATCTTAACTTTAGAAAATTAAATGAATGTTTATAAAAATGATTTCTCTCCTTATTTAACTTTAAAAACTACTTATAATCTCAATTAAAGATAGGTTATAAAATTATTTATCATTAATTCATCATAATTAACCCTAATTTAGTGCATTTTGAGATTATAACTTAAAATTGCATGAAATGATAGAAATGCAATCAAAGTATAATAACATGCATACAAATGGAATGTTTTATACCTTATTTTGCATCAATAATCATGTATCATCATGTTAAGATTGCATATTCTCATCGTTCCCCAAGCCCCTCCAAATGATCTTCACCTTCCCATCGCCCTTCACAAGGGTACACGCGCTTGTACTCACCATCCCATTTCTCACTTTGTTTCCTATGATCGTCTTTCTCCATCCTTTTGTGACTTTGCCCTTTTGGTAGCCTCCGAGTTGATTCCACGATGGCATGTTGAGGCAGCACATGTACGTGAGTGGAAAGCGACGATGGACCATGAGGTGGAGGCCTTAGTTTCTCGAGGGACTTGGACATTAGTTCCCCGTCTAGTAGATGCCAACATCGTCACGTGCAAATGGGTCTTCACCATCAAATATCATCCTGATGGTACCATTGCTTGTTATAAGGCTCGTCCGGTTGCTCGTGGATTTATTCGAGGCGTATAGCATTGACTATGTTGAGACATTCTTGCCCAGTCGTTCGTCTCAACTCTCGTCCGCGTGCTCCTCTCTCTAGGCTGTTAATCAAGGTTAGTCTCTCTACCGGTTAGATGTCTCTAACGCCTTTCTTTATGGTGATCTTGAGGAGAAAGTCTTTATGGAGCAACCTCATAGGTATGTTGCTCAGGGGGAGTCATCTAAGGTGTGTTTTCTGCGACGAGCTATTTACGGACTCAAGCATAGTCCACGTGCTTGGTTTGCCAAGTTTAATGGCTTCTCTCGCCTTTGGCTTCACATCATGTGCGACCGATCCCTCTCGTGCTCACTAAGAAGACTAAAAGGTGGTCTTGTCATTCTTGCAGTTTATGTTGATGATATTATTTTAATTGGGAGTGATGACACTCGGTATTCTTGCTACGAAGACTTATTTACGAGGAATACCTCAACATTCCGACTTGGGGAGTCCTAGATACTTTCTTGGGATCGAGTTTGCTCATCGGGACGGGAGGCTCGCTTTGACCCAGCGGAAGTATGCCCTTTACATGCTTAAGGAGACATGACTTCTTGGGTGCAAGCCGGAGACCTCACCCATGGAAGCTCCCCACAGTTTTGGGATACTTCATCTCCGAGTCTTTGAGGATTCTAACCGCTATCGGAGATTGTTGGGCAAGTTGATATATCTCACTGTCACTCGCCCCAGACATTGTATACGTGGTTAGTGTCTTGAGTCGAGTCCATGCAGGGAACCTTGACGAGTTCACTGGGAGGGAGCTCTACTGGGTTCTAGCATACATCAAGCGATCCACGGGGAGAGGGCTCATCTATTGAAGACATGGTTATCTCCGTATCGAAGCCTACTCGACGCAGGGTATGCATGTGACAAGGAGATCGTAAATCTACTACGAGGCTATTGCACTTACATTGGAGGTAACCTCGTCACCTGGCGATCCTAGAAACAGAAGGTGGTATCATGCTCTAGCGCGAGTCCGAGTATCAAGCTATGGCTGAGACCACGCCGGAGATGGTATGGCTTCAATCATTTCTCGAAGATCTCGGCATTTCATCTCCTTTTTCTAATGCCCATGCATTGTGATAATCAAGCCGCTATCTTCATCTCTAGCAATTCCACCTTTCATGAGCGTACAAAGCACATTGAGATTGATCTGTCACTACATACGAGACAAGGTTATGTCCGAGTCATCTCCACTCCTCATGTGACATCATCTCATCAGCTTGCGGACGTCTTCACAAAGAGTCTAGCCGGGATCTCATATGGCACCACGTGTACCAAGTTGGGCATGTTTGATTTATATGCACCAGCTTGAGGGGGAGTGTCCGATAGTGGTATTGGGCTCTCGACCCATTTATCTTCTCCTCTCATCTTCTCTTATATAAGGACCTATGTACTCTCATTTCCATATACGATTATAGGGTTTCTTCATCTTCTCGTCAACACCTTCAATTCCAAGAGAGGGATCGAAGGTGGTGCAAGTCAAAAATGTTGAAATCTAGAAGGAGGAGAGAGAGAAAGACAATTCTCTCTTTGTCAATAAAAATATTAGAATCTGGATAGAGAGGGAGAGACACACACACACATGATCTATATCTATTCAAATAAAAAGATTGCTTTCCAGAGGCATATATATGAATGATCTATATCTACTCATATTCATGTAGTTGAATGGTTTGTATATCTCTCTATTCATCTATTCACCGATGTATATATATATGGATTATCTATTCGTGAACATATATATAGTAATTTTTTCCTTTAATATACATACGCAATAGACATGAAGATATATCCTCATATGCATATACATACATACACTCATACATCCGTACATACATATATATATATATATAACACATTTATGGATATTTATAATTAGCTATATTTATCTAGGTATAATTTTTATGTGATCTATATTCATTTTATACAAATCTATCCATCCATCTATATATGTGCATGGATACAAATGATCTATTTACATATTTATGTATATGCGCGTTTATGTGACTCACAATTCAATGGTTGGACTGACTAATTTGTGAGCCTTATCCATTGAAAAATACCCAGTATAAATAATAAATAAAAAAACCTTTAAAAATTTAAACATGTCTTTACAGCCTCAAAAATTAAAAAGAAAAAGAAAATATTCCTTGAACCCGTTTATCAATCAAAAATCCAGCATTTTTCTTAATTTAAAAGTTTTTCTGATTCAAATTTCTTGTCTTGGCAAAGATAGGCAAAACTTTGATTGATAGTTTGATCAGCCTACGCAATCTCACGTAGGAAGTTGAGTAAGAAAGGGTGTTTTTCTCACATACATGACATGAAATTCATGGTTGCTTATTACTACACATCCATGAAAAGGGATCTTCTTGCTTATACCAAGTGCCAAAGAAATCTTATGTATTCATGATAGTAGGCTTCACCCTGTTCGGATACTGGGTATCAAATACCGGTATCTGTAACGATGACTGTATCGGGTTCCGTTAAGGTTCTAAACGGTACCCGATAACAACAGTACTCGATCTGAGCATCCAAATGTCGGTATCGAGTGACTCGGATGACGGTATCGGTTTCCTATACCGTCATCCGCTAACGGCTACCGTTGGCGTTGGGTGTCGATACGTGTATCGATATCGAACCGATCACCGATGACCGGTATCCGGTTTAACATAATTGAATATCGATTCATAAATTTATATATACCCGATTAACCTAAGTCCTACCTAGTACCTAATACCCGATTAACCTAATACCCGAATACATTTCCAATTTTTCCATTATTCTATATCACTCGAGTCTCGACACTCTCTGCGAGTCCGCGACTGCTCTGCGCTCTTCCAATTTTTCCCGATTTTTTCTCTGCGCGGCGTTCTTCCGGCCTCCGGCGTTCTTCCGACGTTCAGCGCTTCAGGCATTCCACAATCCAGCACATCCGGCATTCTTCCGGCATTCTTTCGACATTCCACACTCGCACATCCAGACGCAATTCTTCGGCGTTCTTCGCAAAAATCGGGTAAGTTAAATTTTTGACTTTTTACTTTTTGTTTACGTTGTTTATGATGACGGTTTCAATTTTGTGTTTTTGCATTTCTGTGTTTTTTTATTTCTGATAATTTAAATGTTTTCAAGAGGTTTTTTTATATTTGTACGTTTTTATTTCTGCATTTTTTTCATAGATACATTTATTTCATTTTTATGTGTTCTTATGCATTTCTCAAAATTTTTTTGTATTTTGGCCCTTTTTGATTTCTGCATATTTACGTATCAAAATTTTTATATGTTTTTCCAATTATGTGTCTCTAATTTCTACATTTTTCTATAATTCTGTTTTTATTTTTCTATGTTTTTTTAATGGGGCTAATCGCCCCCATTTATCCCGTGTTTTGGGCTTTATTTTTCGTTTTTATCCCGTGTTTTTAAAGTTAGCCTAATTTATCCCCAATTTGTCAAATCAGCCGGTATATCCCATGTTTGTCACATCAAGCCCGGTGGATGTTGAGTGTGCTATCGTGGACGGCCACGTGGGCGTGGAATCCACGTCGGACGCCACATCATCGCGGGAAGACATGCTGTTGGAGAGTTTCTCTCTCCATACTCTCTGAAACGATAGTTTGTCTTGAAAACGAGGAGATGATGAACTCGAGTTGCGAATTGATCAAGCAAACAAAGGGGAAAAACCTATCGTTTTTGTCTACCCGATCTGAAACAGATCGGGAGATGAAGAGATTATCGTCCCTCACTCCCTCTCTCTATCTCTCACGTCCCCTCCCTCTCTCCCTCTCTCTCCCCCTCTCTCCCGCCCCTCTCTCCCTCTCTCTCCCGCCTCCCTCCCTCTCTTTCTCTCTCTCTCCTGCCCTCCCTCCCCCCTCTCTCTCCTTCTCCCTCCCTCTCTCCCCGCAGGGAAGGCTCGATTGCCTGAGTTATTTCCCCAACCTTCCTTCCTCTATACAGAGTGGCATGCTATTCACATCAATGGCGGGATGATATTGACCGGACAAAGAAGGAACTTTTTGACATCTAATTGGCTTTCTCTACCCTAAAAAG